>ML663009.1:20308910-20614316 GCA_007570785.1 Antilocapra americana
AACCCAATTAAAAAGTGGGCCAAAGAACTTAACAGACATTTCTCCAAAGAAGATATAAAAATGGCTAACAAACACATGAAAAGATGCTCAACATCACTCATTATCAGAGAAATGCAAATCAAAACTACAATGAGGTACCACTTTACACCAGTCAGAATGGCTGCCATCCAAAAGTCTACAAGCAATAAATGCTGGAGAGGATGTGGAGAAAAGGGAACCCTCTTACACTGTTGGTGGGAATGCAAACTAGTACAACCACTATGGAAAACAGTGTGGAGGTTCCTTAAAAAGCTGCAAATAGACCTGCCATATGACCCAGCAATCCCACTGCTGGGCATATACACCGAGGAAACCAGAATTGAAAGAGCCACGTGTACCCCAATGTTCATCGCTGCATTGTTTACAATAGCCAGGACATGGAAGCAACCTAGATGCCCATCAACTGAAGAATGGATAAGAAAGCTGTGGTACATATACACAATGGAATATTACTCAGCATTAAAAAAAAATTCATTTGAAGCAATTCTACTCAGATGGACGAAACTGGAGCCCATTATCCAGAGTGAAGTAAGCCAGAAGCAAAAACAACAATACAGTATATTAACGCATATATATGGAATTTAGAAAAACGGTAACGAGAACCCAACATACGAGACAGCAAAAGGAACGCAGATGTATAGAATAGACTAGTGGGGTGTGTTCCGGAGGGGAAGGGTGGGATGATATGGGAGAAGGGCATTGAAGCATGTTAACTTTCATATGTCTAATCAATCGCCAGCCCAGGACTGATACTCGGGGCTGGTGCAGCGAGATTTCCCGGGGGGAGGGTGGGGGGTGGGGGGAGGGAAGAGGGAGGGGGGTTCCGGAGGGGAAGCATATGTAAACCCATGGTGATATCATGACAATGTATGGCAAAAACAATTAAAAAAAATAAATTAAAAAAAAAAAAACTCCTCTCTCTCCTGTATGTTGCTTATTAATTTACATACCAACATCTTAACTATACTATTTTCTCCCCTTTCTGTCAGTTAACCAATTTGAAGTCTCTGTTGAATATTGCAGTAGACTTCCTCTAGTCTCTCTGACTCCTAGCTCTCTCTTTTCTACTCTATATTACTTAGTGTAATTCATTTGCTGAATTCATCTTTATGTTCAACTATGTCCAAACTGCCAAAATCAAACACTTTAAATGACACGGAAAATCCTACCCCTTAGTCCAATTTAAGTAACCGCAATTTAGTAAGGGAGAAAGACAGAAAAGTGATATTCATGTATTTGTCTTCAGTGTTTTACTGTAAACACTTTCAAAGACAAAAGTTATTTCTACAGGGGGGTGATAAAGACAAGGTTTGGTGGAAGACAGATCTTGCCTTGAATTCTGGCTGTTCCTCTGAGAACATCGCAAGCACCAATAACTTCAGTTGTCTCATCTACTACAACAGACGAGAATCACCTAGCTCTTGGGGTGCCTGTGAAGATCAGGGGTAACAAACATAAAGTATGCAGCATCTGATCCCACGTACACAGGTGTTTGCTTAGTCGCTCAACTGTGTTCTGGTCTCTGCAGCTCCATGAACTGTAGCTCACCAGGCTCCTCTGTCCAGAGGATTTTCCAGAACCAGGGATTGAAACTGTGTCTCTTGCATCTCCTACATTGGCAGGTGGATTCTTTATCACTAGTGCCACCTGGGAAGCCCACCTGATCCCACAGTTTGTACTAATAAACTATAGCTACTCCCTTCACACTCATGGTGGAGCCCTCCCCAAACGTGAATCTTTGTATTTGCACATCTGGCCCTTGAAAATGCACATCCTCTAACTGGAAATGGGGTAGGGGGCAGGTGGATTCAAGGGATAAACCACAACCACAGGAAGAGTTAGGCGAAGAGGACAGTAACTAGCAGTTGCAGGAAATGAAAAGGGGGAGCTGCAGTCTGTCCAGGAACATTTCAGATGATGCAGCAAAGGCAGGACCTGGATGCCAGATGAGGAAGACAGGGAGGAGGCCAAACCTTCCTGGAGAAGGTTTATTGTGGGCAGTAGAGGGGAATAAGGTGAGCTGTATAAATCATGAACATCTCAGACACTAAGCAGAGTTTAATTTCTGTACAGCAGTAACAGTAAAGCTGTTGTAGTCTCTTGGGCAGGTTACGTGTTGTGATGAGGGTAGTGTTGTTGGAAAACCAGTTGGGTAGCTGTGTGTGGCAGATGGGACAGCGTGAGAAGGTGTTTTAGACACACGCATGGCAAAATGATCTGGCTACAATGGGAGAAGAGCAAGGGCTAAATCAAAAAGACATTCTGAGGGACTTCCTTGGTGGTCCAGTGATTAAAAATCCATCTTGCAATGCAGGGGACATGGGCTCCATTCCTGGTGGGGGAACTCATATCCCACACACTGTGGAGCAACTGAACCCATATGCTCTGGAGCCCGTATGCCACAACTAAAGAGTATGTCCACACTGGAGGATCCCATATGATGTGACAAATACCCTGTGTGCCCATCCTAAGACCCAGTGCAGCCAAATAAATGTTAAAAATTAAAAAAGATATTTTGAAAGGAAAAAAAATCACAGGCCCTCATAACAAATATTATAAATGAGCTTGATCCCTAGCCTCCCTCCCCTAAGGCCTAGGTTTTATTTTTTTTCCTCAAGCCATTTCAAACACTCTGCTCCTCCAAGTCTTTGTTTTCTGAAGCAGAGCTGGGACTAAGTTCACCAATTAATCCATCAACTCTTCAGCTGCTGCTGCCAAGCTATTCTGGCTCAGGGTAGAAAGATTCCTGCTCAGATCTTCCCTAAAGAGGAAGAAGAAAGTTGGGGCTATCAGTTAATCAATCATAACTCATGTTTGAAGATTCAGAGCCTTCCACACACACTCCTCCTAGAATTGCAGATACTTGTCCCCCTCCCCCTGCTCCCGCAAGCAAACATCAGGCTCTATACGTATTGCAGATAAACGTCACTGACTGCCAAGCAGATTAGAATGTATCCCAAAGTGCACAATTTCTAAAAGGGAAAAAAACAGTCAAGAATATTTGAGTCTTTTACTTTCAGTAGGTGGCATGGCATAGGAACAGTTTTGTCCTTGAATTGTTTATAAATATTTGATTGCATGAAAGCTTCCAAGTTCTCTGGGACTCATCCTTGCCATCTGGACCAGTTTTTCTGATAGTGCATTTGCTTGCTGAATTATCAATCCAGCTAGCTCATGTTTTGGGCATTCGACTTTTAAAAATTCTGTAAGTTTCATGAGCCTCCAAGAATAAGTCATGGCTCAGGACATGAGCTGAGATGGAGATAAGATCTATTAGTCTCCCCTCAGCCTGCTCAGAAAGTCTCCTCTGGACCAGAAATGTCAGATCTTCTTTCAGAGAAAAGCCCCAAATTTATCATAAACTGGCAGCGAGATCCGGACAAAATAAAAATGATGATAACACTTCATCAGACTATTGGTAATACTGAACTAGAGGAAGCTATCAAAATAAGAAGATAAATACTCCAAAGAACAGAAAAAAAAGAAACGTCCAGGGACAGACTTCAGTGAATGATACTAAAATTATACTCTTATTTGGAGCAATATATGCAGTGGGGAAAGGATAGAGCTTCTCTGAGAACAGCTGAGTAAGCTGAGTAAGCTATTCTCCGAGTAAGCAAGAGGTAAGCTGTCTCTATGTTTCAGTCTAATCCATTTCACAGACTTGCTCAGCCTAAGCTGAGAAAACAGAGGCCCAGATAAGCTAAGGACTTATTCTAACTTAGACAACCAGCTAGTAGAGCAGGCACTGGAGAGAACTCAAGTTTGCTGTAGTCCTGCTCCCCTGGCCCTATGTATGGCCCTCTCCTTATGGATAGGATGAAAGGTAGAGAGAAATCTCAGAAACCTTGCCACACCGTGGACTTGAGGCCATCATGTCTGGGATACAGGATCTGGGTTCTCCAGAAAAGTTTGTCTCAAAGTACTGTCATGATTTTCATATGAAAATCATCCGTGGTTTTTAGACA
The DNA here is from genome assembly GCA_007570785.1 of Antilocapra americana. Classification (NCBI taxonomy): domain Eukaryota; kingdom Metazoa; phylum Chordata; class Mammalia; order Artiodactyla; family Antilocapridae; genus Antilocapra; species Antilocapra americana. The sequence goes on from ML663009.1 coordinate 20,312,918, forward strand.
CGACCATCAGTGCATTTTCTGAAAAATACACACTCTCATTCAATAACCACAATACAACTCAGTCTCTCATTAATGAAAAAGAATGACAGCAGCTCATATATTTTTAAGAGAATAAACATGTTTCAAAACCAAGCTTTAACTGGAAGATAAACCCAAGTAGTAACCCTAATCCCAACCCTAGAGCATTACATATAGGAGACAAGATGAAAAACTCTTATCTGATATGATTACTGAAGTTTGTGGAACATCTACCATCACAGTCCACCCCCTTATAACAGGAGCATTAAAACAGCATAATATACAGGCTTCCGATAAATAGGTTTCTCTGAAACTATAGATTTTTTTTCTTTCTTTACATTTAGAAGAACAATTAAACAAGTATATTATTATAGAGGTCACCAACCAATTCTTTAAAAATACACACACCATACACCTTAAGAACCTAGGGTTTAGACACACAAAACCATTATAAAACATGAAATATGGCTATATTGGTAAAATACGTTTACATTTTCTAAACTTACCATTTTTCACCTTTCCTGCTTTAAGTACTTTAAGTACTAAATACTACTTGAAAAAAAATTGGAGAGACACCAATCACAGATTTGATAATTTCTCATTTACCTACTCCTCTAACAGCTCTCTTAGGATAAGTGTTGTATGTTAGTCGCTCAGTTGTGTCTGACTCTTTGCGATCCCATGGACTGTAGCCCCCTAGGCTGCTCTGTCCATGGAATTCTTCAAGCAAGAATACTGGAGTGGGCAGCCATTCCCTTCTCCAGTGGATCTTCCTGATCCAGGGATCCTACCTGGGTCTCCTACATAGCAGGCAAGATTCTTTACCGTCTGAGCCATGAGAGAAGCCCAAGATAAGTATTATCCACCCCAATTTACAGATTAGAAAGTGGAAACTGAAAGAGTAATCTACTCAGGATTGTACAGCAAGTAAGGAGAAGAGCTGAAATTGAACCCAGATAATCTAAGTCCAGGCCATTTAATACACCAATTCTGAACATATGGTCTGCAAGCCCTCAGGGGTTTCCAAGACCCTTTCACAGGGTCCAGGGAATCAAAACTGTTTTCATGAAACTACTAAGACACCATTTGCTTTTTCACTTTGTTAACTTTGCAGTCATGGTGCAAAAGCAATGAAGCATAAATTTGCTGGTGGTCTTAGCCTAAATCCAAGCAGTGATACCAAATTTTACTAAGAATCACTGCGTTCTTCATTGCCACTCATGTACTGTACTAACCCTGCCAGTTTCTCTTTGGAATGCCCTTGATGAAGCAGTAACAATTTTAAAACTTTATGAAATCACAATCCTTGAGTACACATCTTGTGAAAACTCTGTGACAAAAGGAGAAAAACACGTAAAGCACCTCTGTTACACACAAAAGCACCACCGACTGTGTCTGGTGGGGAAGCATTACGATTTGTGCAACTGTTTGAGTTGGATGCTAGATAAGTCACTTTTTTTTTTCCCCAAGTGGAAGATTATTTGAACTTAAAAGAATGACAGGTTGGCTATTCAGGGTTATATATTTGGCAGATATTTTCTTAAAAGTGAACCTGTTGTTGGGAGGAAAACAACTGTATTTGTTGTCAATGATAAAATATGAGCTTTCAAGCAAAAATTAAAAACTTTGGAAACTGAGACTTTTCTGATGAGACTGGCTGTTGTTATTAATAAATGTGATTCTCTGACATATAGAAAGAAATATGTTAACATTTGAAGACCTGGATAATGTGGTAAGCCAGTATTTTCCAAATCATCAATACAGGGTACTACAAAATCATGCATGGGAAAACATTCCATTCTTTACACATTTAAAGTATTATATGGATTGATGGCTTTCAGCGTAACAAAGTATAAAAATTTCATTGATAGGACTTCAGACTCCACACTGCAGCTGTTTAAAAAAAAAATCACTACTTATCAAATTTTAGTGTATTATCAAAAAAGAATATCTACAATTATCTGAAAAAGCAATTCTTTCTCCCTTTCATAAATATGTGTCTGGGTGGGCTAGATTTTCCTCATCTACTTCAATGAAAACAATGTATTATACTAGACTGCACAGAAACATAGATACTAGGATTCAGTTACCTTCTATTATGCCAGATCTTAGAGATTAAACGCTCTTACAATTTTATTGTGGAAAATACAGGAATTTTTCATAAAAACATGTGATGGGTTTATCATTATTTTAAAATGAATGGCATTGAGGCATGTTGATTATCGTGTGTGGGATCGATCGCCAGCCCGGGGTTGATGCTCGGGGCTGGTGCACCGGGATGTCCCAGGGGGAGGGAGTCAGGAGGGGGGAGGGAGGGGGGGTTCTGGAGGGGGAGCATATGTAGACCCATGGCGGATTCGTGTTATTGTATGGCAGGACCAACACAATAAAGAAAATTTAAAAAATAAATAAATAAATAAAATGAATTGTTACTGCTTTTCTTACTTCTTATATATTTTCTCATTTTAATTTCTAATAAAGTAAATATTGATAGCTATAATAACCTACATGAACCTAAGTCCTTAATAATTTTTAAGAGTATGAAGTGGTTCTGAGATCAAAAAGATTGTGACTGCCACATTATATCCTGCTGCCTTTAATATTTAAAATAATAAGATAGTAGATAAATTTCTCTGTATTGACATTTCTCCAAAATTCTTTAAATGATCAGCAAGTGGGAGTTTGATGTATGATGCAGGGCACCCAAAGCTGGTGCTCTTACAACATGGAGGGATGGGGTGGGGAGGGAGGTGAGAGGGGTGTTCAGGATGGAGGGGACACACGTATGCCTATGGCTGATTCATATTGATATATGGCAAAAACCATCACAATACTGTAATTATCCTCCAATTAAAATTTAAAAAAATACAGAGAGAAGAAAAGATCACCAATATGTACCCTAATTATTGTTATTGATCGGAATATATTCAGGAAGCCCCAACCCTGTGGTCACACATACAAAAAAAGGGATCCTCTAAAATAAAATTCTGTAAAGGAAGCCTTACAGTTCCAATAGCACCCTAATCAAACGAGGGGGAAAGACTGGAACAGAAAGAGCTCTACCTACCTTAAATAATTTCTAACCAAGACCTTGGCTGATGCCCAGGAAATGATGTCTCACCAGTAATAATAGGTGACAAAACAATCCTATTCCCTGACAACTAAAATCAAGGAAGTGTTTTTAATTAGCCTCAAGAATTATACTTGACATTACAGGAAAAAAAAAATGGAGAACACCTACATCTAGCTATTTATCTGTAATGTTTCATGACATTCGTCATACTGGGAAGATACAAAGTTTAACTGAAGGTAAATTTTTTATGAGGACAGATCCTCTTATCTTTCAAGTTGGCATTAAAACTTTGGTGAACCAGTCAAAAAGTAGAAGTAATTACTCACATGCAAAGACAAGAGTCTGACCTTCTCCACTCCTGTAAGAAGGCATGAGTATTTATTTCTTCTATCAGTTATGTTTATAAACAGAGCTAAGAGTATAGACAGGTTAATTTCTGCAAAGTACATCTGACTTACTTTTTTTTGGTAAGGTTTAACTAAAGGATCTACAAAACACTAAGCATTCTTATTTATTTTTTGGCGGCATCACACGACTTGCACAATCCGAGTTTTCCAACCAGGTACTGAACCAGAACCCAGGCCACTGCAGTCAAAGCCAGGATCCTAACCACCAGGGCACCAAGAACTCCAATGAAGCATTTTTAAAAATTATTATTATGCTTATTAGATCTATGAGACAAATACATGCTAAATGACTGGAAACTAAAATATCTCAAGAATAAATCAAATTACACCTCTATGTCAAAACCAACATACCCCAAAGCCTAAAACTTAAGGTTTTGAAATGGAAGAGTTGAAATGGGATCCATAAAAGCACCGAAATGGTTGGTAGTTTAGGAAGTCCAACACTGGGGATAAGAATGGTAATAAAGATGTCTTATTTCATTTAGGGTAGCATTAAACCAAAGTTACCTTAAGTGAGCCATAAAAGCTGCTCCATTTACCCCACTAACGTACATTTAAAGTTTTAATGTTATACATATTTACCACCATTAAAAAATGATAATGTAATAGGCCCCAAATCATTGTACATTTTAAATGAGTAAATTGTATAATAAGTGAATTATATCCCAATAAAACTGTTAAAAGAACAAACAAACAACGCTGCCCCACATGCTGGGGCAATTCCAGCTCTGAGTTTCCCCATGGAAGTCGGAGATCAACTGGCTGGTCTCACTAGTAAAGATGTTCTGACCAGTAGGACGATGTTTGACAGTCACTGCTAGTGAGATTAATTATGGCCTCCTTGGTGCCAAAACTTCTCTAAGATAACCTGAATAAGGCAAATCAACAGGAAATAAAAAGTCACATACTTGATTCCTTTAAGCATATTTAATATTTGAATTCTCATTTTCTATTTTCCCAGACCCCAGAAAACAGAGTTTTTAGATGACCAATATTTTGTTCCAGAAACATACAGCCTTATCAGCTAATTCATAAAAGAGCTATTTTACAAAGGTACATCTGGATAATTAGAATAAAGTCTTTTAGGCATTTCAAAATGTGATCAGTAAAAATACATGATTATTAATAAAGTTTTTTTTTTTTAAAGATAGTTCCAGATTTCTTTAAAAGTAATTTCTGTTAAAGAGTACATGATTGTATGGTGAACAAGGAAAATAAAATGTTCTAGTAGGAAGAGGCTGATTAAGAATTAAGAATAACCCACAGTGTGCACAAATTACAGTTATGTTTGCAGTACGTCTGCTTAGCCATTGGCACCTGGAAATGGTGGACAGGGCTTCCTTCTAGGAGGTACACTTTTTTTTCCTACCAGTTTATTTTCAAAACCATCAGTACCAGTGGAGAAGAACAAGGCAAAGGAACTCTTCTTGAGGAAAGAATCATTATGCAGATCACTTTGAAAAGTGGTGGAGGAGTCAGACGGAAAAAACATAATTTACAAAACAGAAATTGTAATTCTAGGGAATAAAAAATTAACCAGCAGAAAGATGACTTGAAGGTCCTGTTAATTTTCTATCTTGAGGTCCTCTGTACACAGTTTTGAACCTTGCCCCCTGTGATATATAGGAAAGGAAAGACTGACAAAAGCTCTTGTAGCTCAAAATAACATCATATACCACCTTCAAAGAAGACAGCTTCCAGTTTGAAATACAGACATTCCACATAATACACTAAATTTAATGATATTAAAAAGAAAAGTATGCGAGTAAACGACAACTCACAGGAGGCATAATTATTTTCTTTAGATCCAAAAATAAGCAAAAACAGTGGGCTTTTCTCTTCTACTATCAAACTAGCTCTCCACCCTTCTCCAAGGACAAACTGACAAAAACTTTTTTTGAGAGGGACTTATCCTTTTTAAAGGTTGATCGAAGTTGTTTCAGGGAAAAGAAAGCAAAAAAGCACCTTTTTTGTAGCATATTGTAATAAGTAGTTACAGTTCAGGTCCTAATAGCCAAGATAACCCAAGCAGTCCGAGTTATTCACAGCTGGTTTTAAAGTACATGAAATATATGGCTTCTAGGGCAGTGATCATGATTTTGAATTACAGCACTTTGGGGTTTATTGATTTGCCTTGCTGAACTCTGTTCTCTGAAAAGGAAAGAGACACCTCAAATGTTATCTGCCACTTAATAGCAAGGGAGCCGTTGGACCACCGGAAAGAGCACAGGGTCACGGCAGGTCACCACAATAGCTAAAACCAGCTCTCCTGCTCTGGGAAGGTGGCTCTGTCCACCACCCTTGGATCTTTCCATATGGAAGTTGATTCCAACTTCCAGTCACCAACTTTGAGAAAATGGTTTTGACCGTCATCAGTCTCACCCAAAAACGAGTGATTACCTAATTCCATTGTCCTGAAAGGCAGGTATAGTCTCAAAGTAGGATGGATGTGATGGACAAAAGGAAAAAAAAAAAAAAGGAGAGCATGGGAGGCCAGGATGAGGAGGAGGAGGGAAGACATGAGACTGGTGAGATAAAAAAGAAAACTCAAAATCATGGAATCTTTTCAGAATTAGATTTCATTTAGGGGCTTCGTTTGAAGATCTAGATATGAATTTATTTGGAAGTACTAGAGCAACGGTCAAAATATTTTTCCAATTAGCCCTGTTTTTGTTCCAAGGAGAGGTTAAACTTCAGGAAAAAGAAAAGCAAATAGTTGCTAAGGACAAGGGGTTGGTTGAACTAGAAGAGAAACCAAAACTTTGCTAACATACAAATCTTCTTAAATAAATGAGTGCTAGGGAATTATTCAATGACCCTGTACTATCTGAAGTTAAGATGAAAGTTCTATTTGTATTTACCTCTCTTCTAATTAACTGCCCACTGATGGTATTAGTGTCAAGTAACTACAGGTAACCCTTTTAGTTGGGAGTGACTACATTATTTCCAGCAGCACAATGTAACCATTTGGTTTCTACTTGTTTCTCTTAAGAGATACAGAAAGTTCAAGTCCCAAGCTTTACTTATATATTACCTTCTGCTTCTAAAATTTTTAATCCCATTTTGATTTAATTTATACTTGGGCTATAAATCAAAATAAAATTCTAATTATAGATGAGGTCCAACGATCCAAGTTTGTCTATTTAACAAAACACAGATCATTTTTGGAAAGACAGAAACAAGAATCTGGACATAGATGAGCTTTGCTAAGTTGTAGTGGTGTTTATAAACGCAGTCGGGAATCCTTACCACTTGTGATGGGGGGAAATTTATATATATATTATATATATATATATATATTTGGGCAGATGGTGGGGGGATGGCAGGGGAGAGTAAAATTACATCCTAACTACCCACAGAGTTCAGAGGATACTACTGAAAGACACGAGCAGTGGATCAACTCCTTGTGTATTAACAGAATTTTAATATTTGACAAATGATTTAGATTTGATTGGCAAAATACTTCAAAACATATTAATATATACCTGATGCACAAAGAAAACCACAGAAAGCCAACAGAACTGAAGGGAGTTCTCAAGTTACAGTTCTGAAACATTTATCCTCTGGAGGGTGCTGCCAGGGCTACTATTCATTCTAGAGCAGGCAGTTTCCAACGCCTTGCCTGCAGTATCCAGTGTATGTTCTGGTCTGCAATTTTTAAGGTCAGTCATGCACCAGTGTGGACAAAGCTCCAGCAGTGAAGTCAGAGGATGTGCTTTTGGAGCTGGCTGGAGCAGCTCTGCCGTCTCCACCGCATCCTTCTCCACTCCACCCTCAGCTCTCTTTTCAAACTCTAAGAGCCCTTTGGCACCATCAGTGCAAAAATCAGAGTCAAACCTCCAGGTACTAAAATTTTACTGGCCTTATAATCAGCAGTACCCGTGGCTCATGAAAGCCATTGTTCAACTCAGTAGTGATTCAGTTACATAACCTTCCCACACTCTCACCCACTCCTGTCCCACCCTTCCTCAGCAGCCCCCACCCCGCCACCACCTGAAGCATCTGTTTGTTTTCGCTTCCTGCTCAGTTGGCAGGGACTATTTTACACAAGTGCCAAGGTCTAATGTATAATTATAAAAATGAAACAATACCAAGGATAACAAATTTATAGTCAAGAAAATAAAATTTGCTTTCCTCTCCCTCCCAAATCCCAACCCTCAACAGAAAAGGAGACGACAGAAGAAAACACACCCATTTTCAAGTGCCTGCTATTTAGTACATTGAGGATTCCTGTTCATCGGGAGCGGATCCCAGCTACAGAGAAGAGGTGCTGGCCTCGGGTGGGAGGAAGCCCCCCACCTGGGAGCACTAAGCTCAAGTCCTCTGCTCAGAGGAGTCGAGGCAGAGGACTTTTGAGTACGCTTTTGAGGGGACCCTCGTACGAGCAGCCTAAGGGACAGCAGAGGGCACGGGACATCATTCGGTAGAGACCTCATGCTCCTCCCTCCTCTGCCCACTTCCCCCTCCTTCACCTCTCCAGCCACCTCCTAATACCCCATCCTGAACTCGTTGCTTCAGGAGCAGTCGATCCTTGGGTGTACTAAATACAAAGGGCTAAAGTTCTCACTACTCAATTAAAACAAAACATGGCAAAATAAAAATTAAAATGTGCTTTCAAATACAGAATGAAGTCAAATAAATACATCTGATTTTCTCTTTTTCTTAAGTCTAAGTAAAATTTCATATTCTACACCCAAAGCTCTATACATTTGGTTTTTGTTCTGAATCAAAATGGATTTCTGAGAGTGAGGAGAGCAGGGCGAGAGCATGGATGTCCCCTCGCGGACAGACTTGTGCAGCTGCCAGGTTATGAAGACCCAGTCCTGCTCTGGGCCCCGGGGGGGCATGGCTCCCCCAGGGTGTTTGCAGGCAGATCCTCTGTCACACGTCACACACTCTCTCGGTGTCCACACTGGAGCCAGGACATGGTGAGACAAGGCTGGTGCTCAAATCCAACAACCTGCAGTCACCTCCAGGACACGTGGCTCTAACTTTTATCTGGGAAGAAAAAAGAGGTGTAGAGGTCAAATTAAAGAGAAGGAATGAGTTCAAATTAACACAGAGAGGGCCTCCCTGGTGGGTCAGTGGTAAAGAATTCACCCGCCAATGCAGGAGACTTGGGTTCAATCCCTGATCTGGGAAGATCCCACATGCCGAGGAGCAAGTAAGCCCCACATAGCTACCGAGCCTGTGTTCTAGACCGGCGAGTGGCATCTACTGAGCCCATGCACCTGAGCGGTCATGCTCTGCCACGAGAGAAGGCACCACAATGAGAAGCCCATGCACTGCAACTGGGGAGCAGCCTCCGCTCGCAGCAACTACAGAAAAGCCCTCGCAGCAATCAAGACCCAGCGCAGCCAAAAATACATGAATAAATTAAAATAAATAAATAAATAAAATCAAAACAGAGAATATATCTGAAACCTGTGGATCTTGTTAACATCTTTGTTTCTGGATCGGAACAGCCTCATTCAAAAGAATGAAGGCAAATGAGTACACACTGCTGCACGGAACCACCTGTGGTCCCTGGGAGACGGGAAAGCACAGCAGGACCCGAGGAGGGCTTGCCCCCACTGCTACGGAGCCTCGGTTTACCCAGCTCACCTCAGCTTTCTGCCTTTTCCTTTTGCAAATGGGAAGAAAGACAGAAGGCGGGTGGTGTGGGGACTGACAACTGCGCCTCCTCTTTGAGAGGAGGAGCCGAGTCAGCAGACGGCGGCCTCTGCTTGATGCATGATGCTCGGAAACAAGTATCTTTTTTTTTTAAATTTTCTTTACTTTATTGTGTTGGTTTTGCCATACAAAGACATGAAACCGCCATGGGCTTACATATGCTCCCCCTCCAGAACCCCCCTCCCTCCTCCCTCCCGATTCCCTCCCCCTGGGACATCTTGGTGCACCAGCCCCGAGCATCAACCCTGGGCTGGCGATTGATTTCACATATGGTAATTAACATTTTTTTTTTTTAAAGACAAGAGATGAAAGAGAATCTCACAAAGTTTTCACTTTAAAGAATAATATATCATTTCACTCAATGGACTGTTCAGGCAGGATGATTCTTGAGTCAGAAACCCACAGCGTTCACACACCTGAGTGCTTGTCCGTGAGGGCTGATCCAGTCAGCCTTTGGCAAAGAATGGTGTAACTTTCCTCCACCTTCTGTAAAATAAAACCCACAGGTTTTTCATTCAAACATCATTAAAAAAAAAAAAAACACCTTATTTTGAAAATAGGAAAGAAGGCTTTCGTATATTACAAGTATAAGCTGTCAAATTTAACATTAACATCATTAAAATTTTTGTTAATAGGAAAAAAAAGTAAATTTCGTTTCCTTTTACCTGTATCTCCCGTGAGTGAATAACTTGAAATGTTCCCATGCATTAGAAAGTAGAGGAGAGGGCAACCACTAGAGGTGATTATTCCCTCCTGCCCTGGAGTCACCCTGAAAATGATCCCACGTGTGGCATGAACTAAGAGCCAATGTACCCTCAACAGCCTCTTAGAACCTTACCAGCCACAGGACACCCCTCTATGTGATCCTACAAAGAAAGGAAAACCTATCACATGAAGGCGAAAGAAAAACTAAGGGAGACCAATCTTTAGCTGAGAGACTAGGAACACCTTGAACTCTGACCCCAAAACCTCTACTAAGCAATGTCATGACAAAACATCTGGGCTCTGGCACCTGTGCCTACGGATGGCAGACTTACAGAGTCCTGTTGTCAGAAATGACCACACAGGTCAGCTCTGCAGTGATGGCTCACACAGTGACATCTTCAATCACCAATTTACAGAACTCCTACTCATAGGCAGGTCTCTAGATTACCACTGGAGCCACTGGAGACAATTTCTCTCCGTCACAGCATCTGGGAAACTATCAACATCACCCTACAATTCACAGATAATTAATAGGTGATGGCGAGTTAAGGCATTTCCCAGCCTAGATTCCTAATTACACAAACCCCACCTATCTCAGCTTATTGCTCACATTTTCTCACGGAGGTCAGCCAATCATCCCAAAGGTATTTAGGTCCTTAAACTTTGAAAGCCATATACACACACAGTTTACAGAGCTACAGTGTTTTCTGTTCTTGTGATGCGTAACCAGACAAAACAATGCTGACCTTAGTTTTTGCATCCAGGTCTACTCAGACAATGGTCAGAGAAAACATACAAATCTAGACCCTCAGCGAGGTTACTGACATCAGCATGTTGATCATTCTACATTTCCTCTCTGTTAAATGTGTTTCTTATACCCGACTCCTAAGGATGAAGTCCGAGGTACCTTTAGGTGTTCAAGGTCAGCCTCTATTTTTCGAATGTACTCCATGATCTGGCTCTGTGAATCAGCACAAGCAGAGGCGCTCTGGATCTCAAAACAGGAATCCTCCATAGCTCCCCAGCGCTGCTGGACAAGGAATTCTGGGGTGAACGGGGAAGCGGCCCCATCAGAATGAGCATTCCGGGGAGAAGGCTGCTGCTGGTGTGCAGAGTCCAGAGAGGGGATGCCGGCCCCGGGCTGAAGGGGGAACGAGGAAGCAACCTCGTCGTCTGTGGAGCTCTCCTGCACCGGGTCATAGCCATCAAGAATCAGATAGGTTCCTACGGACAGAGACAGGACAGGGTGAAGAGGTCAGTACCACGTCCAACTCATCAGAAAACAGATGTGGGGTGATGTGCTGACACCTTTAAAAGCTACTGAAAAGTGAAAGTTAAAGTCACTCATTCGTGTCTGACTCATTGCAACCCCATAAACTATACAGTCCATAGAATTCTCCAGGTCCGAATATTGGAGCGGGTAGTCTTTTCCTTCTCCAGGGAGTCTTCCAAATCCAGGGATCGAACCTAGGTGGCCCGAATTGCAGGCAAATTCTTTACCAGCTGAGCCACCAGGGAAGCCCAAGAATACTGGAGTGAGTAGCCTATCCCTTCTCTAGCGGGTCTTTCCAACCCAGGAATCGAACTGGGGTCTCCGGCATTGCCAGAGGATTCTTAACATCTGAAATAGCTTAAAAGCCATTAAAGAGAGGGAAAGGCCATTAAGTCCCAAATTTCCAAGTTACGTTTTCGGGACATCAGAATTTTCTTGCTTTAGGGTAAAGCTAAACTTAGCAAACATTCCTGGTAATTCCAGAATAACTTCATGTTTGCTAGCCTTTTACAAGTTAAAAGCTGAAAGCTACCAAGTCCCTATATGATCGTATGACCACTTTCCCTGTCAAACATCTACCTGGACTCATTTCCCATCATTTTCTCCCACAGCCTGCGCTCTTTAACCACAGAATGACTGCTTTGGCCTCGCAGACTGTGTGCTCACCTCCTCTGCTGGAACACTCTACTTCTGGACACCCACATAGAGTCTTCCTTCCCTTCCCCTTGCTACCTCAGGAGAGGCCTTCTTCCCTGACCACCCTGTCCATCCTCATTACTGTCTGCATCCCTCAGTCTGACTTATTTTTCTGTATCATTCTTATTATCTGACATCTATTTATTTGGTAACTTATTTACTGTTGCTCTTTCCCCAAGTGGTGGTGAAGCTTCATGAGAAGAGTGGATTTTTCTGTGTTTTATTCACTGTTACATCTCCCAGGACCTAGGATGGGGTCCAGCATAGAGCAGAGACAATATTTACTGCATGAAACAACAGACGCTATACACAGATAAACAGACACACACATGAGATAATGCTTGGATATCCAAGCAACATCGATGTCAGCACACAGGACAAGTAATGACGATCGAAATCAAAGTTTAAATGTGAAAGGAACTTGCCTGAGATGCGCAAATTAACATCCTTCTCTTCCTTTTTAACTGCTCCATCACCTTCTGATGGATTATCATCACTATGTGCTTCACGGGCATCAAAAAAGTGCTCTCCACTCTCATCAAGACCCCCTTCTGGCTCTGAGGGAGGCATCTCTGGGGTCATAATCATGTGGTCCATTACTAAAATGTCACTTGCCTGGCTCTCTTGGAATGCCAGTACTACTGAATCCCGTGGAGCAGAAGATTCAGGTGAAGTCCGTGGACTGTAACAAGTTGAAATGTCACCAGTTCCAGTTCTAAAGGGCATCTGTGCTTCAACAGGATGACAGGCCTTAATATTTTCAGGGTTCTGGGTTTCACTGTCTGCCTGCACCCCCAGAGAGGCTGTCCTGCATCTTGGAAAATGTGGCCAGTCTTCCTGAGTGCTCTTCTCAGTCAAGCCCAGCTGACGCACCAGCAGCTTCTTCAACAAACCCACTAGAAGATTTAGGAAGTGGGGAGAACACATGAATTCACATAACCTCAGACAGACAGAATTAAGTTGGAGGGATTATAATTTCTCTCTTAAAGCCAGTATCTTTCTACTAACATACAATCAAATACATTAATTTCACACAATCATTTTTTGTTTGGTTTGAAAAATGAAATAAAACACCATCTAGAGAAAATTTAACACTAAATTAGACAAAAAAAAAAAACTGAAGAATTCTTAATGGAGATTTTCCTATTATTCTCCTATTTAAAACTGTTCAATAACCAATACCATGCCTGCCTCCACTTTTTCTTCCATATAACTGGAATAATAAATACCCCCAAGGTACTTCTTAAAAGGATATAGAAAAGATGTATTAATCTAAACAAAAGAATTTGAAAGATATGCTTTTTCCAGAAGCAGACACTATCTACATAGGCATTACTTTTTCTAATTTTACTAGAGACACAGAACATTTATTTTATCATCTGTAATTACCCAAAGAATCTCCTTAAATGGTGATGAAAAAAACAAAGCTGGCCTGTAAATTTAATTCCAATTTTTTGTACCATGCATAATTTCAAAGGATATGGAAATATTTATTAGTTTTTAAAAATGACCTCACTAGTAACACAGCTTCCTTAGGTTGCTGAAAACAGAACCAATTTAATTTTCAATGGGCCAGTGCATGCTGTGAGGCCACTCAATGAGAGGGTCAGTGGGACAATGTTAGTGCAACCATCAGAAATCATTACCACTGTTAACTCAAGGAGTCTAGAACAAAGTAGGTCTTAAATGACTTGACCAATTCCCTACTTTCAACTGCCTTAATTTCCATCTTCCCTTTAAATAAAGTCTCCACATGAGTTTGGGTCTTTGACCCTCTGTTTCTCTGCTGTGCAGTCCCTTCCTGAGAGATGTTATGAATTCATATGGCTTTGACACTCAGAGACACCTCTCTCCCTAACCTCCTCCAAAGTTCCAGTCTTAAAATTCCAACCTCCTGCTCATCCTTTCTTTTAAACGGCTTGCTATTCATTACCTAACATCTCAACATGTTTTCAAATTGAGCCCACAATCTACGGCAAAGGAAAGAAGGAGAAAAGAAAGTGTAGCAGTGGGCAGTGGCAGTCCTTTCTAATTTTTATTTCTGATAAGAAAACTGAAATTATCTCTAAATATTCCCTTTCCTTTGTCCACACATCTGAAGAAGTCAGTTGTTTTAAGTATTTGTTGGTTTCTCTCTTCATTTTTGTCTAACACCATTCTAGTCCAAACCCATTTAGTTAGCCTCACCAAGACCACACCAATCCTCCTTCTATTCAAATCCTTTCGCAGCTCTCAGCCAGAGTATTCTTTTTCATTACTAATACATACACTCCAGCTTAAAAACTTCAGATGGCTCTCTGCAGCCAGACTTCTCCCTTCCTCCAGTACACCTGAGACATGTGATGCACGCCTGTCTGTACCAGCGGTTCTCAACCAGGCTGGAAAGGTAGGGGGTGGTGGTTAGCTAACAGCGTGGCAAGGACCACCCACCCAGTCATGTACCTGTGTGTGTGTGTGAAGAATGGGCTGTGGTGAATGCTATAGCATCTACAAGAAAAACAGAAGAATATCTGTAGCTTGAAATAGTCCTCAAAACTCTGTGGGGTGCCACCCTTCACTAGTCTTCAGGATCCATAGCACTGGGCTCCACAAAGTATCCTCCAGCTTTTTAACTTTGTCCCACAACTCCTTTAGCTTTGTGGTCTCCCACTCAGGCCAGCTGCCCTACTCACTGCTCTCTCAACACCCTCAAAGGTTTAGCCTTTTTGTTTTTGGTCCTACCATTTTTCTTACCTGAATGACTTCTATTTATTCTCCTATTAATGGATACCTGCTTTGAGTCTTACCCATTCTTCAAGGCTGTAATCACAGCTCTCTTGTTTTCTAACGCCTCCCTTCTCTGGTCACTCAAACCAGATCAATTGTGACATACCTATAAAGCTTATCTGCTTAAGAAAGTAGGGGAAAATTTTCTGTTTTCTTCCACACTAGACTGTACAATTCTTGAAGGGAAAATTCATAGTTTATACTTTCTTGACTCTCTCAAAATGGGTGCATAGTACATTATAGAACTCTGGTACTTAATAAGTATATCTGTGTTAACGTATGAACAGAACTTACAATTCCTTAGTGCATCCAGCGCCCACCGTTCCTCCGAGACAGGCAAGTGTGGATCTGGGATTGTGATTTGATAATTCACTCCGACTTCCTTCAGTGTCCCGTCTGCATGCTGCTCCTTTGCAAACTGTCTCTCAGCCACAAAGAGGTCATCTACCTCTGACTTCCCAGAGGTACCCAGTGAATGAGACTGAGGTTTTGATGACATTAAAGGAGACTCTAATCCCAAATCTCTGTCTGTTCAATGGAACAGAGAAAGTAGAATACATCTTAACAAAACTTTTAATGTAAAGCACCCAGAAAAATAATTGGAAAAAAATAACCACATGAGCTACAGAGATTTTCCATGATGTAAAATGCATGCACTTAGTGTGGCATTATGATGGCACACAGAAGGCACATGAGCAAAGTCTGTTAAAGTGAACAGCAGATGCCAGAACCTGTATAAATCAAAACAGTTAAACAGTTTCTTCACATTTTATTAACTAACATGTAGACTACTTTCTACCAGGCTAACTTTACAAAACAGTTTACCTGGACTCTGCAGACCAGTGACTGAAATGTCATGACGTTCCACTTTTAATTTTGGAGGTTCTTCTTCATCGTTGTCTCCTCTACAGAAGAAAAAAATTAATAAATAACCTTTTAGCTTCACAAGGTGCCTAAAGACCACTGCAACAAAATGTTAAGAATCATGTATCCTTTTTCTGATGCCACTCAGAAGCAGAGGCACACTCACTCGCACGGTGGCGGCTGTGGCAATGGGATCGGCTTTGTGGACTGCTCCTTCACAGACGCGGCCATCCGACATATTAGGTCCTGCCAGCTGCATGTTTGAAAAGAGCACAAAATACATACGGAAGGGAAAAGAAAAAGAATTACACTTTAAACATACTCAGACAGCAGAAATAAAAACAATGAACCCTACCGGAAATCAAACCAAACCAACAAACAAAAAACCCTATTTCTGCCAGAGAGTATCTTTATTTTGGAGACATACTATTAAGTAGAGATTATAAAAACTCTGTACCTTAGAGAAAAACCTAACAACATTATGGATATACTACCCATTAAAAAAACTTCACTTGACACTTGTAGAATTTTTTCTTTAGAAAAGATACTTTTCCAAGTAAGAGACAAGAATACTGGAGTGGGCTGCCAATACCCTTCTCCAGGGGATCTTCCTGACTCAGGGATCAAACCTTTATCTCTTGCAACTCCTGCATTGGCAAGTGGATTCTTTACCACTAGTGTCACCTGGGAAGCCCAAGTAAGGGGACACCTATCTAAAAAAGAACAAGTTCTTAAAAGAACACCTCTCAAAGAATACAAAGGAAGTATTTGTTTCCACACAGTTTCTGGTTTTCAAAGGCCTATTACAAAAGCAAGGTTAAGATCGTGGAATATTATATTCAGAACAATAAGACACAACAGAGCAAGGGAGCTATGTCCAGTACATACACAGTCTTTTCAGAAACTGTCTGTGCCACCAGTTCATAAATTTGGGCTCCATTATCAGACATGGAGATGACAAATAAAGCTTTGTTATCTGAAAAAAAAACAAGACAAATTTACTCTAAAGATACAACCCACAGAGGCTGTGAAAGATGTTTCTAGTGTGTTGGTAATATTGTGCATCTTAATCTAAGTAAGGGTTACACGTGATCACTCTGTAGACACTCATTCACTTGGTAAAAACTCATCAAATACAAGTTAAAAATTTTGCAAATTATTTTATCTTATACTATATATATAGTATTTTAATGAAACAAAGATTATAAAAGCTAACACTAATTATACAGTAATTTATTAAAAACAAAAAAGTGTCTTATTATCTAAATTATTGAACTAAACATTTTTTTTTACATTTATTATACATTGCCCTTTTACTAAATGGCTACTTGGTAACATTCAGTAGGTGTTGATGAAAAGAGGTCATAAATGTATCTTACTACCATGAAATTAAGAATTTTAAAAAAGGATCTTCATTATTAGTACTGTCAATGTGTAACCTTCTAACTTAAACTGATTTTTAAAAAACCTAAACCACACCCACTTCTGTTTTTGCTTTTTTCCCCACCATATCAAAAGAGGAAAGCCCTGTCAATGGCTAAATTAAATATTTCTTTCAGTAAATGTCACAGTACACTTGAGAACATGAGCATTTTCAAATATCTTCTGATATTGATTTCTAACATAATTCCACAGTGATAAGAGAACAGACTCTGTATGATTCAATACCTTTAGATCATAAAATTTTATACCCAGTTATATGTCCCTAGATATGTTCCATTATCTCCTGGTTTATAGTCTATGGGAACTTGAATAGAATCTCTGACCTGTTGTTGTATGCAAATTACATAAATCTTACTTATGTTGAATTGGGTCATAGTGCTTTTCCAGTCTACTATATCCTTCTACTTTTCTGTCAGTTCATTCTATTAATTTTTGAGAGTTTGATATTGAAACTCCAACTGAAACTTATCTAAAAAAATAATCATAATATATAATGGAACCATATATAACATTGTTCTGTATTTTCCAAGTCTTTGCTAAAGGTATTATCATACTTTCATAATTTAAAATAAATAAATATTTTATCTTCTCAAAAAAATAAATAAAAATAATAAGTCTATCTGGTATATTAGATGCTGTCCAATTCAAATAAATTTTTGCCCAAATAAACCCTTGAAGTTTTTATAGAAACTAACAAAACAAAAAGCCTTTTAAATGGCATTAGCTCCAATTCACTATCTTCACTGATTTGAACATGAAATAAAGATCAGAGTAACATGCAGAAAAATTTTAAATGTGAAATATTATTCAGAGAATCTAAGCATCCTAAATAATTTTGGGATATAAACTCGTAATTCACATTCTAGGCAGTAAATCCATTTCACTTGGTCTGTGTAAGAATATAGAAGGAGCAGAATTCCATGCCAGCTGTGCAACTCAGACAACACTGAGTGTCTTATGCAACGTCATGATGAGCCCGGATATTAGTGCCATTCAGCGGACATACTCGCCTGTTGCCACTTGTCGAACCAACACTGTGTTCAACTTGATGACAGGGCTAAATGTGTGTTTGCTGTCAGCTGTAGATGCCAGAATCTTACTGTGACACCTTAACACCAGTCTATCATCCTGCTTTTGTAACAATACAAGAATATCTTCCAGGAGCAATGTATATAGATCTAAAAATAAAAATGTAGGAAAAGGTGATCAATACAGAAACTGAGACATGTTTTGTAAACTTTATAACAATTTGACATAGAAAGTTGATTTCTGGTAAATCTAGTAAATTTTAAAAATTGACTTGCTATTGTGTTTTTTAATTTCATTTTTAATAATTCATTTTTAAAGTATCACAACAAATTAAAAAAACAATGGTTCTTCACCACAGATAGTTTGAGACAGAGAAGTTTAAAAGAAGCTTCGCCTAATCAGCATACAAAGATGGAGACAGGACTAAATAATGACAAAATTTTCTGCTTCATTCCTAAATAAATATTTAACACATTTCACATGTAAAAAAATAACATAAGCAAATTTTCTATAAATGTATACATAACACGAAGTACCACTGCTAACTGCTGTGACTGAAAAACGTGAGTGGATGTCTTTTCTCTTTGGCATAAGGAAACTTTCCTATTCTTTTTCTTTCTCTGCTATCCCCCAAATTGGCAGACAGTACACCTACCAATAGTTTTATCTCTATTCACCTTCCAAACCAATGGCCCTTCATGAATCATCTTCCTTTTTGTTAAATCCAAATTCTGCCAAAATAAGGAGAATTATACACAAATTATTTCCAAGCACATAGATGATATTCCATAGTGTCTCCTTTCAAGAAATTCTTAATATAAAAGACATCATTTACATTCACTATTATTGATATCTGTCAGCTACTGAAAATAGAATAAAAATCCAGTTAAAGTAAGCCGCATAAAATGTTCTAAAAAGGAAAATGCATCTTGTAGAAAAACGCTCAAGAGTAAAGTCTTCCCAATCTCACTCTAAACAGATGACAATAGCTAATAAAAATGAAGCAAACATTCAGTCCCTAGAGTCTCAACCCCCTTCCTTATTTTTTTCTATGCATAACTAACTACATCATGGCTTATGCATATGAAGCCTCTGAGTTCAAGGCTCTCGTTCCAAAAAAAGGTCTAAGGACAGCATTCACAGAAGTCCAGGAAGTACTCAGGCTTGCTCTAGATGATAACTTGAGATTATCATCTTTTAGTATAAGCAGTTCTAGAAAAATTTTAAGTCTCTGGAAGTTAGGAAGCTCAGCATATCAGCATGTGTTTTGATAAGCTGTTATGTATGACATAAAAGTCTATTTTAATAGTCACCAAATAAATCTGCCAAAAGAACCAGTGCAACCGTACAAAAAAGACTTAAAATCCTCAGAAGTTAATTAATACAAAAATCCATGTACTAGAAATAGCAATTCATAAATATTTTACTATCATTCCAGTAATGGTTTCAACTTTAATGCTTTGGAAGAGCTTCATAGAAAAATAATTATATTCCTTAACTCAAAAATCTGGAAAGTTCCCACAGTAAACAGCCCTACTCTTACTCAAACTATACAGTACAATAAAATTAAATTCAATAGTAAGGAATGTTCCTTAGTTTCCTGCAAATTCTTGTCACAAAAAGTTAGTTTCCCACAAAATACTCCTCTGATGAAAGACTACAGCAGTCTTTACACACAGACCAAGACATTAAAAGGAAGAAGAGAATCCTTAGTACAAACAATCTGTGATGTAAGAATTCCTTCAGGTGATGTATATTCCCACTGAGATGTCAATCATCTGCCAGGTCTTCAGTAAATTTTATTTTTTAAGTAATGATTAGACCATCTCTTACCCTGAGCTCTTCAACATTTGGGTATTCTGACAACTTCAGATTAGAGGTATCAAGGCGACGCTGATAATCTTCCAAGCGCTGAAAATCAGACAGGACAGAGCTAAGGTTACTCCTACGGAGATCAATGACCTCCCTGTTTCTTAATCAAATGCGGACACTCCCCCTGCATTTACTGAGCGCTCCACAACATCAGCCACAACTGACAACTCACTCTTTCTTAAAACATTCCTTTCTTTTGGCTTTGGTGATACTACCCTCTCCTGGTTTTCCTTCCACCTCTTTAGCTCTTCCAATCTTCTTTTCAAACTCTCTGGCCTCTAACTAGCTTGTATTTACTTTCTAAATATATAAATCAGGTACATGGTACAAAATTCAGAGGGTAATATAAGGCACACAAAAAACAGGAAGTCTCCTACGCTTGTCCACGCTTTCCCCACCCCCAGTTTTCTCTAAAGAAGCAATCATGAATACCCATTTCTTGGGTAGCCTAAGAGGAAAACTCTAAGCAAAACAGAACACATATGGGTATAAGTTAGCTTGCCTCTGTGCATGCTGTGTGTAGATAAACCCTTTTTAAAAGAAATATATGGTAACATAGTATTTTCATATGTGTGTCACTTGTTCAAAACTAACAATATAGTCATATATACATTTCTGTGTGTGTATCATATAAATATATCTTGCTGATGGTTCCATTAGCAAACAGAGTGGGCTCATTTTTTCAGTGGCTGTGTGGTATTCAACTGTGAAAAAACTATACTTGAATTACACCTTACTAATGGACGTATGTACTAGGATACACTTTCAGAGGAAGAATGGTTGGATTAAAGGGTACATGCATTTTTCCCAAGATTATAAGATATTTCTAAATAGAAAGGTCGTCATGTATATAGTAAATGCCCATATACTCATCTGCACTCCACAATAAACATCTGCTGCATCTGTTTATCGTGTATCTGTCCATCTATTCATCCCTCTATCTATCCACCAATCCATTTGATATTTTGGATGTGTTTCAAAATAAGTTACAGATATAAGCACACTTTAAACATTTTATCATTAACAGAGCTAACAAGAGTTCAACATCATTAACAGGAGTTCAATATTTGTTTACAGTTGTTTTTCTCAAAGTAAAATTTACACACAGTGAAGTGTACACATTTTAAGTGTACCTTTCCATGAGCTTTTAACAATGCATATACTTTTGTAATCAAACTCCTGTCAAGATATGAAATATGGCCATCACTTCAGAAGGCTCTCTCATACTTCCTCCTAGCTAATATGTGTCCCCACATCCACAGTGACAAACCACTTTTCTGAATTTTTTCCACCATAAATTAGTTTAGCTAGGTCTTATAAGTTCACTAAACAGAATATATATGTGTGTACTCTTTTGTGTCCAGTTTCTTTCACTCAGAATAATGTTTGTGAGATTCACCCATTGTTGCTAGTATTAACTTTAGTTTATGACTATACTACATTTGGTTTATGCTACAAACATTCCTGTAGAAGTCTATGGGCATATTATCTTCATTTCTTTTGGGTAGATCACTAAGAAGAGAATGCTGGATCAAAGGATAAACTTGTGAATATGTGTTTTTTAAATTTAGATATAAATTTCTAATTTTCCCTCTGGGGTTATAACATTTTTACATTACAAACAACAAACTTGGAAGTTCCTATTTTTCCAAAGTTTTACCAACATACTAAATGAATGTGCAAACGAGCAGCTAGAGATGCTCAAGAGAGCCAAATACAACCCTGATGTCCTACCACAAACTGATCTGGACCCACCTACTACATGAATAGGTAACCAGTGTTCTGCCCTTCAGTTATGTAATAACAATTGCAAAGGTTACTGAACAGGCTCTGGGTAACAGTAATATAACATTCTTATTCTCACTGTCTTCTTGCTGTTTCCTTCTTACCTGCTTGTTCTCTGCCTCCCTAACAGCCTGGTTCACATAATTTAAGATCTGACGACAGTGATCTGCAGCTTTCTTCACCTTCTCCCTTTCTGCTGGCCACTCTAAATATGGTGAAAAAATCCAAAATGTAAAATGGAGTAAATCAGAAAAGAATATAAGCATATATATGGGTATATATAAAGGAGATACCACTTTATTTCAACAGTATGAAAGCATACTAAGACCCTGAATATTTTTATACCAGGATAAAAACCCTACAGCAGAATCTCAATTTAGGTAGCCTTTGGACGAGTAAGACTTCTTAACACAGTCTTTAAGCATAAATATTAATTTTTAAAAATAAATTAAATGTGAGGAGTGATGCTTTATATCACATATCAAGCCCACCCCAAGAAGTGGGTTTCATTCACACTGTAAGCTTATATAAACGAGACTCCTTTCTCCTTGGAATTTCAAAGTGCACAGCCTACAAGATTATGTACAGTTGACTAGTAAAGCAGTATTTTTGAGTGATAAAACAATTAAAAATAGCTCCAACATAAGTTTCTTTAAATTTGGGATTAAAGAAAGTAAATAATGTACAATACTTGTTATCATTAAAAGAAGATGAAATTCACCAAAATGTATTGAGATTGTGTTGAGGTTATGTTTTGGTGAAGAATACCAAATCAGAATATTCAAAGCTATAATCCTCCAAACAATAGTTCAATTATACAGAATAAATACAATAAAGTATAAAAATTAATGTGTATGAGTATTTTCAAATTCCCATGCATATAAAACAAGCATTAATTGCACAGAAGTATTGAGAACTAAGTATAAGAACCTAAAGCTCAATTGAGAAACTCAGATTCACTTCATATTTTAAAACAAGAGAGTTGGAGAGCTAATACACTGATTGGACTTAATTAAAGTACATATCAATAGATATAAAGTATCTCTTCAACCTGGTATAGGTCTTTACTAAAGGAAATTTGATGGTACATGCTAGAGGAACTGTTGGTAAACTTTTTCTGTATATTTTACAGGCCAAATGGTCTTTGTTACAACTATTTAACCCTGTTGTTGTAGAGCAAAAGTAGTCAGAGATAATATTTCAACAAGTAAGCATGACTATGTTCCAATAAAACTTTACTTACAAAAATATGTGTGAGCCAGATTTAACCATGATCCATAATATGCTTAAGCCTTGTGCTTGAGCTACTAATGAAGTACATTAAATCAAACAGCCTAAAGACGACTGGAATCTTGCTAAAATATTTTGCCAAACTACTGGGAAATCAAAGCGCCAGACACCAGGAAGATGTGAGAGATTATTTAGCAGAACGTGTTTTGTTGTTATTCTTAAGCTCTTTCATTTCAGTGAGAATGCTGTACCTGTGTATTTGGCAATATTGTCCAAGAGAAGAGGGTACTTAGTAAGCCTCTGCATTTGAGTGGGAATGATATCCTTTAGCTGCAGACGACGACACAGTGGATTACTCTCAGCATCCTAAAATTAATGGAAAATAAATGAATTTGTAATTCTTATTAGGACTATAATTACCTAACATGCACCATATATTCATCATACAAATGTCTTTAGCATCACAGTTCTGGTTATTAAATCAAGACTTAAAACCTGCCAAGATATACCACTGGCACACTCCATTTCTGTTTTCTCCTTTAATCATATAACGTAGCCTTTATCACTCAGCAAATGGCTCTGTGCTATCTGTTTAAGCAAGGACTGAGAATATCTATAAGCATCTTAAAAACTGATTTCTTGTGAAAGAAGTTTTATCTTTAGATACTAAGAAAATCTAGTTACATTTTCCAACGATTGGTTTTCCTACCAAAAGCTCATCAGTTAATCTGCTATCTGCCACTCCAAGTAGGCACAGTAGATCATAAAGATATATCAGCTCAGCTGGAACAGAGGTCTGCAAACTTCTCAATAATATGCCAGACATGGCTTTGCATGTCATCAGTCTCTGTCAGAACTATTCCACTCTGCTGTTTTAACACGAAAGCAGCCAGAGACAATACCTAGAGGAATGAACTTGGCTCTGTGCAGTAGAGTTCTAAGAAGGCCTCCAATATTCCAATTTTCTGGTGTACAACCTATATAACCCACCCCCTGCCTTTGAGTGTGGACAGAACCTATCAATGTGATGGGTTATCGCTTCTGTGATTAGGTGACTATCAGTTAACTCTGAGTCAATCAAAAAGGAGATTGTCCTAGGTGAGACTGACTTAATCAGAGGAGTCTTTAAAAGCAAGCTTTGTCAGAGAGACATGTTCCTACCGGCCTGGAAGAGAAGGATACAGCTTATAAACTGCCTACAGGGGCTATGTGGCAAAGAGATCTGGGTGCTTGCTAGGAGCCCAGAGCAGTTGCTAGCCAACAGCAGCAAGAAAACAGGGTTCTCGATTATACATTTACAAGGAAATGAATTCTGCTGACAACTAGTGAACTTAAAAGAGTCCCAGATGAGAACTGCAGCTGCAAGTGATACCTTGATTTCAGCCTGATGAAAGCATGAAGAAAGGACATAGATAAACTGCATCTGTACTCTTAAACTACAAAACTGTGACATATCTGCATCAAGCTGCAACATTTGTTTACAGCAATACAAAATAAACTGTGTTCCAATAAAACTTTATTTACAAAAACAGGGAAGAGGCTGGATATGGCCAGCGGGCTCTAGTTTACTAACGGTTATCTACATCAACATATACCCCAGTAAGCGTGACTGCTGTTTGACTCTTCTCTGGGTTGGCTTTAAGGCCCTTCCCATGTTTTGACAGTATTATTTCATTAGCGTGCATGGCCATTTCCTGCCAATATCTCCAAGGCAATGTGAACTTCTATGTCAATTATTTTAATCCCATCATATATTCTTTAAAATTCACCATTACAACATCATCTTTATACCCTCCAGTAATTTAAGAGATAATGTATGGCTTTAAACATGTAAACACGGATACAACCCTTATGCAAAATTTTAGTCTTAGAATTTTCCTAGTTCATTCCATCATTGACCCCCCAAAAAACTGCATTTTTTTTTTTGGTTACATGACTCACTCAACTCACTTGCACGAAAGTCTGAAATCGAGAATCCTTTTTCTGGCGAGACTTGATCATTTCCAGGGCAAAGGGTTGGTTACTACAAAAGGTGGCAGCAGCATGCTTCAACTTTTCCTCCCCAGGTCCACTGAACTGTGCCAAGAACACAAAGAACACAATAGAGAATGGGATACTGAGCTTATATAAGGCCAGGCAAAAGGAGAGACAGCCACAATCCTTCCAATATCCCAGTAAGTATCCCCAAATGATAAGGAGCAGAAATCTACATATTTTATGGGGATTATCAAGGATTCTCCACTGAAAAACTTTTGACTCTGACATATCCAGACCTTTTTTGATCACAGTCTAGTATTTTCTTGTTCATAGCTTACCACAACTTACTACCTTTTCAGTCTATCCCACTTCTAAATCTGACAGAAAGGTTGACACCTGGGGAATATGAGACACAAAATGCTTAAAGACTGAGATTAAAATTTGATTTTCTTAGCATCTGACACCTTCACAAAAATTACTGTCTTACTGCTGTAGGAAGAAAATCCTTGGGATTCAAGCTTACTTTCTTACTTATGAAATCCAGGGCAGGTCATAACTTCTCTGGGTCACAATAAAATTAAATCACCTCCGCTTCACCTACGCAGAAGGTGGAGCTCCATCCCTTGAATTTCTCTTGGGGAAGATTCATGAGTCTATGAACCTCTTTTACTAAAAATCATACTTTTTATTGGCATTCCAGGTGGTGCTACTGGTAAAGAACCCACCTGCCAATGCAGGAGATGTTAAGAGATGACGGTTCGACCCCTAAATTGGGAAGATTCCCCTGGAGAAGAGAATAGTAACCCACTCCAGTGTTCTGGCCTGGAGAATCCCCACGGACAGAGGAGCCTAGTGGGCAACAGTCCGTGGAGTCACAAAGAGCTGGACACAACTGAGTGACTAAGCACAGCACAGCACAGGGCATTTGTAGGTAAACTCCCAGTACTTTTCTCTTCAACTATGAAGCATACAAAGTGGTGTTTTAATAGGTTGATCCAATGTTGTATTCTTATTTAAAATATGACACTCAACATGTTTAGAGGTGAGACTGGCAGAATTTTTGGTATGTTAGTCAATCTAGGTACCAGGCAATTACTAACAGCAGCTGGGTTTACAAAAGAAAATAACGCCCCAGCCTCAAGCAGTTTTACAAGCAGCAAAAGTACATATAAGGTGATCTCGTGGGACCAATACTGGAAAAATACTCTCCAAAAATACTCTCTAAATCTAGACGCCTATTTATGATTTCTGCTTTTAGTATTTCTGGCCAATGCTTTGCCCTAAATTAACCATTTGTACCTAGCAGCAACTAACCAAACTGGTTAGTCCATTTTGCTTTTCCTCAACCTCTCATAGGCAAAACACATTGGTCAAGAATACAATTCTTTTTACATGCTCTAAAATAAATTTTCTGTCCCACTTTTAAGAGGTATGTCATGTAATATTTATGTAGTCCAAAGGGCTATTACAAGAGGACCAACTGTACTTTTGTTCTTTATTAATGATGACTCTCACTTGACACTTGGTATTAAACATTATTTATATGAGATGTAAATTAAACTGCTTCAGAATCAAGATTGATATCTTAAGTCCATATGACTTACAACTTTTTAATCCAACTGGAGAAGAAAATTGATGCTACACTATGTCATACTACATATTTTCTATTTCAAGTTTGGTAGTGTGCTGCCAAGCCCACAGAACTCAGAGATCAAGAAACAAAATGAGTCACACGACCACAGAGTAGCCACAGAATAAGTTGAATTTTCAAGGAAGTTAAGTCTCCTTAACAACAATAATGCCAGCATAGGTCTAAGGAGAAAATGCTTTGGAAAGTTCAGTAAAAGCAAAGTGAGACTGGATTAGGATTCCCTGATCCTGTTTTACATGTCAAGTGGCTAATCATTAAGAATCAATCTACTAATAGATTAGCAGATGCTGAGTCATGAAAAGAGTAAGTGAAAAGAGTAAGATAAAGATTGTTTAAAAGTTACATTGTAAAATTACCAAAATCTTTCGGCATTCCCTCAAGCAGTCTACATACTGAAGGAAGTATCTAAACAGTTCCTGTTCAACCAGTGTTAAAATTTTGGGAACCACGTCACATATTTTACTATTACTCATAGACTTAACCACAGGACTTGCTTAAGCGTCTAGATCAAACCCACTTTCCTGTAGGAAGATTTTCTGTATGCTCCAGTTTAGGTATCCCTGCTATCTGTTTCCAAAATACCCTGTATTCTCCCCTTTTTGTAACACTAATCACACTCGAAATAATGACTATTCTTTTCCCCCCACTGATGATAAGCTTCATGAGGGCAGGAGCCATATCTGTTCTGACTGCCACTGTATCCCCAGCACCTAGAACAGTGAGTATATGCTGACAAAGAAGCCAGAAAGATAAATGCAATTTGCCAAGCAGCTACTATAGTCTCTGAACTCTCTTTTCTTATACTGTAAATAAGGTTAGGTAATTTTCACTTTTCTGCTTTTGTCATGGTAGCTCTCGATCTGAAATTGTCCAGTGTTTTTACAGTACATTTCTGAGATTTTGACAACAAAAGACAGTTAAAATTCCACATCAGTTAAATTATTTTTATCAAAGTCCATTTTATTCTACATTCTTTAAAACATAAAGAACTATTACCTTTAATTTGATAAGCAAAGAGCATGTAGTTGAATGGGCACTTATTAGAAGACTAATTAAGGATACACATTTGGACCCTTTTTATCTTTACATTAAAGGATGAGTTTGCATACTTGGGAAGGTTAGTAGCTTAATTTTAAATCTGATCAAATGCCTATGAAAATTTTCAAATGAAGTCGCCAATGTCCTTACCCAGATCAGCAAATCTTCCCCAATCTGATCAATAACAGAGGTCTCATTCCTCTTCCGAATAGCCTTCATTTGCTCATTCAACCCAACTAAGTGGGGGGAAAACACAATGAAAAAAAAATAAGCATACATTCATTTGAGGCTGAGATACTGGTAGTATTATGAATCTAAATTTTTAAAAAAGGATTTTTGGAGTAGTAAAGCTTCTTCCCTTGTAGCTCAGTCAGTAAAGAATCCACCTGCAATTCAGGAATCTGCCTGTGATGCAGGGAACCCAGGTTCGATCCCTGGGTTCAGAAGATCCCTCAGAGAAGGAAATGGCAACCCACTCCAGTATTCTTGCCTAGAGAATCCCATGGACAGAGGAACCTGTAGGGCTACAGGCCATAGGGTTGCAAAAGTTGGACACAATTTAGTGACTAAGCCACATAGCTTCTAACTGCCTTAAATATAAATCTGGACATAATTTCTATACATCTACATATTTTTAGCTCTATATGAAAACCAGTTGCCAAAGCATAAAATAATGTGGAAACTAACACATTATATACAGTACAGGGGCATCAAATATGCATTTAACCTCAAGATTCCATCTGTAACCAGTCATGCTTGTAAGAAAGCAAACTTCAACTGTACAAGTGACTTTGCCCATTATTCCTATCAAAACGTGTGCTCCTAGGCAATGGACATCATCATGCTCAAATGTGTCATGCACACTGGTGAGACTCAGGATCACCCACATAGGAGCAAAAGGCAACCATTTGGTAGGTGGGTGTTGCTAGGTTATGATGGCATCCTTGATGAAAGAAAGAATAAAAGTAAGGGTCCTGGGGAAACAGTGACTTACAAAGAGAGGAACTGATACTACTGTCTCCAAAGCCCAAGACAACTACAACCAGGGACAGACAACAGCACTGATTTTTAATGTATTCATTCAAGCATTCCAAGCAACAAACCATAAAACAACTTAATTCCTGAATGTTTTGGATTATATGCTATATATCACTACTTACAAAATATATTTATACGTATATTACACACAGTATATATTTTAAAAAACATATATAATTTAAGTAATCGGGAATTTCCAAGGGTAGTTTTAACTATTTATGTTTTTTGTCTTTAGCCATTGACTTTAGGCCCTAAGTTCTGTGTTAATACTCTGAATAAAAAAAGCTGATGTGGTGGAAGTAAGGAATTGGGGAGAAATTCAAAGATCCAATTATTTCTTTACCTTATGCTCACATAAAATTATAGAATTTCAGCAATGCCAACATGGATATATTTACTTATAAGATTTTACTGTTATGGTGATTTTTTATACCAACAATCTTTTATCTATTGGAAATGTTAGGAACAAAGATCAGAGTCAATTTATCTTACTGTGAAGTTGAAGAATATCTTCTAAGTTTGAAAAAATTTTCCGTAGTTCTGAAGGTGACAAAATTCCTTCTCTGGACACTCGCTGATAAAACACTTGATCTAGAACCTTCAACGTTCGAACATGAGCTCTTTCAGTGTAGAACAATTCTAAGCAGAAAAATAGGAAATATAAAATGTTACCTTACTTAGAATGAGATCAAACAGACTTTGGCTGAAATTAAGTACCAAATGAGTAATATAATCATTACTTATAGTTTTGACAGGATACAGTACCTCTGAAGTCACTTCTTAATTCCATGAAACTCTACTATATACTGGCTCTAAGAGCTGAATACTGCTAAATGAAAAGTATCATTTAAAACTATTTTGTACTTACAGGATAACAATGTACTCCAAAATCCAATGGTTGCCAGCACCAACCAATCACAACTACAGCATTAGAAAACTGTAAGTCCAATTATCACATAGTCTTTGAACTGAACCCTCTTCAGAAGTAACCCATTAACCCCCTTTTAATTAATTAAGTAGGCTGCACTGGGTGTCTGCTGCTGCCCGTGGCGTTCTCTAGTTGCAGCGAGCAGGGGCTACTCTCTGGTTGCGGTGCATCGGCTTCTCGCTGCAGTGGCTTCTGCTGCGGAGCACAGACTCTGAAGCGCAGGCCTCAGCAGTTGTGGCACACAGGCTGAGTTGCCCCGCAGCACGTGGGGTCTTCCAGGACCAGGGACTGAACTCATGTCCCTTGCATTAGCAGGTGGATTCTTAACCCTCGACTACCAGGGAAGTCTTGCCCATAGACCCTTATTTCTGAGGCCAAACTTTTTAATTTCACCATGTCTCAATGTTGCTAGAGACAGGAAATACATTTATTCAAATCACAACTTAAAGACAGTAATAGGTACAGCTTCCGTGTCATATACACTAGGGTAAAATAAAGAACATTACACATGGATAAAGGAAGACCTAGATTTTAGTTTTCTTCCCATTACTTACCAGCTGCATGATCCTGACTAATTCAATTAGTCTGAGCCTTGGCTTTCTCATTTATAATCTATGCACAAAAAAATAACTGAAAGTAAAGTGAGGGTACAAGTGTTGTTTCAATGATTTTTCACGTTTAAGATCTATAATGATATGAATTTTAAATAACATGAATGCTAAACACATTTTCCTTTTAAATTATCAATAAGAATCATACAATCACTTGCATTTTTAAGTTGGAAAGTTCAGGGATCATCTATTAATTTCCTCTCTGTTCAAAACAAATGGTGAGTATAAACTCTGAAGCAAACTCCAAGGTTTGGGGGTTGGTTTAACTCTAATAAAACTCAATATATGTGAATAACAAAAATGAATTAAACTCACCATTAATTACTTCCTGTCTTTTGATCTCACAAGGTTTTAGTCCCAATAACACTTCTCGACTGACGAGCTGTTGCCAGTTGGGTGGGTCTGTCTCTAAGTCATTTTCAAACTGTTCATCCTCACTCTGACTTTCTCCAAAAGCTATGCTGTCAAACCTAATGAAGAACAAATAATGATTTCTATTTCAGGACATAACATGGACAATGGGAGACAATCCAAGTCTTTACCTTACAGTCAGTCAGTCAAATTTCTGAAGTATTACTGAGCAGAGCCTGAAACATCATCCTCCCTTACAAAATAGCTTACATGTGTTATAAACACCTCCATAAATTTTTAAATAGTTGTGTTTATTAAGAAATTTGTTTTATACTATCTAACAGATTTGTGCATAGGACTTTTTTTTCCTTTAAAACTAGAACTTTAGGGGAAAAAAGATATATTCCTTAAAATATACCCCACTGAAAGCTACTTTAGGATTACTTACTTTCGAAAGGGCTTTGGTGTCCCATGTTCAGTCACTCTAAAACAATGGAGAATAGACAGTCAACATAAAAATAAAATGGTGATGAAAAAATTGATGACA
Organism: Antilocapra americana; assembly: GCA_007570785.1. Taxonomy (NCBI): domain Eukaryota; kingdom Metazoa; phylum Chordata; class Mammalia; order Artiodactyla; family Antilocapridae; genus Antilocapra; species Antilocapra americana. Next base: position 20,343,893 of record ML663009.1, read on the forward strand.
AAGATATTCAAAACTGTGTTAAATCACAGTGACTGATAAATAATTCTTCTGGATATTGCAATGACTTAATATCAAATAGGTCAAAAACATTTCAGTACCTATCTAATATTTACTACCAATAAATTCAATTTCTTTCCCCAAAAAAGCATGTAGAAAAAAACACTACTAAGTATAGGCATACTATACAGCGAGAAACTTTTAAGCAATGTCCTAAACACCCCTAAGACACCACTGAATTACCTTTCCACTTCCCATTCCTCCTCCTGCACCTGGTCTAATGGAGGAGGTGGGAAATCAAAGATGGTGTTGGGAGTACGAGGAGTGCCATCCAAAGAGTCTCCAGATGCTGGCGTTTCTCCAGCTTGTTTTGATCCTGAAAAGACAAAAATCAGACATTCAGATGGTGTTAATAAGGACAATGATTAAAAAAAAAAGTCAGTCCCCCAGAAAGCTTCAGCATCACCCATGGTCATATTCTTTACTTAAACAACTGCAGGTTAGCTAGAAACAAAATTCTAACATAAAATTTTAACATGCACTAAAAAATAAACTGGAATATCATTTTTCAGTTCAGTTCAATTCAGTCACTCAGTCGTGTCTGATTCTTTGTGACCCCAAGGACTGCAGCATGCCAGGCTTCCCTGTCCATCATTTTCGTGCAGCTTTAAAAAAAACCAACAAAAGACATGGCAACTACTTGGAAGAGCACATGATATGGAAAAACATTCTCTATATCCTTTTTACCTTCAAGTACCAATCTTTTTCATTCAAATTTTAGTTATCATGATGGTCTACCTCCAAATAACTTCATATTTCTCATCTCTGAAGATGTTACTCACTTATTTGTCCCATTTTCACTTCCCTTCCTTTTTTTCTTCCCACTCTTTAACATCTATATTATTATTCCTAGTTATCTGTTATTCCCTAAATTTAAATGATGGAATTATATATATATATTTGTTCCAACAAGGCTTTAAGTATCTCAACTTTCCTCTATGTCACATTAGGTATTTGTGTCTGTATCCTTCTCTTTAATTATATTTCTTTCCTTTTACCTTTCATGTCTTTCATTACGTTTTTACTTGTATCCTTAAGAGGATTTTTTACATTTCCATTCTGATCTGCAGCCACAACTAAAAATATTCTATACTTCGCCTAATAGGTTGATTCTAAGAGTCTGAAAATAAAAATACTGTACTTACATTATTGTGACTATACATATTGTAATACAACATACTCTATACATATTATTCTTGCCAGGTTAAGAGGCATGTTAGGCTAGGATAATGTTTTCTTTTTTACTGGACCAATGATACAACTCCTAGGTCACTTGAAATAGAATGTTTATTACATTAAAGGCATATACTCCATCAGTAACTTTCAGATTATGCCACTGTTTGCTTCATGTTTCAATTATGAAGTCTTCCTGTCACCAGCCACCTGTGGAAGCACAGAAGCAGGTCTCTTGGCCCTGTTAAACTTTCAGATGGCTGGCTGACATCCTGACTACAATTTTATGAGAGATTCCAACCCAGAACTGTCTAACTAAGCTGCTCCTGAGCTCCTCAAGCACCAAAAATGTGAAGTGGTAAATATTTTTTGTGAGTTACACCATTAAGTTTTGGGATAATTTATCACAAAGCAATTGATAACTAATAAAACAGTTATTATATGTAACAGTTTATTAAGACTTCTTGGTCTCTGCTCTTTTTTCATAACATGCTATTCTTGCTTTAGATATAATAACCTCTTTAATTTCTTCAAGAATACTATCTAATTTAGAGGCATTTTTATAAGTTCTTACTTATTACCTAAATTATTTTCTGCTAGCGGTAGTTTTTCTGTTTCTTTTGTATTTTCTTCTTTACGCCCCTAATAGTTTGGTAGTATGTATTATCTTAGGTCTTGACTCTAATAACTTCTGCCAAAAGTGACTAATGCTGCACATTTGTAAGAATGCAAGACTTAGCAGCTGACTTGGTTTTCCTGTTCTGCTGTGTATAAGTACGGTCCTTTCAGCAAGAAGCACCTCTGAGTGGCATAAGCCCCTGGCATGCCTACTGCCAGGCTTTAGGTCCCCTAAAGTGAGCTTCAGGGCACTAATACCTTGAGGACTTAACAACTGTGTACCATGGCCCTATACAATTCACTTAACTTGTGCCAAGTCATGTCCAGCTCTTTGTGACCCCATGGACTGCAGCATGCCAGGCTTCTCTGTCCTTCACTATCTCCCCGAGTTCACTCAAACTCTTGTTCACTGAGTCGGTGATGCCATCCAACCATCTCATCCTCTGTCGTTCCCTTCTCCCCCTGCCCTCAATCTTTCCCAGCATCAATGTCTTTTCCAATGAGTCAGCTCTTTGTATCAGGTGGCTAAGTATTGGAGCTTCAGCTTCAGCATCAGTTCTTCCAGTAAATATTCAGGGTTGATTTCCTTTAGGATTGACTGTTTTGATCTCCTTGCTGTCCAAGGGACTCTCAAGAGTCTTCTCCAGCACCAAAATTTGAAAGCATCGGTCTTTCTTCAGCACTCAGTCTTCTTTATGGTCCAATTCTCACATCCGTAGATGACTACTGGAAAAACCATACCTTTAACTCTATGAATCTTTGTCGGTAAAGTAATGTCTCTGCTTTTTTTTTTTTTTTGTATCTAAAACTTATTAGCCGTTGCTTTTATTTTTTGTTGAGTATGTTGACTTTTTTTATCTTTTTATTTATTTATTTATTTTTATTGTTTTTGCCATAGAATGTCATGATATCACCATGAGTTTACATATGCTTCCCCTCCAGAACCCCCCTCCCTCCTCCCTCCCCCCCGGGAAATCTCGCTGCACCAGCCCCGAGCATCAATCCTGGGCTGGCGATTGATTAGACATATGATAATTAACTTGTTTCAATGTCCTTCTCCCATATCATCCCACCCTTACCCTCATCCCCAAAGTCCACGAGTCTATTCTATACATCTGCGTTCCTTTTGCTGTCTCGCATGTTGGGTTCTCGTTAATACACTGCCTAGGTTTGGCACAGTTTTGCTTTCAAGGAGCAAGCGTCTTTTCATTTCATGGCTGCAGTCACCATCCACAGTGATTTTGGAGCCAAAGAATATAAAATCTGCCACTGTTTCCACTTTTTCCCCATCTATTTGCCATGAATCGATGGGACCAGATGGCATGATCTTAGTTTTTTGAATGCTAAGTTTTAAGCCAGCTTTTTCACTCCTTTCACCCTCATGAAGATGCTCTTTAGCTCCTCTTCACTTTCTGCAATCAGGGTGGTTATCATCTGCATATCTGAGGTTGTTGATATTTCCTCCCTGCAATCTTTATTCTAGCTTGTGAGTCATCCAGTCCAGCATTTTGCTTGAGGTACTCTGCATTTAAATTAAATAAGCAGCATGACAATACACAGCCTTGAAGTACTCCTTTCCCAATTTTGAGCCAGTCTGTTTTTCCATGTCTGGTTCTAACTGTTGCTTTTTGAGCTGCATACAGCTTTTTCAGGAGACAGGTAAGGTGGTCTGGTATTCCCATCTCTGTTAAGAATTCGCCACAGTTTGTTGTGATCCACACAGTCAAAGGCTTTAGAGTAGTCAATAAAGCAGAAGTAGATGTTTTTCTGGAATTCCCTTGTTTTTCTACGATCCAATGGATGTTGGCAATTTGATCTCTGGTCCTGCTGCCTTTTCTAAATTCAGCTTGTATATCTGGAAGTTCTTGATTCAAATATTGTTGAAGCCTAGCTTGAAGGATTTTGAGCATTACTTTGCTATCATAGGAAATGAGCACAACTGTATGGTAGTTTGAACATTCTTTGGCATTGCCCCTTCTTTGGGACTGGAATGAAAATTGACCTTTTCCAGACCTGTGGCCACTGTTGAGTTTTCCAAATTTGCTGGCATATTGAGGGCAGCACTTTCACAGCATCATCTCTTAAGATTTGAAAGAGCTCAACTGGAATTCCATCACCTTCACTAGCTTTGTTCACAGTAATGCTTCCTAAAACCCACTTGGCTTCATACTCCAGGATGTCTGGCTCTGGGTGAGTGATCACACCATCATAGTTATAGTTCTTCTGTGTATTCTTGCCACCTCTTAATAGCTTTTGTTTCTGTGAGGTCCCTGCTGTTTCTGTCCTTTATTGTGCCCATCTTTACAACAAGAAATGTTCCCCTGGTATCATCAAGTTTCTTGAAGTGCTCTCTAGACTTTCCCATTCTATTATTTTCCCTCTATTTCTCTGCACTGTTCATTTAAGAAGGTTTTCTTATCTCTCATTGCTATTCTCTGGAACTCTGTATTCAGCTGGGTATATCTTTCCCTTTCTACTTTGCCTTTCGCTTCTCTTCTTTGCTCAGCTATTTGTAAGGCCTCCTCAGACAATCACTTTGCCTCCTTGTATTTCTTCTTTGGGATGGTTTTGGTCACCACCTTCTGTGCAATGTTACGAACCTCTGTCCATGGTTCTTCGGGCACTCTGTCTACCAGATCTCATCCCTTGAACTGTTTATCACCTCCACTGTAAAATCATAAGGGATTTGACTTAGGTCATACATGAATGACCTAGTGGTTTTCCCTACTTTCTTTAATTTAAGCCTGAATTTTGCAATGAGAAGCTCACGATCTGAGCCACAGTCAGCTTCAGGTCTTGTTTTTGCATACTGTATAACCTTCTCCCTCTCCAGCTGTAAAGAATATAATCACAGTCTGATTTCAACTTCTGTAACAAAGAACATATTCATTTTCTTCTGATACAGGAGTGATTGCTTATATCCTGTAATGTAAGAATCAGAAGTTGCTCTTAGAACTGTTTTTTTATTTTTATTTTTTTTATTTTATTTTATTTTTATTAAACATTTTTTTTTTTTAGTTTTGCCAAACAATGACATGATATCACCATGGGTTCACATATGCTCCCCCTCCATAACCCCCCTCCCTCCTCCCTCCCCCCAGGAAATCTCGTTGCACCAGTCCCAAGCATCAATCCTGGGCCGGCTATTGCTTAGACATATGATAATTAACATGTTTCAATGCCATTCTCCCATATCATCCCACCCTTTCCCTCATCCACAGAGGCCCTGAGTCTATTCTATACATCTGTGTTCCTTTTGCTGTCTCGTATGCTGGGTTCTCGTTACCGTCTTCCTAAATTCCATATATATGCGTTAATATACTGTATTGTTGTTTTTGCTTCTGGCTTACTTCACTCTGGATAATGGGCTCCAGTTTCGTCCATCTGAGTAGAACTGCTTCAAATGAATTTTTCCTTAATGCTGAGTAATATTCCACTGTGTATATGTACCACAGCTTTCTTATCCATTCATCAGCTGATGGGCATCTAGGTTGGTTCCATGTCCTGGCTATTGTAAACAATGCAGCGATGAACATTGGGGTACACGTGTCTCTTTCAATTCTGGTTTCCAACAGTGGGATTGCTGGGTCATATGGCAGGACTATTTGCAGTTTTTTAAGGAACCTCCACACTGTTTTCCATAGAGGCTGTACTAGTACACCACTCAGAATGGCTGCAATCCAAAAATCCACAAGTAATAAATGCTGGAGAGGATGTGGAGAAAAGGGAACTCTCTTACACTGTTGGTGGGATTGCAAACTAGTACAGCCTCTATGGAAAACAGTGTGGAGGTTCCTTAAAAAACTGCAAATAGAACTGTTTTGATTATAGATCTTCTGTGAATTCATCATTTTCAGTTGTACTTCTTTCTCATGCACTCTGTGACTCATATGACAACTCTACGCCCAAGGTCTCTTTTGGGTTCCAATGGACAGACTGGTTCCCACCTTCGGCTCCTTACATGAACTATGGGTTCCTACTTCCTTTATGTCCTTTCATCCATCAAACCATTCGTGCCCACTTTTAATCTCCCCCAAATTTGTGGAAATCTCTTATGAATAAGAATATCTTCTCTTCCTCGGCTTCCTTCCTCTTTATGCTTTTTGTTTGTTCATTACCTACCATTCTTTTATTTCAGTGAGGCACGAAGCCATGAATTAAGGCATTACTCAATCTAACACCTTCAGAATTCCATGTAAGACTGAACCTCCAGGCTTTTCTACAAATGTTACCACTACTTCTTGGTCTTCTGCTACAGGTCCCTCAAATAGAGATCGATGTTTCTGTCATACACTAGGTACTGCAGGGTGATGAGACAGCAACTCTTCTTTTTCCTACTTTTAGACTATTATCTTACTTTCATATAAAAATCCCTTGTTCCACTGGGGCGCTCACTCTCTGAATAATGTCATGTTGTCATTACCAAGAGCCATCTAGCAACAGTGAACCTTTGGCTGCTGGCTTACAATTTTCCTCTCCATGCTATTATCAAATGCAGCCACCACAAAATCTATGTCTATAAACATATCTAAACCCTTGTCTCCTTGGTGCCTGACCTGCTTCATCACTAGTAACCCCTTCTATGCCACCTCAGTGACTACTTCCACGTTTCTAGCCCTGGTTTTGTCATACCAGAAACTGAACTGCTTCCAAAATAACCAATAAAAATGGGTATTTCCTTCTCCAAATACAAGGACCTAATTCTCCCAGCTCACTTGCTTAAAAAACCAATTATAACAATATGAAGAAATATGGTAATAAGCTCATTTCTCAATTACCTACAATTACTTCCTATCTTTCTTTACTCTTCAAATCCTCTTGCCCTTCTCACTAAATCCTCACTCTCAGCTAATAACCTTGCCCTTCATATATACTCTGCATACCATTGCTTCTTTCCTTCTCAAAACTTTTTTCTATTGGTTATATAGTCCATTTCCCACATTTTTAACATCTTTCTCTCAATTGGCTTCCCCTTAGCATTAAAAAAAAAACCCAGTATCTCAGATTTTTTTAAAGACTTCTTTAGATGCACCTCACATAAATGTATCTGCCTCTAACTTACTTTTACTTTTCTTATTTTTTGTTATTTTTATTCTATCAATTTTATGTTGATAACATTCTTAAATACAGAATAATTTTTACTGATATACATACTACCATATATAAAACAGATAAACAACAACAAGGACCTACTGTATATGCTTTTAATTTCTGACCAGTCCTCTCAACACTTCCTACAACTTGAATATTTTATTTATGATATGACTACTTCCCCAGAAAGCTAGGATGCATGGGGCAAAAATCTATGTATAATTATCGCAGGCTAACATTTGCTACAGAGATAATGCCTGACAGAAAACTCCATAAATATTTTCTGAATGGATAATAACTCAAAATTACCATTCAGAGTAGATTTGTCACTGGTTATAGAATACTAAAGTCTTTAAACTGTGACTCAGTCTTGATTTAAATAATCTGCTCTTCTATTTCTTAGCACAGTTGTTTTAAAATCCTGATGCTCAGCTAAGCTGAATGACAGCATTAGCTCACCCATATCATTCTCCTTCCCTCCTTCCTGGGAAAGAGTGGCCCCTGAAACCACGGAGGACATGGAATTGGCTGGCAGGTATCCAGTATCTGCTCCTTCACTTGCTGATCCACTCTGGCGCAACTTCGCAGAGTCCTGAGGTTCAGGACTCACAGATGAGGGTGTGGACAAGTGCTTAGGGTGGCGCTGCTTCTGTAGTTCCATGGCTCTGCCAACTGAACAGAAAGCAATGGCTAAGAAATCGTGTGGCACAAAAGCTTTAAAAGAGACGATGAAAAGAATTTAGAAAGAACAGGGTGGGCCCTAGAAACATATAACATGGATTACCTAGAGTGAGGAAGAGATAGACAGACAGAAAGACAGGAAGGAAGGGAGGAAAAAAAAAAGTAAGGAAGAAAGAGAAGGAAGGAGGTGGGGGGCTGGGGAAAGAGAGAGAGAGAAAGGCAGGGGAAAGTGAAAGATGAGGAGGAGAAAAGGGTGGGAGATGGTAGATGAGGGGCAGAGAAAAGAGGCAGAGGAAGAGGGTCATGAGCAAAGGAGCTGAGAAGACCAGCACTGAGTGGGGGGAGAGGGAATACCGACAGACAGCGATGGACACACCACGGAGCTGTATTCCTCTGTCAGAGTGAAGATGAAGCCCGCTGGCTCTGTGACCTCTTAGCAAGCCCCTACCCCACTCCTCCCTAACACAATTTCTTCATCATGACATGCCTCAGAGACCATGCAGAATAATCCCCATCCTGCCTGTTAACAGTGTTCACGTCAGTCACCATGAGAAGCTAAAGTCACCATGAGAAGCACCCCAGAGCCGTGCACATCTTCACATAGCTCTATACAGCTCTAATCCTAAAATTCTCACTTCCCTAACTCCTACAATTCTTTTTCTGAATCCCTGGGAACTCACGGTTACCATCTGTTAAATCTTCCATTCTCCTCAGACTCTTCTCTGAAGACTTCCTTCATCTTCTCAGTGTTTCTCAACAAGGGGCACCACTGACATTAGAATGAGGATTCTCACCGGGTGGGATACTCAGGGTTGGTGGATCACAGCACCCGCCCCCAACTCCAGCTGTGCCAGTATTTCCAAATGTGGCAGTGCCCAGCGTAAGGACCACCGCAGGACCTAATTTCTTTCCCCGTAGCACTACCTCTACTTCTCCTGTAGCCCTCTCTAGGAGAGCGACTCTCCATTAGGCCTGAGGGTGGCGGGACATCGGGAAATAAAGCACAATGAAGAGGTGGAAAATAGTTTAAGTGTGGAGAGAATGAGTCATATGCGTATAAAGAGACAAAGTATGATGGTGAAGTTCATGTACATTGTGTTTTATAAAATTAACAATCAGAAAGTGAATGCAAACAAAACCAGAACAGGAAAGTAAATTATGTTATGAACAGCTGATGGGATGTTCTACTGCCGTTAAACACTTATGACAACTGTGAAGTCTAACTGAACACAGGGGGTTCAGTTAGAAATGACACTGAATAGAAACAATGGAGGTTCAGTGGAAACATTTCTAGAACATCTTTCTGAAGCAACCCAACCTAGCTAAATGAGCCTCTGGTATAAAGATGGCATGGAATGGTGGGAAGGCAGCATTTCAAACTTCAACATACTTGCACTGTTGTCATGGCGGCTTGGTCTCCTAGGGGGTCCCAAGATGCTGGTGAATCCTCTTCGCTTTCCTTTTTCTTCGCCTTCCCTATCTTTCTTCATACTTTGCTAGAATCAAGATACAATCAAAGAGATAAGAGATGCACAATTCTAATGGTCAGCTGAGAGAAACTGGCTACATGTAAATGAAAGACATACACAGGGCACTCTTTGGAGGCTGGCACACAGCACTATGTACACATCAAACTCAGGATGCCTTTTCAAACCCTTCAGAGCTGACAATTCTGGAAAGTAAAAGGTATTTTTATAATACATTTACTGGGAGCTTGTTTTAAGTAATTCATTCATCTCTTGAATATGTCTGAAGGCACTATGCTAAAAGATGGAGTACAATGAAGGAGGTCCTTATCTTCATCCAGCTTTACAATCTAACAACGTAAATAACTACAAACATTGAGAGGAATTGTAAAAGAAAACCATGAGGTCAAAACAAAGCTGAGGATAGCTCTCTGTGTAAACTCCTGTTTTCACTTTTCATGTCATCGAACAATTAGTTCGTACATCTGGATTTCTCACTGGATTTTGAGTTTCTTGAGAACAGGGACTGTATCTTATTCCTGTTGGCATGCTTGGCACTAATTTGCTGAAAAAGTAAACACTAAGAAGAAGGAAAGCCTTGCAGTCAGATGTAAGAAGCATGGCGACTTGAGCACACTGTTATTATTCCAGTTTTACCTTGATTTTTGGAAGGAATCCAATCCGACCTCGCTTATGCTCCAAATTTCGAGGTTCTTTCACTTTTACTCCCAAATGTTTCATGTACATGAGAATAACATATTGCATTGTCGAACTGGGAGAGAAAGGATTAAGTAAAATAAGACTTCTGGGAAGGGACAGTGGGTAAATAAAGATATTAAATGACTTCCAAAACCCCCATGCTGAAAGTCTTAGAATTCATCAAGTGAAAAATAAAGAGCTAACCACTCACTGTGACTAGTATAACCACTCAAGATACTAGAATATTAGTCACATAAAATACAAGCCACCAGAGACAGTCTATATTTTTAAGTTAAAAAAAAATAAATCTTAATTTAGGACAGGAGAAAAGACAGTTTCTTTCTTTTTTTTTTTTTTTTCTGTCCTTAAAATTCTAGGGAAAAATAGTTACATTACCTCCTTTCTTCTTCTACCGCCTGAGCAGTCATCCTAAAAATAAAAGTATTTAAAATGAAATATTATAGTTTAATAAAAGAGTTGTTACTAAACTCAGATAACTGATCAACAAAACAGAGTCAAGTCCATGGAATTCTCCAGGTCAGAATACTGGAGTGGATAGCCATTCCCTCCACGGGACTTTACGACTCAGGGATCAAACCCAGGTCTCCCACATTGCAGGTAGATTCTTTACTATCTGAGCCAGCAGGGAAGCCCCTGTGGTGCAGTAAATGCTTTGGGACCCACTCTAAATCTCTGTCACCTGGAATGATACATCAGAAAAATTGTGATCCCTCAAGGATCACTTTTTTGTCATCAACTTGCTATAAATGTTTTATAGCAAGAAATATTTCCAAAGCCTGTGAATTAAAGCCAATGTAAGTATTCAACCTGTTTTTGATCAGTTAGAAATTCTAGTTATTCATTTTAGCAATACCCAGAAAAAGAAATACAAAAACGTCATCTACGATAATCAGCATAAACTTCAGATTCCAGCTTCTCAAGTATTATCACAAGGTAAACAGCTCTACATCAACAACCTGACACCCCTTCTAAATTTGTTCAAAATGTACTTTATGCATAATTATCATCTCAATAGAGAGGGCGTTTCTACATGTATTTCTGTTACTTACAACACTTCTTCAATTTTGGCAACAATCTGTTCTGCACATGCCCGTTCCTTCTCCAAAGTTAACCGGTCCTTGTCTCGCTCTACATCAAGTTTAGTCAGTTCGCTTTCAGCCAAGGTCAGCCCCATGCTGCGCTTCTGCCTAAAGGGAATAGGAGAAATTTCCTGAGGTAGCCTAGAGAAAAACTATCTCCCTCTGGAGATGCTTCATCGGACTTTCCATAGTTACGAATTTCTAGCAACAGGTAATATGTCACGGTTTTTTATTTGGGGACCCATGTCACCTGGGACACTGAAGGAAGAAAATTCTAGAGGAGGTCACTCAACAGAACACATATCTTGACGTTCACACTTGGCACAGACAGGTACTAAGCTCAATTCCTGCCAGCCATAAGGAAAGGAGACCATGCACCCTCAGTATCATGCCAACCTTTCGACGCCAGAAGTTCATTAGGTTTTAGTAACAGTGATAGAGACCATATGTTATGCCAAGGAATGTATAATCTTTTCCTACCTAAACAGAAAATTAATTCAGGACGACCATATCAGCTTCTGTCGACCACGAGGCTTACCGAAAATCTTCCAGGTGCCTCTGAACTTCTGGGTGGACTCTTTCTTGCATAGTTTGGATATAGTGGCGATGTAGATCCTCAGGAATAAGCTCTGGTCTTCTTTTCTCTGCATAAATACAAGAAATCACCTGATCTAAAGGCACATTCTGTGCACTGTAACTGGTACTATTTGGTGTAAACTTAATTTGAAGTAAGATGAGTATTTTATCTCAGAATTCACATTTCATTTACTCTTAGATGTGTTATAGGCTCTTTTACTGTTGTGATTCATAGGACTTACTAGTCCCTGTGTAACAGACAAAACCTCTAGAGAGGAGCTGAGCTACCTATCTATAGAGATGTAATCCTTTAGCATGTTGGTGCTCCAGACTTACCTAGATCTACTGATATTTCATCAGGAACAGAAACTTTCAGGTGCTAAAACAAAAATGGAAACAAAAAGTAAAATAGCACTAAATGTCTTTCAGGATACATGTAAGTACTTACACAAAATAAGGAGAAAAAACTTGAATAACGATATTTATAAGCATATTCATGTATAAGCTCATTTTGGGGGTTATACCCATCTAAATTTCCCAGCTCTGTAATATTCTATGGTTTGAACTTGAAAATAAGCCCTTTCCCTAAGGATCATATTATAAAGGAAACACCTACAATCCGTTTTACTAGATGACCGAATGCTTTTGTGCCTTACTTATTCCTGTTGGCTTTGGCTTTCTAGAATGAATGAATATTGGTTGGGGCTTTCCAGAATTACTGGTTAAGACAATCAGTCACACACTGTTTGAATCAATATAGGTAAAAACCTAAACTATATGTAGATTACCATATGAAAAACTTACTCATGTATAACAATTTTATTCACTGTATTTGAGACACTCACACTGAAGACCATGGTATTCCCAATCATATTGGTATATAAAGCTAAAGAACCCTCACAAGAAGTCATACTCCCAATGAGAAAGTGTTGGGATATCAATGTTGAAGCTCTGGAGTCTTAAATCTCTAGTTCTTACATCTGCAGCTTTTACTACTGAAATAAGATGACCGTGTCATAATTTACTTCTTCTTAGCTATGCTTTTTTCACATGATAACTGCAGTTTGTGATCCCATTACCAGATAATTTTCTGTTAATTTGGGAAATGTCTCAGAAAAAAGTATTTTGCATTTGGAGAAAATCTATTATCTTCTTCTCATTTAGTCTGTATTATACACCCACTTCAGTCATATCCTTCTAGAATTAAAAAAAAAATTAATGTAAGATCTGAAGTTTTACATCTGAAAATAAGTTACTGCTAAAAATTAATAGAGCACTACTATTTATTTGAAGAACAGCTGAAATGGATTTCAAAGCTTTCTCTTTATCTGAAGTTGCCATAAAGTAGCTCAAGCCAACTTTCCAGAAGTAGTACTAGCACAAATGTAAGAAAGTATATATATATATTCATTTCTGTATGCGGGTGTTTTTATGAAATGATATCACCTGTGGCATAAAAGAATAATTAGCAAATTAATCTAGCAGGGTTCTTACACTTTGATGTTAATAAGTTTATATAGACCATGAACAGCAAAATACAATAAATCACCTGATCTAAAGGCACATTCTGTGCCTTAGCATGGAATGCTCTTAAGAAACATCAAGTTCATATAAACTTCAGTATAACTGTCATTTCTTCATGGAAGAAAATCATCTTAATAAATATAATGTGTAATACTTTAAACAATGGCTGTATAATCAGAACACTAACTAATCCATTCAGCAACTGAGTGACCACTCTGTCAGGATCTACTCCGTTTTGGGGAAAGAGCAGTAAACAAACAGAACAAAAGATATCTGCCCTAGTGGAGCTTACATTCAGGGCAGAAGAGGAGGAATACAGACAGATAAAATAAAGAAAAAAACAGAAATTCTATTGACAAAAATAACACAGGAAAGGTAACAGAAAACGAGGGGGATGGGATTTTAAATAAACTGGTCAGGGAAGGCCTCACTGAGAAGGTAACTGTACTCAGCCATGTGGAGGTACAGAGGCAGCTGTGTAATAAAACACAAAGAAAACAGGGCAAGTGTTGGAGGAAGAAGAGGAGCCAGAATGGTTCTGTGTGAGTTTGCTTAAGGTGGGAGAGGAAACCATGTCTGCACACTAATAGGACTGATTCAGTAGAAAACAAAAGAACTGATGACGCAGGGGAGAAGTGGTATGTATGCTAGAATAGCATCTTTGAGTAGGTATAAGAAAACACAATCTGGATAAATATGGGAAGAGGTGGTCTTGATCTAAAAGCAGAACAATTCCTACATATCATGAGGAGAGAGGGTTGAGCGCATGGTATGACAGAGGTAGGGTGATACCTCTGGTAGAAGTTATCTTCTGTATGCTTTATTTTTTTTTTAATTTTTTTTTTTTTATTATTGTTTTTGCCATACATTGTCATGATATCACCATGGGTTTACATATGCTTCCCCTCCGGGTCCCCCCTCCCTCCTCCCTCCCCCCCGGGAAATCTCGCTGCACCAGTCCCGAGCATCAATCCTGGGCTGGCGATTGATTAGACACATGACAATTAACATGCTTCAATGCCCTTCTCCCATATCATCCCACCCTTACCCTCATCCACAAAGTCCACAAGTCTATTCTATACATCTGCGTTCCTTTTGTTGTCTCCCATGTTGGGTTCTCATTACTGTCTTTCTAAATTCCATATATATGTGTTAATATACTGTATTGTTGTTTTTGCTTCTGGCTTACTTCACTCTGGATAATGGGCTCCAGTTTCGTCCATCTGAGTAGAATTGCTTCAAATGAATTTTTTTTTAATGCTGAGTAATATTCCATTGTGTATATGTACCACAGCTTTCTTATCCATTCGTCAGTTGATGGGCATCTAGGTTGCTTCCATGTCCTGGCTATTGTAAACAATGCAGCGATGAACATTGGGGTGCACGTGGCTCTTTCAATTCTGGTTTCCTCGGTGTATATGCCCAACAGTGGGATTGCCGGGTCATATGGCAGGTCTATTTGCAGCTTTTTAAGGAACCTCCACACTGTTTTCCATAGTGGCTGTACTAGTTTGCATTCCCACCAACAGTGTAAGAGGGTTCCCTTTTCTCCACATCCTCTCCAGCATTTATTGCTTGTAGACTTTTGGATGGCAGCCATTCTGACTGGTGTAAAGTGGTACCTCATTGTGGTTTTGATTTGCATTTCTCTGATAATGAGTGATGTTGAGCATCTTTTCATGTGTTTGTTAGCCATTTTTATATCTTCTTTGGAGAAATGTCTGTTAAGTTCTTTGGCCCACTTTTTAATTGGGTTGTTTATTTTTCTAGAATGGAGCTGCAGGAGTTGTTTGTAAATTTTTGAGATTAATTGTTTGTCCGTTGCTTCATTGGCTATTATTTTCTCCCATTCTGAAGGCTGTCTTTTCACCTTGCTTATAGTTTCCTTTGTTGTGCAAAAGCTTTTAATTTTAATTAGGTCCCATTTGTTTATTCGTGTTTTTATTTCCAATATTCTGGGAGGTGGGTCATGGAGTATCCCGCTTTGGATTATAGCAGAGAGTGTTTTGCCTATGTTATCCTCTAGGAGTTTTATAGTTTCTGGTCTTATGATTAGATCTTTAATCCATTTTGAGTTTATCTTTGTGTATGGTGTTAGAAAGTGATCTAGTTTCATTCTTTTACAAGTGGCTGTCCAGTTTTCCCAGCACCACTTGTTAAAGAGGTTGTCTTTTCTCCATTGTATATTCTTGCCTCCTTTGTCAAAGATAAGGTGTCCATAGATGCGTGGATTTATCTCTGGGCTTTCTATTCTGTTCCATTGATCTATGTTTCTGTCTTTGTGCCAGTACCATACTGTCTTAATGACTGTGGATTTGTAGTATAGCCTAAAGTCAGGTAGGTTGATTCCTCCAGTTCCATTCTTCTTTCTCAAGATTTCTTTGGCTATACGAGGTTTTTTGTATTTCCATACAAATTGAGAAATTATTTGTTCTAATTCTTTGAAGAAGACCTCTGGTAGCTTGATAGGAATTGCATTGAATCTATAGATTGCTTTAGGTAGTATACTCATTTTCACTATATTGATTCTTCCAATCCATGAACACGGTACATTTCTCCATCTGTTTGTGTCCTCCTTGATTTCTTTCATCAGTGTTCCATAGTTTTCTATATACAAGTCTTTTGATTCTTTAGGTAGAAATACTCCTAAGTATTTTATTCTTTTTGTTTCGATGGTGAATGGAATTGTTTCCTTAATTTCTCTTTCTGATTTCTCACTGTTAGTGTATAGGAATGCCAGGGATTTCTGTGTGTTGATTTTGTATCCTGAAACTTTGCTATATTCACTGATTAGCTCTAGTAATTTACAAAGGATCATAAGAGACTATTATCAGCAACTATATGCAAATAAACTGGACAATTTGGATGAAATGGACAAATTCCTAGAAAAGTACAACTTTCCAAGACTAAACCAGGAAGAGATAGATAATATTAATAGACCCATCACAAGCACGGAAATTGAAACCATAATCAGAAATCTTCCAAAAAACAAAAGCCCAGGACCAGATGGCTTCACAGCTGAATTCTACCAAAAATTTAGAGAAGAGCTAACACCTATTCTACTCAAACTCTTCCAGAAAATTGCAGAGGAAGGTAAACTTCCAAACTCATTCTATGAGGCCACCATCACCCTAATTCCAAAACCCGACAAAGATGCCACAAAAAAAGAAAACTACAGGCCAATATCACTGATGAACTTAGATGCAAAAATCCTCAACAAAATTCTAGCAAATAGAATCCAACAACACATCAAAAAGATCATACATCATGATCAAGTAGGCTTTATCCCAGGGATGCAAGGATTCTTCAATATTCGTAAATCGATCAATGTAATACACCACATTAACAAATTGAAAAATAAAAATCACATGATTATCTCAATAGATGCAGAGAAAGCCTTTGACAAAATTCAACATCCATTTATGATAAAAACCCTCCAAAAAGCAGGAATAGAAGGAACATACCTCAACATAATAAAAGCTATATATGACAAACCCACAGCAAACATTATCCTCAATGGTGAAAAACTGGAAGCATTCCCCCTGAAATCAGGGACAAGACAAGGGTGCCCACTCTCACCACTACTATTCAACATAGTTTTGGAAGTTTTGGCCACAACAATCAGAGCAGATAAAGAAATCAAAGGAATACAGATTGGAAAAGAAGAAGTAAAACTCTCTCTGTTTGCAGATGACATGATCCTCTATATTGAAAACCCTAAAGACTCTACGAGAAAATTACTAGAGCTAATCAGTGAATGTATGTTTTAAATTTCTCAAAAAAACAGGAAGGTCATCAGTTGAGAAAAGAACAGGAGAGGAAGTGATGGAGAGTTTAAAAGAGAGAAGGTATGAAAGTCATCTAAGAGAACTACAAATATGAAAGGACTAAAGACATGCAGCATGATTATCAGAGAGGTATTAAGGGCTGTTTTTATCCTAGAGCAAGGCTAATAATAAAATGCATTAGTTTAAAAATCTTATTAAGATTTCTATTGGTAAAATAAAACACTACTATTATCTATCATCATATATATGAGTAAGATCTTTTCCACCCCTTTTTAGTTAAACTTGGGCCTCCAAACTTCAAAGAGGCCAATCAGAGTCCAATTATACAGCTACTAACCTTTGGAACTTAATATATATATGTATACTTACATATACATACATATATTATATTCTCTTTTTCATTCCTTTATCCAAAATATGCATATATATAAACCAATATATATATATCCCTTAAAACCTATTGTGAGAATTTATATACCTATAACTTAGAAATGATAAAAAATAACAGTCATGAGTAATCAATAATTGAGATAGAATACAGACGTAAGAAAGCACAATGAAGTCCAAAAACATGGGAGGGAAGATTGGAAGTAGGTGGCCAATAATTCAGCGTACTGAAGCAAAGATTTTAACAGTAACTTGGTAACTTACAGCGGATCGATCCAGGAAGAATTGATGAAACTCAAGGAAGACACGACGGGTTTCCTTGGAATTGGTCTGTTTATATAGGTCTGAATAGAGATAACAGAGCTGTAGTAGAGAAAGAAATGGAGAAGAAATCATGAAAAATGTAATCTGCTAGATCCTCATTGAGTAGAAATGTCTGAAACAAGTAGGTCACCATGAACAATGTAGTTATTACCAAATAACCGTCTTTAAAAAAAATTAGTAACATTTTAATCATCTTTCATATCTAATTTAGAAAATAGAAAGAAGTCTATCTACTCATCTTGCCAAAAGTGAAAAATTTCATGGAATTTGAATCAATTAAGAACTCTAAACTGGCTAAATCATAAAATATATTACCAATGTTGCAGGGTCAAACTGGGAAACTACATGGTGTAAGAAAACAGCCAAGTGAGCAGGGCGAGATTTTAGCAGTTCAATGCTCTGAAAACAGCTGCACTGCCCATTGATCTAGAAAAAGAAACAAATATACATCAGTAACACCAACACATATTGCAAAATGTAATGTCAGCTCAGTTAAATATGACTATCCCAAGTTCACTTTGACCTATCCTAAAAAATTCAAGATTTAAAAAAACCTCACTAGAATTTATTATAAGCAACATAGGCTATGGAATCTCTTCCTCTGAAAATAATCTCTTGGGAACAGGTTGGAAGAAACACCATCCTGGGAGAATACAAGCCCAGAATATAATTATCAAAGAGTCCACAGGTCTACAAATCAGTACACAAAAAAAACAGGTTAAGAATACTTCTAAAAATGCAAAGGGAGGCTTTTTGCCTAATAACAAAATAGGTGTCTTCCTTTTAGGCTAATTATAGAGACGGTGGTAGGAAATGGAGTTGTGTGATTTTAAATCAGACAACTCCTAGAATATTTGTAATGTTTCCAAACTGCAATGAACACAGAAAGCAGCAAGAGTTGACCTTAACCTAGAATCTTGTAAGTTAATCTAAACAAGTAACACTCATTCTGCACAATCTCTTCCAGAAAATATAAGAGGACTAAGACCTCTCAACTCATTCTAAGAGCTTCAGCTTCAACCAACTATCAAAACCAAAGCTATTATAAAAAAAGAAAACTAGACTTACTATCCCCCATAAACACACACACAAAAATCCTCAGCAAAATAATAGGATTGAATCCAATAATATTGGAAAAAAGAAAATATATTATGACCAACTGGGGTTTCTCCCAAGAATGAAACAGGAATAGCTGTTTCAAAATGCTAATAACATCAATTAATGTAATTTACCATTATGTTTAGTTACACATAAATTTACACATAAATTACATTAATGTAATGTAAATTAAATAACAACATACAATGATATCATTCAACAAAATTCAACCTCTATTCATGATAAAACTCTTATCAAACTAAAAACAGAAGGAAATTTCCTCAATTAAAAAAAAAGTATCTACAAAAACCTATGGCTAACATCATATTAATAATAAATGACTGAACACATTCTTCCTAAGATTGGGAATAAGGCCAGGATGCCCTGTCTCACCCCCGATTCAGTCTCATACTGGAAATCCTAACTAGCACAGTAAAGGTAATAACAAGAAACAAAAGATAAACACTGGGAAACAGGGAAATACAAACTGTCACAGTTATTTACATAGAAAATCTTAAAAAGTTATTTTAAAAACCTCTTTGAAGTAGTGAGTTTACTAAAAGATCACGTGAGCTTACTAACAAGGACAAGAATAAAGCCAATCACATTCCTACTTACCATCAATAAACAACCAGAATTTGCAAATTTTTAAAAAATTTTCAAGAACATTCCCCTTCTCCCAAGATAAAATACTTAGGTAAAAATCAATGACTTCTTATCAGCTTCAAGAGCAAGGCCAAAGCTGAAATAAGCAATTAACCCAAGCAATTAAGTGATTAATCTTAGATCTAAGACTTGAGCTTCAAATCCTTATAAATATAATTTCAATCTCCAGAAACTGTTCATTTTTCCAATAAATCAAACATCTTAGAAAATTAATAATTTGTTTTCTAGAAATAAAAAGTCATCACCTGTTCATGTTCACTACCAAAGTCATCGTCCTCTGCTCCAATAATATGAGGTGCCACACGGGTAGAGGGACTCCCAATAAGTGACTGAGTGTCCTGGAAACATTCAGAGAGAAGGAACAGAAAAATTGCCTGGTGGTCAATTTCAGAGACAGAATAAAGCCAAACTATCAAAATGCCATGGTTCACTAAACTGACTGGATTTCTTTTCCTTTTCTTTAGGTACTTTATTTTCAAACTGGTTCTCAGATTTTCCAGTACTGATTGTTTCTTGGTCAGGGGGAGGGGGAGAAAACATTTCCCCTAGAAATAATAAACATCCTCTGCTTATACACCCATTTATCTGGTTCTAATCCCTCTCTGTAGGCTTCATTTATTGTTTCATACATACCTAGACCTTGTTAAAGAAAGAAATGAAGCTGGCTTACACAAACAGTTACAATTTTTAACAGTGAATGAAGGCAACAGGACAAAGGAAAAATGAGAGTGGAAGACAAGTTTAGCAGAAAGGTTAATAAATTTCTAGTAATGTCATATAATTGAAAGCTGTCATTTGAACTCTATTTTTTCAATTAAAGTTCATTTTCTTAAGTATATCATGCAATGTTTTTCAATCATGGCACTGTTGGCATTTTGGGCCAGACGATTCTTTGTTGTGGGGGCTGTCCTATGTGCTGCAGGATACGGAGCAGCATGCTTGGCCCCTGCCCACCCACTAGATGCCAGGAGCAACCTCCTAGTCGTGACAATCAAAAATGTTTCCAGACCTTGCCAAATGTGCCCCAAAGGACAAAATCACGCCTGGTCGAAAATCATTGGCATAATGCAATAAAATGTTCAAGTAATCACACAAACACTGCTATAGAAACGATGGTAACAAGATTATAAAAACAAATTGCAGGCTGGCAGCCCTCACTTCTATGCAATAGATCATCCATGTGTCAACTCACTTACAAATTTGGATTTAGCATGAAAAAGGGAGTGCTGGAACATTAATGTATAACGCAAAAAGTATGGGATATTTGAATACCACAAATACAGAAATGAAAGATCATATAGTACTAAGAGAAACAGTAAATTTGGAACAATTATGAAAAAAAATGAGTTTGGCTCAAACCTGACAGTTTGAATGCTGTAGAATCTGGGGTTGAGCAAAGAGTGAGGCTATGGTGACATGGGAGTTATTTGCACAGCAGTTACAGCTGAAACTATGTACATGGACCCACAAGCTATAAATTAAGTGACTAATAAACACAGAGCTGCAGTTTTTCTTCCATAACTGTGTTGCAACTCTAAGTATTTGCATTGCCTAAACTTGATTCTGCCTTTCTGTACTCTTGCTTTTTAAACCACAAGGCTTTCATAATATTTTTTTAAAAAATCAGGTGAAGCAGAAATTTTATTTGCTTAGAGTATTAGTGAGACAACTTTTCATTTCATAGCAGACTTGAGGTTTGTGATTTTTCAACAGTCCTTATGCTGCTAATAATAGATGAATCATAATATGCTATTAAATCTTTTAATATAAAACTTAATACAACTCCTAATTTTAAAAAATAAAATCAGAATGCTAAAAATATTCAATTAGGGATTTACAAGATCTAGCAACTCCATTTCTGATTATATACTCAAAAGAACTGAAGGAAGAACTTAAATGGGTATTTATTTATACATCCATGTTCAGAGTAGCGTTATTCATGACAGCCAGAAGGTGGAAACAATCCAAGTGTTCACTGATGAATGAATGGATAAACCAAATGTGGTATATACACACAATGGATTATTATTCAGCCTTAAAAAGGAAGGAAATTCTGATACATGCTAAATCACTGATCAAACTTGAAGACATTATGCTCAGCGAAATAAGCTGGCCACAAAAGGACAAATATTATATATTCTACTTATTATGCGGTTCCTAGTCAGATTCGAAGGGACAGAAAGTAGAATGGTGTTTGCCAGGGCTGGAGAGAGAAGATAATGGAAGTTAGTGTTTAGCAGACACCAAGTTTCAGTTGCGGAAGGTGAAAAAGTTTTAGAGATAGATGTGCTGATGGTTGCATAATGATGTGAATCTAACTTAATGACAATGAACTTAAAAATGGTTAAAATAGTATATGTCATTTTACTATAAAATATTTTAACCCCATAATAATACTAACTATGGAGTAGCTATTTTCCAATTTTTATTAAGTTCCTTTAATAAGTTTAAGCTTTTTCTCCAAATTAAAAAAAAATATACACACACACATATCAGTTACATCTGTTATTTAAGTATAAGGAAAGTCACTATCTTTTCATTGATTTCACACTCACAGTGTCCTGAATTGCTTCACTTTTCTCTGGGTTTTCCTCTAGATAAATCCTCTCTTTCAAGCCACTCTTGGGACCCTAATGAAAAAAAAACAAAAAACGACGTGTTCATTTCAACAGGCCCACCAAAGGAGATAAGAAAAAGCAATGTGAAAGAATAATGTTGTGAATGTCACATTTGTGTTTGAAACTACTAAATATCTTTCATATAATACTTGGCTCTGCTACTTTTTACCTGACTTTGGCAAGTCACTTATTCTTTTAGGCTTTTTTAAGTCTTATGTTGGTAAAATAATTTCATCTTTCATTGAGGGTTAATTTCTATCAAATGATTCTAATCAGATACATTACATATTTCAAGCTCATGAAGTCAAAATCAAACTCTACTTCCTCTAAATCCCTCTGTCCCAAACTATTCTTTCTATCCAAGTTAAAAGCATTTTAGCCTATTAATATGAAGGAAAATGAGCTTCTATTTTTCTGTTACTACCTTATGTAAACTGATTTTTGGATTCTTATAAAATTTACATGGTATGTTTAGGATGACCTAATGTAAAATCACACTGTATGATACACAAAGCTTCAATTCTGGGGGATGAGGAACACCCCAAGCAATGGGAGCCATTCTTCAGAGCAGCTGAAAATGAGATGCAAGAGATTTTTGTGTGAATGCCTATATAGATAATATATGCTATCTATCTATCTATATATATATAATGTATATAAGATAGAACAGTAATTTCAAATATAAGTCCCACTTGGGAGAAATGGATGACTCTGGGTTAAGAAGTATGACAGATCAAACTAGAATAATCACACCAAAAAGAAAGAAACCTGTGTTACTGGGGAGTCATGTCAAAAGAATACAGAAGGCAACTTGAGAAGGAGTGCACTAGTCCCCTCAAAAGGAACAATTTAATAAATATCAAAAAGAAAAATGACTGCAATGGACTGAAATGCAGTAAGAAACAGGTTAAAAATCTATGATTTCAAAATATTACACATCTACACACGTGTGCAAACATCCCCACTTTTAGTGACCTTGGGAATATGTCAGGGCACCAACTCTTCTGAAAACAGATACATAAGGGAAAATAATCAAATTTTCATCCTAAATTTCCTGTATATGCTATATTTTACGGCAACTTAAAAGCTAGGAGGGAAAATTCTTTATAAAGTAATTCCATCTAAAGAATACAGGAAGAATGACAAAATTATAATATCATTTTGAAATCTCTGATTAAATAATGGATGCAGGCATTTTTGCTATCAATGGAGGTAAAAACATTAGATAAAAACTTAGTGGAGAAATTTATAAGGAAGAAATTATGCTGATATAATCTGCATACCTTATACAAACTTAACAACTGTAAAAAGACAACCAGACATTCTCCTCCTAATGTGATGTAACAGGATATACACAGTACCACCCATGAATTGTTCCTGCCAAACAACAACCCTCAATCCTTAATCTTTTCAAGACTCTAGATCTTAACTATCAGTTTTCAGGAAATAAATACCAGAGGAACATGCTTAACACCTCCATGAAAATACAATTAGAATGTGGGTAGTTTTATTGGACATATGACCCAGTTTAACAAATAAGATAGTAAGAAAAAAAAAAAAAAAAGAGGGAACTGTCATAAATTAAGAGACTTATCAACCAAAGCCTGAAGCTTTTGACTGGATCCTGACTCAAATAAACCTACTGTAAAAAGATTATTATAAGACTATTAGGCTAATCACATTGCATATAAAGAAAATATTAATGAAGATTGATAATGCTCCTATGGCTCTAACTTTCTAAGTCTTTTTTTCCTCCCAAAGATGCATATTAATGAAATAATACCTTGGATTTACTTTAAAATATCCACTATCTGGAGAATACGAGGAATGAAGGAATACAGACAAAATTAAGTTTAAGCGCTTGTTAATAACTCTGAGCTGGGTGATTAGGTACACACAGGAGTTGATTATCTTAGTCTATTTTTGAGTAAGTTTGGAATTTTTCAAAATAATTTATTTTTGAAATAATTTATTTTGGGCTGCACTAGGTCTTTGTTGCTGCTCATGGGCTTTCTCTAGTTGTGGTGTGTGGGGGCTTCTCTCTAGTTGATGTGAGTAGGCTTCTCACTGAGGTGGCTTCTCCTGTTGTGAAGCATGGGCTCTAGGCACACAGGCTTTAGCAGCTGTGGTGTGTGGGCTCAGTAGCTGTGACACGAAGGCTCTAGAGTATGGCTCAGTAGCTGTGGCACACGGGTTTAATTGCCTTGCAGCATGTGGGATCTTATCCTGGACCAGAGATGGAACTTGTGTCCCTTGCATTGGCAGGTGGATTCTTAACCACTGGATCGCCAGAGAAATTCCTCAAAGTAACTTTTAAATTAAACGTCAGCTGCAAAATGAAAATCAAAGAGGTAAATGCTTTAAGTTTTAGATGATAATTTGTGATCAAGGAAATCAGTCCTGAATATTCACTGGATGGACTGATGCTAAAGCTGAAGCTCCAATACTTTGGCCACGTGATGTGAAGAACTGACTCATTAGAAAAGGACCTGAAGCTGAGAAAGATTGAAGGCAGGCAGACAAGGGAACGAAAGAGGATGAGATGGCTGGGTGGCATCACCAACTTGATAGACAGGAGTTTGAGCAAACTCTGGGAGTTGGTGATGGACAGGGGAGCCTGACATGCTGCAGTCCACAGGGTTGCAAAGAGTCAGACACGACTGAGCGGCCGAACTGAACTGAGCTTCCCTTATGAGAAGTACATCCATGGGCATGTGAGTATTCTTTAAAGCCTTCTCTGAGGTGAGCAGGAGCAGGGAATTTCACAATGCTAATGATATCACAAACACCATAAGAAGATTATTTCATTAAAAGGAGCAGAAAATGGAAAAAAATGTAAGGCATTGATTGGTTCCTACAATCTTAATACAGTACAACTGAAACGAACATTGAAATCCATAAGCTAAAAGCAACAAATCTCTAGCTTCAAAAAGACACCTGTAGGAATGACATGAGTTTGTTATGTGTTCAGTGACTACCTAGTCTTCACTGTATCGTCTCTTACATGGATTTCCACAACATCCACTTACCTCAATTGCCTCATCTATAAAATGGTGATATTTGCTTCTTTACTATGAGAGTTAAAAAGAGTCACCGTAAAGCATTAGGTACAACTACAGTCACAAAGTAGGTATTCAATAAATGGTGACAATTTATCAGCCTTTTAACACACATCTGTCAAGTTCCTCTTAAGCCAAGCAGTTTTCTTTTCTTACGGATCTCCCTATCTATTTACTTCAATTCACTTTCGACACTGACATGTTTCTGGCTGTGCCTCTCTTCTGCATGCAAAATACAGCCCGACCTCTACTCATTCACTTTTGTCCAAAGACCAATTAAACACCAAACACATGTCGAACAGTCTGAATTCACTGGAATGCCTGTTTTTACACTTGCCAACTCACTCTTTATTTCATAAAGTGATATTTCTAAGCCACAGATTTTATGGTTAACATTTCTGTAAATTAGATAAAATTCAAATTTTTCATTTGCATCACTTGTTGTGAATTCCTACAATCTCATTGTCTTTGCAGATATAAAGTCAAATATGAAGGGTGCGTTGCTCTCAAGAAACTTGAGAGCAAGTTTAGAAACGTCTCCCACTAGAAACATCTAATGGGAGAGATAAGCCATGAAAACAGAGAGGAGATGCAGCACTGAATCAAAGAGAAGAAATCTGAGGATTCCCAGAAGCAGCACTGCTAGAACAAGTTATAACTTGAACTCAAGACTTTGCTGCTAAGATCAACTCCAGCCATTTTATCTATTAATATAATCCTAATACACCTGTACAATTTTCACTGCTCTCCCAACATGTTATGCATTTTCAGAACTTGGAGCCTTTGAGTGCTGGTATTTTGAAATTAGGTAGAGGCAATCACTTATTAGCTGAGTAGGTTTGGCAAGTCAGCTAACTCACTTTGGCCTCAGTTTTTTCTTTTGTTTAAGTAATAACAATAGTACTACTTCATCAGGCTGTTCTGAGAATTAACTAAGATAAAAAATGTGTAACACCTATTACAGCTGATGGTATTAATACGTATGCTCAATAAATGTAAGCTACTATAATTCTTTTCTTGAGGCAAAATTGAAATCTTTCATCAAGACAGTTAGCCTATTGAATCATAAAACTCCTATTAACATCTTTCAAAATAAAAATATCCTCAAATTTTCCTTGCATGAGGAACTGAGGGCCTAAGCATCACGATACCCTAGATGATGGTGGCTTAGACCAGTGGCTTTCTTTTTTTTTACAACCTCCAATAAGAGAAATTTTACATTATTAACCAACGTGCGCATGCACACGCAAACAAAGCTATACATGTGTACAAATGCACACAATGTGTGCATGTGTGTATACAACAAAAGTCACAAAAAGTAAGTTAACCTTCTTTACATGCAAAGCACTCTTATTTCTTATTCTATTCTTTTTTAAAAAATGCTGGTCCCAACCCACTAAACTGATTTTATGACTGACATTGGAAAAAAAAAAAAAAACTGACTTACAACAGATTATTTTCTTCATCACTTTTAAGAAGGGTGATCTATTTTTAAGTAATTATTTCTATTACTCCATACTACTTACAAAGTATTGCTGAGTATATAACACTGAACTTAGCTTTTTAAGTATTCTTGTAACTGTGAGGCTACATCATATTTGGCTTAAAATACTTTCTTATCATCTTAACACATATCCATGTTCATCTGGCAATTTTTGGGTTAATCAAAAAAGCACTACTAAACATGGGCTATTAACTAAAGTCTAAGAGGACTAAGGCTTTTCCTCTTTGAAATGGCAAAGTGCCCCATGATTCAAGACTGAGTCACTCTGACCACAAATGGAATATTAACATGCTCTTAAAGATATCAACAGTTGGCCTCTCAGTTCAGTAAGAAAGCACCGGCATTATTAACTTCTCTACCCACAAACAAGACGCCTGCTGGGAAATTCCATCTCCTTAAAAGAAACATTTGGCAACGGTGTCCAGGGGAAAAAGTGAATTCTGGAATTAAAAGCTCATATACAACAGGGTCCAGAACTTCTGATCACTGAATTGCTATATTAAAGATGATGGTGACTCTGAGGGGTAGGATGGGGAGGGAGGTGGGAGGGGGGTTCAGGATGGGGGACACATGTACACCCACGGCTGATTCATGTCAATGTATGGCAAAAACCACTACAATACTTTAAAGTAATTAGCCTCCAATTAAATAAATTAATTAAAAAGATAATGGCAGTAAAAATAAAGTAATAAGAACTCCTGTAGTTCCTATAACTTACAATCAAATCTGGAAGTGGGGGCTGTAGAGAAAAATACAATAAAATTGTCGAACACTTACATCGGCACTGTCACTACCGGGCCGAGGAGCATCTCCGCTGCCATAATCAAGTCTGCCTAGCCCATCACCAGGATCTGCTTCTCTTTCACTGACCGCTAGCCCGTCACCTAACAGCTTGGAGGATGTAACTACAGCTCCATCCTAAAACAGATTAGGTACACATACATTAAAAACAGATAACAACCAAAAAACCCTTTCATTACTGACCGCATAAAGAAAGAGTCACACTGCAACCTCAATGGAGACTACAAAAAGTTGGCCCGTTTGATGTGATCAAGAATGCTCTACAAGTTCTAAAAGTCAAAGGCATAAATAACTAATAATTCTGTGGTTCTAAAATGGCATGACCTTGAAGACAGGGAAAGTGATATTTCAATAAAGGGAATAAATATTCAAACTTCCAAATAAAAGCAAAAAGATAAAACAGTTTAACTTATATAATTTATATTCCCTGCCTGTTAGTAAAGATTATGACACTATAACTTGTGGTTAATTGCCTTCCAACACTTTACAACTTCAATAAATTGCCAATTTTGGGACACAATGCTATACTGCAAATTATTATAAGCTTTTAAATTAGGAAACACAGTTTTACTCTTGGAACAGAGTAAGACTGCTGTCTTTGCTCAGTAATAACAACAACACAAAACTGTCAATTATTACTAAGGCAGAATACTCAAAACTTCATACAGCTGATGGGACTAAAAGAAACAAACAAAACATGTGTAATGAAAAGTACACTGAACCCGGAAGTCAAGAGGCCTTAAAAATGTGTGGTCTTGTATGAGTCATTTAACCAATTTAGAAAGGCCCTAGTTTTCTCAACCATGGCATGATTTTTTTTAAAATGAGCAGATTAGGATAGATGATTTCTGTGTGAACCTACAGACCTAACTGATGAAGAATAACAAATAAGCAGCTTTTACTCATTTCTCCATATACCAAATCTAAACATTACAGAATATAAATCTGGTTGACATATAATGCTAACTTATTCTTCTAATGAGACTATCATCTTCATAACTTACACTTATATAGCAAATCTATTTTTAAATTAAAATAAAAATAGAATCATTAAGAACATGAGTGTGCTTTAAATTCGTCAGTTTAAATTCTAGTTCCATGTTCCATTTAGCTACATGACCACAGACAAGTTATTTAACTTATCTGAGTTTCTTTAAGTGTTTATGTAAAATGGGGGGACACAACAGTAATATCTAATCTCAGAGGATTGTTTCGCAGATTAAGTAAGAAAAATTATATACCCCTACTTAAAATATAATTGCTGGTCTGTTTTAAAATGGCAGAATAAACCTCAAAAATGGAAATACATGTATCTAAAAACATTTCAGTAATTTGTCATATCAAAGCAAAAACACTCAATTCATTCTAAAATTACTGTGGAACAAAGAAGCATGATATCATGACCAAACAATCAGAAGCCCATATTTCTTTTCTTTTTTTTTTCACATTTCTTTTAGTTGATCATAATTTCTGTAACATCCTACACAGGACATCCTGTTGGCCTATACTAGAAAAAACAACTTTTAAAAAGGGCAACTGTAACACCGTCTGACACATTCCCAGAAGAAAATTCTCCTGCAAAACGGCGCACAGCACTTTTAATAGTGATGCTACCTGAGCAGAGCCCGTGGCTTTGGATAACTGCTCTTGCAGCTGAGGAATGTGCTTTTTGGCCTCTTGGATCTCTTTTAGCAGTCTCTGAGCAGGTGTTCGGTTGTAGTCTTCCTGCAATAGCTGAAAAGTTATAAAAATATTTCAAGAATTAACTACTTATGTCAAGAAAATATCTAAAAAGTCCATTCTTAATCAATAAAATAGCTGATGGCACTGATTATCAATAATGTCTGATTATGATAAGTACCAACTCAACTATGCCCACTCATGTTTTTACCAGCCTGTAAATAGCCCCAATTCTAACTTAGTACCTGAAGCCGTTCCTGTTCTTTCTGTAACATTTTTCTCAGAATTTCTACTTTCTGGTTATGAACCACATTGTTTTCTTCCTAGAAAAAGAACAAACAAACAAACAAAAAAACCAAGAACCAATACAAGGAAAGTGAAGCTAAAATAGGCAATGAAAATGAGTCATAAATTGTTATATTTCAGCTCCAATTTTCAATACCTATCAGGATTTTCTTCATTTCTGGTGGTTATGAGGCCAAGCTTTCAGACATGACACTGAAGGTAAAAGGTTATAGGAAAATTTCAACCATTCTGTCTCACTTGTGATAAAAAACACTAAAATGTTAATATCAGGTTCAAAAAACACTAAATGTTAATATCAGTTAGAGGAATGAAGTTGACTTAAGTATAAGAATAGTATCTTATACTTGGCCCTCCTTTGCATCTTCACTATCAATCCCCTTGCATGGCTCAAATTCCCAGTATTTCCTACCTGAAGTATTAAGACTGCTCCCAAATTCATCTCCTGCCATTTCTCCCAGTTTTATAACCTTATAATATTTTATCAAATTAGTCTTCCTAAAATCTTGCTATAATCACATCACTCAAAAAATATGTAATATATCCTTATTGCCCATCCAGTTATATGTAAATTAGCTTCATTGTTGAGACTCTTCAAAACAAATAAGTCTTACTTTCTCAAGCTCATCTCCTACCATATTAAATCTTTAACAGGCACTAGCCAAACAAAACTCCTGGCTATTTCTCCCCAATACTTGATGCCTTCTTGGCTCTTTACCTTTGTTTATCCTACTCTTTCTACCTGGTTGTCTTCCTCCCCCTGACCCCCACTGCCACCACGTGAATGTTAACTGTTCTTCAAAGCTCATTTCAAATAACAGCTTTCCATGAAGTCCTTCTTTATCATAACTGGATATGCTTTCTCCCTACTCTGAAACCCCACAGAACTTAATATTTTCCTTCTAATAATATCAACATTCTGCCTTTGTACTATAATTACCTGCATACCCTTGATTCAATCTCAAACAACAAAGGTTTAAGTAACTAGCACTATATGCCAAGCAATATTGCAGACTCTGGGAAATACAATAAACAAAATAAACAAAAAAACCTCTTTCCTCTTAAAGTATATATTCTAAGATGACAAAGGACCTTGACCACAGATATCCTAAATTATATTTTTGTGGGAGGTACCCTGTTTTGTAGATGGTAAGTGTTAAATACTTGAATTAATTCTGCCATCCCAATATTGTGCAATCATTCCAATCATTACACAATTTTTTATCAACAGCAAATTATTTTCTAGAATCTTAAACTTTGTTTATCAATTCAACACTTTGAAACTCTTAACATAAAGCAAAGGCATCATTCATTATACAACTGGACATTTACAGACATTTTCCCACTCTTACCCCCATGAGCACAGGACTAGTAATTCTCTCCATATTCCCAGATGCTCCAGGTGAATGAGGGGATGTCATGATGGGAGACATATGTCCAACGACTGATGGCTCTACTTCAGAATCAGCAAGCGGAATCTGGGGCGACCCAGGTGGGCGTCCCTGAACAGTGAGAGCTACATAGGAACCAGCTTTGGGGGGAGAGATGGTAGAAAGGGGAGGAAAGGGAGAGTAATATTGTGAAAAAATTTTTACAGCATTTTACTACTTAATCTTTGATAGTTCTAAAGATTTAGTTATGTGAGAAAGTTTCATCATCTGCTGGCTAATCATTTCTCTATAGAAAAAGAATCCAATCTGTCATTTCTCCTTTATGACTCCCCTACAAATCTAAAAGAGCAATGTGATTTTCAGATAACAAATTATTACTCATTAGATCAGATATTACTTAAAAGCAAATTAAGATTTATAACCCCAATAATTTTTTAAATTTAGATATGAATGAGTTATTATCAACCATCTACTGATGGCTATGTTCAATTTCTCAAATGGTAATTTAAAAAATCACCATATTAAGATGATACTAATTAGGCAAGGCTTAACTAACTCCATAATGATGTAATTTTAAACTAACTTTAAAAAATGAGTGACCAAAAAAATCCCACCAAAAAAAAGAGAAAAAAATAGACACAACAAATAAGTAGTAAGTTTTAATTTTAAAAATTTGGAGGAAAAGACAAATTGAGTAGGTATTTTACAGGGGAAAAAACTATAGAAAGCAAAGTTACCCATAACCAGAGACTCAACAACAGATATTCATTATTTATCTAGAATCAAAAATAACACTTTCCAAATAAATAACTTTTCTAGATAACTGATCTTTAATGACAAAATTCTCTTATACTTTAAATTGTATTTCATAGTGTTTCTTTCCACTTACTCTTCGATGAAACTCAATGGCAATTATTTCAGTGTTTGGCATTCAAAAATTGTTTTTTTCTTTACACTTAGTCATTAATGCTGTGATACTGGGGAGACTTTAAGTATACATACTTTTTTTTTTTTAAGTATATATACTTTTAAAGTTTTTCAATCAAAAACACTTTGTGACTCAAAGTCATCTGATGTATCTTATTGACTTTCAAAGTTTGTCTTTCAAAGCTTCCTGGTTCTTCCCTTTCCTTCTTTAAATATTTTTTGATTGGTTTGATTTGAAATCACTTTTATCATGTCCAGAATCTGCGCTGAAGAGTAGGACATGAGGGAACTCTATTACAAGTATAGTACACAGGGATTAGGCATTTCAAATTTATATCTGTTTTCAATACTTAGACTGTTTTATGCTTATTTTGAGTTTTCAGCTAGGCTCTTGTTATTGGATAAGTAATCTACTACTATAGTCCGAGGATTTAACTTAAGTAAAATTGATATTGGAACACAGTTAGTTACCAGGCATATATTCATTATCATAAACCATATTTATATACTACATAAAAATTTACTTATATAGTAAGTTTATATTTATATATATTTCTTTAGTACAGAAATATGTACTAAATAATACTATATATAAATATGTACTAAATATATTTATTTAGTACATATTTATGTTGTACATTAAAAAAAGCCACAGTCTCACTAAGTAACCAAATTTATTCAAGTATGAGGATCTAATTCTGATCTTCCCATTTCTTTTTAAAATGTACTAAAGTTAAACACCAAGATCAAAGTGACAGATTTAGAGCACTAGTACTCTGATGAAAAGGTAAAGGAATTCACAGGTTACTTTATCTAAGCAATAATAAGGCCAAGAATGATTCCAGCTTATTAAATTTATTTTAAAGATGTCCACTTACTGAAAAGAAAGAAGTAGTGTTTCTGCTTGGCCATAAACACCTGTCTCTTAACTGTAGTCTACTATCCTGTGGAATCGTCTGATACAGAAGATTATAAATTCTTAACCCTGGGGATTTCCAAGAGAAGATCACTCCCCTGGATTATTTAACTATTTACTTATCTGAGGGAACATGATTATGTTACTTGAAGTTCCATTTCAGTTCATCCAGCCATTGTGTCTAATTTTTTAACTTAATTCTCTTTCAGGTCAATTCATCCACTTCTTTCAAATGTTTTCAATATACCCAAGAATGACAAGGACATTATAATCAACCATATATATGAAGTGGACTAAAGATGAAGTGAAAAAGAGTAAAAGTGTTAGTCACTCAGTTGTGTCCAACTCTTTGTGACCCCATAGGCTGTAGCCTGCTAGGCTCCTCTGTCCACAGCGATTCTCCAAGCAAGAAGACTGGAGTGGGTAGCTATTTCCTTCTCCAGGAGAGCTTTCCAACTGAGGGACCAAACCTGGATCTCCTGCATTGTAGGTGGATTCTTTTCTGTCTGAGCCACCAGGGACTAAAGATAGTTATTAGTAAGTTAAGAATTTTCACCTCAAACTTTAACATAGGGGTCAGTAAACTCCAGCCAAGGGACTACATTCAACCCACAGATTGTTCTGGCAAATACAGTTTTACTGAAACACAGCATGTCCATTCACTGATGTATTGTCTATGCCTGCTTTTACACTATAATGAGAGTCAGGTGGCAAACTATCTGGACCACAAAGCCTAAAAAATTTACTATCTGGCCTATTGGAGACAATATTTGCTGATCTTTGCTTTAAGAAAACAAAACTGAGAATAACATTCACCTACATTTGATTAGCTTCACCACTTCCAAATGGTTTGAATGAGTCACCAGAGTTCCATTCACCTATAAAAAAATGAAAATAGTGTGTGTCAGATACATTCTAATTGAGAAAATGGATAAACTTACTTTAGGAATTGTTAAACACAATACAACCAATTAAAATATAGTAAATAGGGCTATATTAAAACATTTCTATATCTGGTTCAATATTCACTTTTACAACTATTCTAAAGGTATATGTGCGTGTGTGCATGCAAAGTCACTTCAGTTGTATCTGACTCTGTGTGACCCTATGGACTGCAGCTTGCCAGACTGCTCTGTCCACGGGATTCTTCAGGCAACAATACTGGAGTGGGTAGCCATGCCCTCCTCCAGGGGATCTTCCCAACGGGATCAAACCCCTGTCTCTTATGTCTCCTGCATTGGTAGGCAGTATCTTTACCATTAGCACCACCTGGGAAGCCCCCTATAAGGTATACTCAGCAAGAAAATGAACTTGAGCACTAAAAAAGGACTTGATTTAAAGGACATTATAACTTATTCACCATGAAAAATGATAAAATATACTATGCAACAGATACACAAATCCTTCACAGTGAAGAACCCCTGCAAATAGAAAAGCTCTCTCTACTTTTAATTTCAAATTCATTGGTTTTCCAAAAGCATAATACATTTTTCAAAAAATGAAAAACCAATATTCTACAATAACATTAAATTTATTTTTCATTTTCTAATCATGACCTAATCTTTACAGAGAAAATTAATTTTCAGACAGGCTAAATGTAGGAAGTGTTCTCCAGAATTTCCACCAAGCCAGAGAAATTAAAGTAAAAATATCAAACATGGATCTAATATTAACATTATTTTTTCTGAGGCAAGTAATACTGATTTTTACAAGTTCAAATTTATCAGGGTATAAAATCAAAGCAACAGTACACTTGTCATGTCCACCAGAGACAATCACTATTAAGCATGATGCTTAATCTTTGAGACGCTATTCTAATATACACACACCAGATACACAGATAAGCATACACAAACATTATACTGTCTTTTTCTGCAAATAAAAAAAAAATATGTACTTATATGCAGAGTACATCATGAGAAATGCTGGGCTGGAAGAAGCACAAGCTGGAATCAAGATTGCCAGGAGAAATATCAATAACCTCAGATATGCAGATGACACCACCCTCATGGCAGAAAGGGAAGAGGAACTAAAAAGCCTCTTGATGAAAGTGAAAGAAGAGAGTGAAAAAGTTGGCTTAAAGCTCAACAGTCAGAAAACTAAAATCATGGCATCTGGTCCCATCACTTCATGGCAAATAGATGGGGAAACAGTGGAAACAGTGTCAGACTTTATTTTGGGGGGCTCTAAAATCACTGCAGATGGTGATTGCAGCCATGAAATTAAAAGACCCTTACTCCTTGGAAGGAAGGTTATGACCAACCTAGATAGCATATTGAAAAGCAGAGACATTACTTTGCCAACAAAAGTCCATCTAGTCAAGGCTATGATTTTTCCAGTAGTCATGTATGGATGTGAGAGATGGATGGTGAAGAAAGCTGAGCGCCAAGAATTGATGCTTTTGAACTGTGGTGTTGGAGTAGACTCTTGAGAGTCCCCTGGACTGCAAGAAGATCCAACCAGTCCATCCTAAAGGAGATCAGTCCTAGGTGTTCACTGGAAGGACTGATGTTGAAGCTGAAACTCCAATACTTTGGCCACCTCATGTGAAGAGTTGGCTCACTGGAAAAGACCCTAATGCTGGGAAGGATTGGGGGGAGGAGGAGAAGGGGACGACAGAGGATGAGGTGGCTGGATGGCACTACCGACTCAATGGACATGGGTTTGGGTAGACTCCAGGAGTTGGTAATGCTGCAATTCATAGGGTCGCAAAGAGTCGGACACCACTGAGCAACTGAACTGAACTGAACTGATTCTTAAGAGCTGGAGATGTAATGCAATTTATTTATCTAGCCCTCAGTTTATACATATTTAGATTGCTTACAAGTTTTCAACATGATAAAGCTTAAGTAAATTTTCCTGTACACACTTCACATTTGAACACCATTTCCTTAGGTAAGTTTCTAAAAGCAAAACTGTGGTCAAAGTTAATATACTTTCTAAAAATATGCAAGTTTTGATACATATTCATAAACTTCCATCCAAACAGGTTTTACCTAATTTATATTCACAAGTTTATAAGAGTAGCCAGGATACCATTCCCAAACTATATCACATGTATGTTAGCAGTCTTTAAAACTTCTGACAAGCAAATATATTTTTACCTATCATTTAATTTCTACTTCTTTGCTATCAGTGAGACTGGACATATCCTCATTGATAAATTATTTATTTCAATTACTCTAGGGAATTGCCTGATAAAATTTTTCGCCCATCTTTCTATTAGACTATTTATTCCTTTGTTAGTAATTTAAAAGTGTTGTTTATAGTATATTATATTCTATAATGTGTTTCAAATATTTATTTCCAGATAGTTCTTTGTAAATATGTTCATGGTGTCTTTTCCTGTATAGTAATTTGATTTTAAGTAATCACATTAGTCAGTTGCCTAATAATTAGTGACTAATCCATTCTTACTATACTGATCAAAATTCAAGGCCTGTTTCTGGACTCTCTATTGTGTTCCACAGGTAGACCCATATTTATACTATAGTCACTTGCTTCGAATTAATCTATACCATCTCACGTCCCACTTACCTCTTCCCATAATACCTTTGCAAAATTTGTTTAGAAGAAATAATCGTTTGGAAGCTTGACAAGGAATGGCACACCTCCCAAATTTATTAATATATTATGGTAAGAATTTCTTGCTAAGAGATTAATTTAGAGAAATAAGATTTTTACAACAGTGAGCTACTCTCCTGCACAAGAACACACATGACTCTATTTATTCAAAACTTTTATTATGTTTTTCAGTAAAGGATAACATTAAGACAAATGAAATAAATTTTTATAGTCAATAAATCCACCACCTATAATGTACAGCTTTTAATAAAAATTCAAGCTAAAAAATTAAAATATGGCTAATATATGCTGCTTTATATTTCTACCATAAATTTTGTAACAGTCTTCTCCTTACCTTGATGATTCGATCACCTGTCTGTACTCCAGCCCGCATGGCTGCTCCATCTGTAAGAGAAATTAATTCTTAAAATGTAATTCATTTACATTCACTGACAGTCTTCTCGAAAGAAAAGCATGTAACAAAATGGTTAAAAACATGGATTGTAAAGTCAGACAGACAAGGTCTAAATCCTGCTTCTGCCGCTCACTAGCTGGGTGACTATGGGCAGATTTTATGTTTTTTGTTTTTCACTCTAAGCCTCAATATCCCCTGTAAAATAGAAATTAAAAAGTACCAAAGTACGTACCTCAAATTACAACAAACATAAAGCAAGTATTCAATATACGGTCATATTGCACTAGTATAAGATATTATAGTCATTTGAGGGGAAAAGATGGATATTTTTGAGCCTACGATCATTTCTTTAATCTGTCACTACCTAAATATCTCTGGTGCCATGAAGAAAAAAAATTACACAAACTTCTATAAGTGATGATGCTTAAAGTATCATGACTAAAGAGTCATGTGATTTTTCTAAAACATATAAGAACCTTTTTCTTTCCATAAAATACAAAAGGAAACCAACTGGGATAAATTCATGCCTATAACTAACACTAAAGACAAATCTAGTACAGTAAGGCTATATAACCTATAATGTATGCAATTATTTTATTCTAAGCAATATACATTATTTAAGCTTTTCTATTCTTACTCTGTTTGCTCCCAGTGACAAGACTGTTTTTTAAAAATGCCTTGCCTTCTTTGACAGACTGTACGAACACTGGATTGTCTCCACTGACCGTCAGCCCAAATCCATTGTCATCCTTCTGGATGATCACACAACGCTGAACAAGACCTGCACAAGAACCACAGGGTAAAGAGAGAAGGAAAGAGAAAACAGAGAAAAAAAAGTCAATAATCATATTATTAGTAATGAACTGTATTCTATCTGGAGGAACACAGGTAGCACATGAAACCCATATAAAAAATAAAGAGCACTAACCCCATAAGCAAAACAAACACAAGAATATCACAGAGAGTCATATATATTGGTTTCTCAAAGGAAAGGTAGAGTAAAATTGCTCCAGGATTAAAAACAGCTAAGGCAAACTGGAAAGGGTAAAGTATTAGAGAGGAGACAGACGGAAGCCCATTCAAGTCTATGCAATTTATTTGTAATATAAAATTCTACCCCCACTTCCTTGTGTTTTTAAGTACTCTAAATGGTATTTAAACCCAAGACAACTGAACATTCTGGGACATTAGGCTAGGAGCAGCCCATGGTAAACTCTATAGAAGTTCAGTATTACTCTCAAAAAAAACATATTCAGAAAAACAGACTATTAAAAAGAAAGGAATGCTTAGAGAGCATTTGTGGCTCTTCTGAAAAGTCTAAAGGAAAGAAACACTTTGGCTTAGAGAAATAAGAAGAAAAGACAATAGAAAAGATAAAAGAACTTGTGACCTTAACCAGCTCTTTGATTTCTTTCATATACTTACCTGATTGCTACAGAGAATTTGTTTTCCTTCCAGTTAAACAGCAAACAAAAATTGTCAAGGTAAGCTGAGAGAAAGAAGACCACAACCAAAGGAACAGGGATAAAACAGAACCCTGATTAGTGCCCAGGGCTGTTTTTATCATAGAGCAAGACTGGGAAATCCTGAACTCTGTGTTAGCCAAAGTTCCAGCTTTACAGAATCTAAATGTTTTACCAAAAATGAATATATAAAAACAATATATAAAAATAACACAAGTATAATGATGATTGGCAAATAAAAACTACTTCAAAATTAAGATTTTTATACAAAGAGGCATGATCTTTTAAATAAGTTTGATGTACAAAACAAAGGAAGTGCTAAAGACTGCACATTAATGAATATATATGCATACTTCTAAATGTTAATGAAATGACATAAGTATGAGCTTCCCTGGTGGTTCAGACAGTAAAAAAACTGCCTGCGATGAGGGAGACCTGGGTTCGATCCCTAGATTGGGAAGATCCTCTGCAGGAGGGCATGGCAAACCACTCCAGTGTTCTTGGCTGGAGAATCCCCTTGGACAGAGGAGCCTGGCAGGCTACAGTCCATGGGGTTGCAGAGTCGGACACGACTGAGTGACTAAGCACAGCATACATGAGCCTACTATAGATGACAAACTAGAATAACTGGATCCCTAAATGGAAAAGAGGAAACTTGAACCTTAATTTATTAACTTACAACAAACCATGGACCTTAAGATAAAAGCTAAAACTTTTCATAAGGACACATAGGAACAAATTTTCAAGACCTTAGGATAGGCAGAGATCTTTCAGGATGCAAAATGCACCAATCATAAAAGAAAAACCTAGCAAAATGGATTCAAAATTTTAAATAATTGCTTTCCTAAAGACACTAATAAGAAAATGAAAAGGAAAGCCACAAACTGGGAGAAAACATTTGTAATACAAAAAGCATTTGAATCCAGATTTTTATTTTTTAAAAAACAACCCTACAATCCAGTAATGGAAGACATATTTTAAAGAGACAAAAGATTTGAATAAACACATCACACACAAAGATGCACCAGTGGCCAATAAGCACACGCAAAGGTACTCCATATCTGCTGTCTTTAGGAAAATGCAAGTTAAAACACAGTGACACACCACTATATATACTAACCAATGGCTAAAAATGAAAAGAGGTAATACCAAGTGCTAGAAAGGATACGGAACAACTGGAACTCTCATACAATGCTGGTGGGAATGTTAGGTAGTGGAAATTTCTTAAAAAGGTAAGCATGTATTTACATATACCCCAACATCTTCACTCCTAAGAGGAATGAAAGCTCATGTCCACGTAAAGACTGGTAAAAAAAAATATTCTCAGCAATTTTCCTCATTAAGAGCAAAAATCTAGAAACTACTCAATTGCCCATTAACAGGCAAATAGATTAAAAAAAAAAGTCATATATCCATTACAATAAAATACTACTTAGCAAGAAAAAAAAAAGGAACTACTCACACATACAACAAATATGGATCACAAAAACATCACACTAAGCAAAAGAAGGAAGACACAAAAGACTATAAATATTATACGATTTCAATGTAGAACAAGCAAGAAAGTCAACTATAGTAACAAAAAGCAGATTAGTGGTTTTGCCTAGGGACAAGACGGGATGGAGAGGTAAGAATGACTGCAATGAGATATATGAAATAACTTTCTGGGTTGATGGAAATGTATATCTTAATTAACATAATGGTTGTATGAATATTTATCTGTCAAGACTTACTGAATTATACACTTAATATGAGCACACTGCATTTTCTGTAAATTGGATTTCAAAAAAGTTAACTTTGAACTTTAAAAAAATGAGACCTCAATTCTAGAGTCCACTAAGTACTAAACAGTATTTGAATTCACAAATTCACCACTCTTCCAAAATAAGAAACCATAACGTGGGCAGAGGAAAGATAACTCATCAGAATTTAACCATTTTTCTTTTGTTTAATGTTGCTTCCTTCAAGTAATTAGGAAAAATTCTAAATAGAATGGGTATGAATACATAAAATCAAAGAAAAAGACATTCTTTATTATAATTTCTAGTACACAAAACAATAAATGTAAGTATCAGAGAATGATGTTTTACAAGTAGTTTTAAAAATGCAAACTTAGCTTTAGAAACATAAAACATCTGATGAGCTTCTTTACAGTCATTGGAAATGTCAAAATAAATTAGATATTTTGAATTTTTGAATATCAGAAGTCAAGACAGTTGCAACACTGAATATGTATTTTTTCATGCTATAACTGTCCCCTCTCTCCCAGTTAGCTCATCTCACTTCCAAAGAGCTGAAAATCAGTGAGTTAGAGGATTCTCATATTGATGTTTGCTTGCTAAACCACTGATTTTCTTAAGCAGACTCTCTTTCAGGTATCTGTAGAAAACCGAGTGCTTGTACACAACGAGAGGAGTAATGGAGGTTAAGAGTTTGCTATATTTGTGTATTTCACTTGAATAGAATGAACCTAAAGTCTCTAGCTTAATGTCTGACAAATACTAAGGGCTCATAAATGTGAGTTATTACTTTATTATGATTAGGGGTGAGTTACCCTTGGATTGTCCTGTTCAGAAATAAATTATTTATCCTCGCTATCAATTAAAAATCATTTAAAAAGACTTTTGTGTTAACGAACTCATATCATTAATGTAAATAATCCTTAGGAGAGTCAATCCTCATTTATGCTTTTGTCTGAATTTTGTTTTAATAGACCAGCAAACTACTTTGAGATTGGTTAGGGAATATGGACACTTTACAGAGCTTCTTGTAATAACTTTAGAAGATAAGAGACAGCAAGAAGGCCTCAAGAAACAAATCATCTTCTCTTATAAAACTCTTCTTAAATATCAAGACTGGGTTAGGTGCCCCATTCTAACTACCACTGCACCCTCTATTTACTCTGAGCATCTTTACCAGTCACAAGTGATTTGTATTTATCCTCTTATTAGATTACATACTTTTAAGAATTCAGGGGCACTATCTTGTTTACAAACTTATCTCAGGACCTGGTATATATTCTGGAATAAAAGGAAAATTTTAAAATTGCTAATGAATTAATGAATATCAGAAACGCACAGGAGTCTAGAGATGGATGAAAACTTAGAAAGGGAGGTGATTAGAGATTAAAAAAAATACCAACACACATTTAATTTTAGCAAATATGCTTAGGGTCCTAACAGAATGCTAAATATTGAAAAAAATATATTAGGGTTACTCCAGAATACTGAAAACCTGTATTCTCCAACTCAAAATTGTTCAGTGTGATAACTTTCCCCTTTGATTCTACATTAAAAGGAAAAGATTAAAGAACAAAGAAGAAAAAGCAATGTACACATCATTGTACACCTTTCTTCTCCTTAACACCATTATACTGTCCATTTATTATTACTGAGTCCATCTACCAGTCTGAAAATCTGACATACTTGAACATCTAAGAATTACTAGGCTACCGATACAAAAAGAAAACATATATACATAGCCAATTCAGGATTCATGGAATTAAAATTATTGAAATATTCTACTTATTGTAGACCAGAAGGTGCTTCAACCTACCACAGAGGATAGATTCTACTAAGTACTAAACAGTAACTGAACTCACAAATTCACCACTCTTCTAAAATCGGAAGCCATAGTACTGACATCACCAGTACTAACTTGTCGTATTTTTGAAATGTCCTTTTTGATAAAAAGCATTTACTCTTTGGGGCAAATCTGTATTAAGCATCTATTAGTTATTTAGCACTGTAATCTGTATGTGTTATGAACAATACAAAACTACTAGGAGTCTTTGCTCTCAAAGAACTTAAAATCTTTGTGGGGAAGGATAATAAAGAAACAAATAGGGCAGCAATGGCAATGTCTAAGAATATGATAAAATAACAGGCCCAATACGTTATTAAAGAAGGGCGAGATGGAAAAAAAATGGACTCCTAATTACAGAATGTCTATTTCCGAATTTTATTAACTAAAAAAAAACCCTTTGACCATGTTAACTTTTTCTGGTTCTTACAAACACATATTGTCCATGGTTTGTTTGTTGTTTGCTGATTTATTTTTCTAATTCCTTTATTCTCTGGTATAAAGATTATTAATTATAATCACCATACAAATGTGTTTATCTCTGAATACAAGCTTTTATAAGGTCACAAAATGACTTTAATATGAACTATAACCAAGTACTTTGATGAAGACAAGCAAGAGTGTTCAACAAGTAAGGTAATGATAACCTAAATTTGAGATTTAGTCACAGGAATATTTCTTTACTCTCACTGTTCTTAGTGCCATATGAAGATTTTTTTTTCTCTCTACTATCTATAACTGCATATGGAACACTGGTAATCAAGTGCACATCTCTATTACCATACCTACAAAATAGGATTTCTTCTGTACCAAACTGTAAACTTCTAGAAAGCAGGTACAGTCTCCTATTACCTTTTAATCTGTCCCTTATCATAGTACCTGCTGTATAGTCGGTGCTCAATGAATATTTACTAATTTGAACTTATTTTATAAATAAATCATACTCAAGTCATTTTTCAAGAAAAAGTAAAATCATACCCCTGAAAACTATGCGAAGTAAGGAAATACTTCTATACAGACACTAACCTTCTGCCCTGACTAAATTCTAACTAACTTGATTCTCTACCCTAAAATAACTCCTCTAGTTACAAATAAGTTTTTCTTTATTTCTGGACTTTTAAGGAATATGCTATTTCACCTGGAAGCTGATAATAAATGTCATACTTCATATTATCAGTGAAGTAAAGGTAGACAGTCTATCAAATTTATGTAAATATTATCCTTTCCTAAATTTTTTCTCTTTATAAACAAAGGACATGTTTTCCTGTTAAAATATTATGGCTTTTTTTTAATGCTTTTTTTACTGAAGTACTATTAATTTACAAATTCTGTTAATTTCAGGCATACAGCATAGTTACACAGTGTTTTTGCAGATTATATTCCATTAAGGTTATTACAAGATACTCAATATATGTCCCTATGCTATACAGTACACCCCTGTTTATCTATTTTATATACAGTAGTTCGTATCTATTAATTCCATACCTCAAATCTGTACTTCCTCCCTTCCCTCTTTCCTCTGGTAACCAAAAATTTCTGTATCTGTGACTGTTTTGCATATACATTCATCTGTATTGTTTTTAGATTCCACATATAAGTTATATCACATAGTATTTGTCCTTCTCTGACTTATTTCACCATGCGTAATGCTCTCTAGGTCTATCCATGTGGTTACAAATGGCATTATTTCATTTTTTATGGCTGAGTAATATTCCTTGATGTCTGTATGATGTCCTCCTGTGTATGCATACATAAGATACTCTTTTTTAAAAACTGAAGTATAGTTGATGGCTCAGTGGTAAAGAACCTGCCTGACAATGCAGGTTCCCTGGGTTGGGAAGATTCCCTGGAGAAGGAAATGGCAACTGGCTCCAGTATTCTTGCCTGAGAAACCCCATGGACAGGGCCTGGTGGGCTCCAGTCCATGGGGGTCCCAAAGAGTAGGACATGGCTTAGGAACTGAGCATGAACATGATTTATAAAAGTTGGTTCACAATATTGTGTTAGTTTCAGGTATACACAGTTATTAACTAAGTGATTCAGTTATACACATATTCATATTATTTTCCATTATAGGTTATTACAAGATATTGAATGTAGTTCCTGTATTGGTACATCTTCTTAATTCAATCATTTGTTGGCAAGCACTTGAGTTGGTTCCACATCTTGGCTATTATAAATAGTGCTGCTATGAACACTGTGGTGCATTGTCTTTTCCAATTAGCGTTTTTGTTTTTCCAGCTATATACCCAGGAGTGGAACTGCTCAATCATATGGTAGTTCTATTTTTAGTTTTTTAAGGAACTCCAAATTATTTTCCACAGT
This sequence comes from Antilocapra americana, assembly GCA_007570785.1. NCBI lineage: Eukaryota > Metazoa > Chordata > Mammalia > Artiodactyla > Antilocapridae > Antilocapra > Antilocapra americana. Next base: position 20,387,689 of record ML663009.1, read on the forward strand.
GCCTGTACCAATTTACATTTCCTCCAGTGGTGTACAAGGGTTCCCTTTTCTCCACATCTTCTCTAACATCTGTTATTTGTAGACTTTTTTAATGCTTATCATTCTGACAGGTATGAGGTAATACTTCATTGTGGTTTTGATTAGCATTTCTTAATAATTAGCAGTGATGAGCACTGTTCCACATGCCTGTTAGCCACCTACATATTTTCTTTGAAAAATGGCTATTCAAGTCTTCTGCACATTTTTTTTGGCTGGATTGTTTTTTTCCTTGATATTAAATTGTAATGAGTTCTTTGTATATTTTGGATACTAACCCCTTGTTATCAGATCATTTGCAAATATTTTTTTCCCATTCCGCAGGTTGTCTTTTTGTTTTGTTGTTTTCCTTTGCTGTGCAAAAGCTTTTGAGTTTATTTAGGTCTTATTTGTTTATTTCTTTTCTTATTTCTTTTGCCTTAGGAGACTTATTCAAGAAAATTTTGCTACAATTTATGTCAAAGAGTATTCAATGCTCTCATCTAGGTATTTTATGGTTTGGGGTCTTACATTTAGGTCTTTAAACATTTTTGAGTTTATTTTTGTATATGGTATGAAGGAATGTTATAGTTTCATTGTTTTACATATGGTCATCCAGCTTTCCCAGCATCACTTGAAGAGATTATCTTTTCTCCATTGTTTATCTTGCCCACTTTGTTATAGATTAATTGACTGTAGATGTGCAGATTTATTTCTGGGCTCTGTGCCATTGATCTGTGCATTTGTTTTTGTGCCAATACCACGCTGTCCGGACTACTATAGCTTTGGAGTATAGTTTGAAGTTTGGGAGGATTATACCTCCAGTTTGTTCTTTTGTCTCAGAATTGGTTTGGCAATTTGAGGTCACTGGTAATTCCATATGAACCTTAGGATTATTTGTTCTAGTTCTGCAGAAAGTGTCTTGTGTATTCTGATTGCACTTAAATCTGTAGATTGCTTTGAGTAGTGTGGCTATTTTAATAATATTAATTCTTCCTATCTAAGAGCCTGGAATATCTTTCTACTTCTTTGAATCATCTTCAATTTTCTTCATCACTGCTTTACAGTTTTTTAGAGTATAGGTCTTTCACTTCCTTGCTTAGGTTTATTCCTAGGTATTTTATTGTTTTGATGTGATCTTAAATAGAACTGTCTTTTTTCTCTTCCTGATATTTCATTATTAGTGTATAGTAGAAATGCAACTGATTTCTATATATTAATCTTGTATCCTGTAATTTTCCTCAATTCCTTGATTGGTTCCAGCAGTATTTTAGTGGAAAATTTAGGGTCCTCTATATAAAGTATCATGTCATACGCAAAGAGTGACAGTTTCACCTCTTCCCTACTAATCTGTATATCTTTTCTTTTTAAAAAAATTTTTGTCGGACTATGGTGGCTGGGACTTCCAACAGCATGTTAAACAGAAGCAGTGAGAGTGAGCATCCTTGGCCTGTTTTTGAATTTAGCAGGAAAGCTTTTAATTTCTCACCATTGAGTATTATTGTGTGTTTCTATTAAGTGGCCTTTACATCTTCCCACTATACTCACTTTGACAGTTTTTATCATGAATGGATGTTGATTTTTACAAATGCCTTTTCTGTATCTATTGAGATGAGCACATGATTTTTGTCTTTCCTTTTGCTAATATGGTGTATCACATGGATTTATGTCCACTAAACCATTCTTGTGACCCTAGAATAAATACACCTTGATCATTACATGATCCTTTTTGTGTATTAAGATTTAATTTGTTAATATTTTATATTTACATTCATTTACTTTGCATCTCTATTCATCAAAGATGTTGGCCTGTAATTTTTTATAGTGTCTTTGGTTTTTGTATCAGGGTAATGATGACTCTGTAGTGTGAATCTGGGAGTGTTTCCTTCTCCTCAATTTTTTGGAATAGCTTAAGAAGGATAGATATAAGTTCTTTAAATGTTCGGTAGGACTGCCCTGTAAAGCCATCTGGTCTTAGACTTTTGTTTGCTGGGAGTATTTCTTTTTTAAATTAAAGACTCAATTTAACTTCTAGTGACTGCTCTGTTCAAACTGTGTTTCTTCTTGACTCAGTCTTGGTATAGGCTGTACGGTCCCAGAAACTCGTCTATTTTTTCCTAGACTTTCCAGTTTGTTGACACAGTTCATAATATGACATATTGTTCATATTCTCTTATGATTTTTTGTATTTCTGTGGTACAAGATGCTATTTCTTTCATTTCTTTGTTTTTTCTGTTTTATGGTATTTTTAAAGAACTGTAGTCGATTTACAATGTAAATGTAACTACTTCCGTACAGCAAAGGGACTCAGTTATGCACACATACATATTCTATTTTATATTTTTTCCATTATAGTTTATCACAGAATATTGAATATGGTTCCCCGTGCAACAAACTAGGACCTTGTTATTTATCCATTCTCTATATGCCAGTTTGTACTGGCTAATTCCAAACTCCCAATCTATCCTTTTCCCTCCTCCCTCCCTCCTTCTTGGCAACAACCAGTCTATTCTCTGTATCTGTGATTCTGTTTCTGTTTCATAAATACGTTCATTTGTGTCATGTTTCAAATTACATATATAAGTGATATCATATGGTATTTGTCTTTCTGACTTACTTCAATTTGTACAATAATCTCTAGTTACAACCACGTTGCTGCAAATGTGGCATTATTATTTTTCTACTGCTGCCTTTAGACTTCTCTCTTTACCTTTAACTACATTTTACCATTTTAATTATGATATGTCTTGTTTATAGGTCTGTTAGGGTTCATCTTGTTTAGGACCCACAGTACCTCCTGTATCTGGGTATCTGTTTCCTTTTTTAGGTTGAAAAGTTTTTTTTCTTCAAATACATGTTTTGATCCCCCCTCAACTCTTTCTGGAACCCTTGTAATATGAACATTGGCACATTTTATATTATCCCAAAGTTCTCATACTGTTTTTTTTTTCATTTATCTTTCTGTCTGCTGTTTTATTGGGTGATTTCCATTATTCTATCTTATGGATCACTTATACATTCTTCTATGTCATTTAGTCTGCTTCTAAAGTGCTTTTTGATTTTGGAATTATCTCCTTTATTTTATAATTGAATTATCTACTTTTTAAATTGAAGGATATTTGCTTTACAGAATTTTGTGGGTTTCTGTCATTTGTCAACAAGAATCAGCCACAGTTACACCCATGTCCCCTCCCTCGAACCTCCCTCCCTGTACCACCCTTCTAGATTGTCACAGAGCTCCTGTTTGAGTTCCCCCGAGTCATACAGCAAATTCCCATTGGCTATGTTTTACATACGGTATTGTAAATTTCCATGTTACTCTCTCCATACATCTCACCCTCTCCCTCTTCCCCTCCCTCTGTGTCCACAGATCTGTTCTCTATTCTGTTGTTTCTCCATTGCTGCCCTGAAAATAATTCATCAGTACCATCTTTTTAGATTCCATATATATGCAATCAGTATACGATATCTGTATTTCTTTCTGACTTACTTCACTCTGTAGAATAGATTCTAGATTTTTTCACCTCATTAGAACTGACTCAAATGCATTCTTTTTTATGGCTGAGTAGTATTCCATTGTGTACCATGGCTACTTTATCCACTCCTCTGTCGATGGACATCTAGGTTGCTTCCATGTCCTAGCTATTGTTAATAGTGTGGCAGTGAACACTGGGGTACAAATGTCTTTCTCAATTTTGGTTTCCTCAGGGTATATGTCTAGGGATGGGATTGCTGGGTCATATGGTGGTTTTACTCCTAGCTTTTTAAGGAATCTCCATACCGTCTTCCATAGTGGCTGCATCAGTTTACATTTCCACCAGCAAAGCAAGAAGGTTCCCTTTTCTCCAACACCCTCTCCAGCATTTGCTGTTTGATGATGGCCATTCTGACTGGTGTGAGGTGATATCTTATTGTGGTTTTGATTTGCATTTCTCTAATAATGAGCGATGCTGAGCATAATTTCACGTGATTGTTAGCCATCTGTATGTCTTCTTTGGAGAAATGTCTTTTTAGGTCCTTTTTCCATTTTTTGATTGGGCTGTTTGTTTTTCTGATTTTGAGTTGTATGAGCTGCTTGTATATTTTGGAAATTAATTATTTGTCAGTTTCATTTGCTATTATTTTCTCCCATTCTGAGGGCTGTATTTTCACTTTGTAGTTTCTTTTGCTATGCAAAAACCTTTAAATTAGGTCAAACTCTTTGTTTTTATTTCCATTACTCTAGGAGGTGCATCACAGAAGATCTTGCTTTAAGTCACTGAGTGTTCTGCCTATGTTTTCCTCTTAAGAGTTTTATAGATTCTGGTCTTACATTTAGGTCTTTAATCCATTTTGAGTTTATCTTTGTGTATGGCATTAGGAATAATCTCATTCTTTAACATGTAGTTATGGCAGAAACTGAAGAACTAGAGTCTCTTGATGGAAGTGAAAGAGGAGAGTGAAAAAGTTGGCTTAAAGCTCAACAATCAGAAAAGATCATGGCATCCAGTCCCATCACTTCATGGCAGATAGATGGGGAAACAGTGGCTGACTTTATTTTTCTGGGCTCCAAAGTCACTGCAGATGGTGATTGCAGCCATGAAATTAAAAGACCCTTACTCCTTGGAAGGAAAGTTATGACCAACCTAGACAGCATATTAAAAAGCAGAGACATTACTTTGCCAACAAACATCCATCTAGTTAAGGCTATGGTTTTTCCAGTGGTCATGTATGGATGTGAAAGTTGGACTATAAAGAAAGCTGAGCGCCGAAGAATTGATGCTTTTGAACTGTAGTGTTGAAAAAACTCTTGAGAGTCCCTTGGACTGCAAGGAGATCCAAACAGTCCATCCTAAAGGAAATCAGTCCTGGGTGTTCACTGGAAGGACTGATGTTGAAGCTGAAACTCCAATACTTCGGTGACCTGATGCGAAGAGAGGACTCATTTGAAAAGACCCTGACACTGGAAAAGATTGAGGACAGGAGGAGAAGGGGACGACAGAGGATGAGATGGTTGGATGGCATCACCGACTCAATGGACATGAGTTTGGGTAAACTCTGGGAGTTAGTGATGGACAGGGAGGCATGGCGTGCTGCGGTTCATGCAGTCTCAAAGAGTCAGACATGACTGAGCAACTGAACTGAACTGAACTGTCCAGTTTTCCCAGCACCACCTATTGAAGAGGCTCTCTTTGCCCCGTTGTATATTCTTGCCTCTTTTGTCACAAATAAAGTACCTATAGGTGCATGGGTTTAACTCCGGTTTCTCTATCTTGTTCCCCTGGTCTATGTTTCTGTTTTTGTGCCAATATCATACTGTCTCGAGGACCGTAGCTTTGTAGTAGAGTCTGAAGTCAGGAAGGTTGATTCCTCCAGCTCCATTCTTCTTTCTCAAGACTGCTTTGGCTATTCGGAGTCTTTTGTGTTTCCATATGAATTGTGAAATTTTTTGTTCAAACTCTGTGAAAAACGCCACTAGTAGTTTGATAGGGATTGCATTCAATCTGTAAATTGCATTTGGTAGTATAGTCATTTTCACAATATTGATTCTTCCTACCCAGGAACATGGAATATCTGTCTGCCTGTTAACATCATCTTTGATTCTTTCATCAGTGTCTTATAATTTTCTGTATACATGTCTTTTGTCTCCTTAGGTAGGTTTATTCCTAGATATTTTATTCTTTTTGTTGCAATGGTGAATGGGATTGGTTCCTTAATTTCTCTTTCTGACTTTTCATTGTTAGTATATAGGAATGCAAGTGATTTCTGTGTATTGACATTGTATCCCATGACTTTGCTGAATTCACTGATTAGCTCTATTAATTTTCTGATAGTTTCTTTAAGGTTTTCTATGTATGGTAGGTATCATGTAATCTGCAAACAGTGAGAATTTTCTTTCTTTTTTTCCAATCTGGATTACTTTTATTTCTTTTTCTTCTCTAACTGTGGTAGCTAGAACTTCCAAAACTATGTTGAATAATAGTGGTGAAAGTGGACACCATTGTCTTGTTTCTGATCTTAGCAGGAATGCTTTTAGTTTCTCACCACTGAGAATAATGTTTGCTGTGGGCTTATCATATATGGCCTTTACTATGCTGAGGTAGGTTTCTTCCATGTCCATTTTTTGAAGTGTTTTTTATCATAAATGGGTGCTGAATTTTGTCAAAGGCTTTTCTTTTTCTGCATCTATTGAGATGATCATATGAATTTTACCTTTCAATTTGTTAATGTGGTGTATCACATTGATCAATTTGCATGCACTGAAGAATCCTTGCCTCCCTGGAATAAATCTGACTTGATCATGGTGTATGAGCTTTTTAATGTATTGTTGAATTCTGTTTGCTTGAATTTTGCTGAGGATTTTTGCATCATGTTCATCAATGATATTGGCCTGTAATTTACTTTCTTTGTGTTGTCTTTGCCTGGTTTGGGGGCTTCTCTGGTGGCTCAGCTGATAAAGAATCCACCTGTAATGTGGAAGACTTGGGTTTGATCCCTGGGTTGGGAAGATCCCCTGGAGAAGCAAAGGACTACCCACTCTAGTATTCTGCCCTAGAGAATTCCATGGACTGTCCATGGGTCACAAAGAGTCAGACACAACTGAGCATCTTTTACTTTGCCTAGTTTTGGTATCAGGATGATTGTAGCCTCGCAGAATGAGTTTGGAAGTGTTCCTTCATCTGCAGTTTTTGAAGGAGTTTCAGAAAAACAGGCATTAACTCGTCTCTAAATGTCTGACAGAATTCCCCTGTGAAGCCATCTGGTCCTGGGGTTTTGTTTTGTGGGGGAGTTTTTTGATCACAATTTCAATTTCAGTGTTTGTAACTGGGTTGTTTGTATTTCTATTTCTTCCTGGTTCAGTCTTGGGATATTGAACTTTTCTAAGAATCTGTCCATTTCCCCTGGTTGTCCATTTTATTAGCATATAGTTGCTCACAATATTCTCTTATGATCCTTTGTGTTTCTGTATTGTCTATTGTAACTTCTTTTTCATTTCTAATTCTGTTGATCTGACTTTTCTCCCTTTTTCTCTTGATGTGTCTGGCTAACGGTTTGCCAATTTTGTTTTATCTTTTCAAAGAACCAGGTTTTAGTTTTATTAATCTTTGGTAAGGTTTTATTTCTTTTTCATTTATTTCTGCTCTGATATTTAGGATTTCTTTCCTTCTGTTGACTTTGGGGCTTTTTTCTGTTGTTCTTTTTCTAGCTTCTTTAGATGTAGAAGTAGGTTGTCTCTTCAATACTTTTGTTGTTTCTTAAGGTATGGTTGTATCGCTATGAACTTCCCTCTTAGAACTGCTTCTGCTGAGCCCATAGGTTTTGGGTCATTGTGTTTTCATTGTCAATTGTTTCTAGGAATCTTTTGATTTCCTTATTTCTTCAGTAACCTCTTTGTTATTTAGTAATGTATCATTTAATCTCCATGAGTATCTGTTTTCTGCATTTTTTTTTCCCTGTAGTTAATATCTAGTCTCATAGTGTTGTGGTCAGAGAAGATACCTGATATGATTTCAACTTAAATTTACTAAGGCTTGATTTGTGACCCAAGATGTGGTCTATCCTAGAGAATGTCCTATGCGCACTTGAGAAAAAAGTGTATCCTTCTGCATTTGGATGGAAAGTCCTAAAGATATCAATTAGGTCCATTTGGTCTAATGTTTCATTTAAGGTTTGTGTTTCTTTATTGATTCTCTGTCTTGATGATTTGTCCATTGGTTTAAGTGGGGAGTCAAAGTCCCCTACTATTATTGTGTTACTGTCGACTTCCTCTCTTATGCCTATTAGTGTTTGCCTTATGTCCCGAGGTGCTCCTATGTTGGGTGCATAAATATTTACAATTGTATGTCTTCTCCTTGGATTAATCCCTTGATCATTATGTAGTATCTTCCTTTGTCTCTTATAATATTCTTTAAAGTCTGTTTTGTCTGAAATAAGGATTGCCACTTCGGATTTCTTTTGGTTTCCATTCATATGGAATATCTTTTTCCATTCTTTTGCTTTCAGCCTGTATGTGTCTCTAGGTCTGAAGTGGGTCTTTTGTAGGCAGCATAGATATGGGTCTTATTTTTGTATCCATTCAGTCAGTCTGCATCTTTTGGTTGGTGCATTAATCTATTTACATTTACGGTGATTAGTGATACATATGTTCCTACTGGCATTTTCTTGATTGTTCTGGGTTTGTTTTTGTATGTCTTTCTTTTCTCGTGTGTTTACTGGCTATGTAAGTCCCTTCAGTATTTGCTGCAAGATTAGTTTGGTGGTACTAAATTCTCTTAACCTCTGCTTGTCTGTAAAACTTTTGACTTCTCCATCAGTTTTGAATAAGATCTTTGCCAAGTATAGTAATTTTGGTGTAGATTTTTCTCTTTCAGTACATGAAATATATCTTGCCATTCCCTTCTGGCCTGCAGGGTTTCTGCTAAAAGATCTGCTGTTAAACCTATGGGTTTTCCCTTGTATGTTACTTGTTGCTTTTCCTTTGCTGCTTTTAATATTCTTTCCTTCTGCTTAATCTCTGCTAGCTTGTTAATATGTGCCTCAATGTGTTTGTCCTTGGGTTTCTCTTGTAAGGGACTCTCTGTGCTTCTTGGACTTGATCTAATTTCTTAAAAAGTTTTCTCAGTGCCTTTCTTTTTTTCTTCTTCCTCTGGGACCCCTGTAACCTGAATGCTGGTGCATTTAATATTGTCCCAAAGGTCTCTGAGGCTATCCTCATTTCTTTTTATTCTTTTCCCTCTATTCTGCTCTTCAGCATTTATTTCCACCATTCTGTCTTCCAGCTCATTTATCCATTCCTCTGCCTCAGTTACTCTGCTCTTAGTTCCTTCTAGGGTATTTTTCACTTCAGTGTGCTACTGATCTCTGTTTGCTTCTTCTTTACTTCTTCTATGTCCTTGGCAATAGTATTAACAGTGTTAAATGCTTCTTGCATTTTCTCTATTTTATTTTCAAGTCTTCAGAGCATCTTTATTATCATTATTCTGAATTCTCTTTCAGGTAGATTGCTTATTTCCTCTTCATTTGTTTGGTCTTTGAGTTTCTTTCATTTGCGCTGTATTTCTGTCTTTTCATCGTTTTGTTTTTTTTTTTTCTAACTTGCTCCACTTGAGGTCAGGCTTGAGGGTTATATTTCGTCTTCCTTTTGGTTTTTTTCCCTTGCAGGAAAAGGCTGGTTGAGAGGTTTTGTTGATTTCTTTTTAGGGATGACTTGCGCCTGTGTTCTTTTTTCCTTCGTGCTTTGTCTAGTTTCACTTGCTCATAGTGAATCGTATGTGGAGGCCTTGCACTAGACACTTCAGCCCAGAGTTCCAAGTGGAAATCTGAATTATCTATTTTTTATTAGTACTAGGAATTACCTGTGCTTAGATCAACTCTCTTTCTTAGTTCAGTTAGCATTTTTACTACAAAATTTTTGAATTCATTAACTGGTAGGCTGATCCCTCTGTTTCATTACTTATTATTTCAGGGTAGTTCCTCTGCCTTACCATTTTACTTAACTCTGTTTCTGAATTTAGGTGAAAGTTATCCACTGTGGTCTTGAGGGATGTTTTTACCTAGCAGCATCCCAGTGTAAACTGTTTATGCCTACTGTCTCTGGTGTGAAGGCTGAACCTGATGTAGATGCCATTTCTCCTCAGGATGGGCTAGCCATGATCACCTTGATAGAGGGTGAACACGCTAGCGTTGGTGGTTGCCGTTGGTCCTGGTCTGCACAGGACTTACGGTGGGATTTCCTCTCTGCTCAGCGGGAGGCACTGCTGCCTTGTCAGGGGTGGGGTCCACTCCCAGGTTGCTGGAGCAGAATCCCTGGTAGTCAGGCTTGAACTGGCTCTGTTCCTTTTTAAGTGTGTTTCTTGTTGGCAAGCCAGTACCCACGTACTCCTCACAATGGAGTCCAGGCTTTTCCAGCCTTTCTCTTTGTCCCACTGGTTCACCAAGCAGCCAAGGGGGCTTGTCTCCTCTACAGAGGACCCCAGAACTGTGATTCCCAGCCTGTGGCTCTGCCTGCTTACTTCGCAGGGTGAGTGTCCACCCACACTATTTCCCTCTTCCTCTTAGGTCCTTTCCAGGGGCAGAGTTTTCAGCCCAGCATGTTTCTTCCCATTCTACCCAATTACGTGAGAATCTTTCTTGCAGCCTTGGTTGTATAGTTTTTCTGCCAGTTTCCAGTTTGTATTCAGTGAGAATTTTTCCTCATGTAGATGTACTTTTCATGTGTTTTTAGGGGTAGGTGAACTTCACATCCTTTTATTCCACCTCCTTAATCCCTCTTTCCAATGCAACATTGGAAACAAACATAAAAAACTGTTTCTTACTCAAAAGTTAAATACCAAGGATTGAAAATGAAAAAAAATTAAGTCTTTATATAATGCTTTACCGTGGGGAGAGGAAGAAGTCTTTCAGGTATTCTAAAAAAGGTGAAAAAGTACTCTGAGCTTTCACTACAATACATTCCTTGAAAAATGTAGCAACTATATTGCCAAACAGAAAATTAATGAAAACTGTGTTAAATACGCAAAGCAACATGCTAAAGCACCTTTCAAACTGCATTTACTTCGGGGAAAGCACATTAGTCTTTCTTCACCTTTGATTTTTTACATGATCAAACTTCTCTAAGTCTCACCTCTTAAGAATTAGCTTCAGGGAAGGGTGTGGAGAAAGACCATGTGCAACCCCATAAAAACAGCTCATTTTTAAACTGCTGCCAGACATACATGTTTTATGAGTTAGACCTTAGATAATTCTTTGATTAAGAAGTTTCTTGATTCTAAATGTACAATGCTGCCAGCAAGAAGGGCCTTAAGTTCCAAATATGCCAATTTCTTTCTTTTAGATTATAGCCAACAGTAAGTCTCTTTTCAAAGTTATATTTTCTTCTACCTTACAATTTTTCAGAGAAATGAAGAATCCAATTACAATGAATCAACACTTTTATTCCATTAATCCTCTTTACTAAAACAATGCATACCAATCTCAACAACCATACCACTCAATGAGTGATTCCAGCGTGTCAGGCATTATGGAAGATGCAAAGATGAATATAAGTATGAACTTGATATAAAGCAGGATGTTAACAGGATGTCAGACAACAAGAGCAGTTGTTTAAAAACTCAGCAAACTTAGGAAAGCCATATGGAAGAGGTAGTATTTGAACACAGGCCTTGGAGGGTGGGGAGGATTCTAACTCCTAAGGAGTTATAGGAGACAAACCATTCAAAACAATGGAGATGGCATGAGCAAGGAAAAAGTACCAAGTCATATATAAAGAAATGAAAATTTGGGGGACAGTCTGGTTCCTTTAGGTGAAAAGTAGTAGATTAATGGAGAATGATGAGTTGGAAACAAATCATGGTGTATCTTAATAGTTATCTGTACTTTACTAAAAAGTCAATGACTAAATCCTTACTTCAGTGATACCAATCTGATTGAACACAAAAAAACGAAAAGGAAGTGAATCAATGTGAAATCAACATGAAAGAAACTTATGAGTCTATTAAATAAGTCTAATGACATAATGAAAAACTGAACAAAGCTGCAAAGATGAAACCATGGAGTAAGGCATGAAAAATAATGTGATGGTAAAACCAATGAAACATGGCAAACAGCTGACAATAGAGGACAAGAGAAAGGGAGAAGTCAAAGATAAATTTAAGAAAATAAGACTGAACAGGAAAATGACTGTGCTACTAAAAGAAACAGGGAAATCAAGTTCCAGCCATAGTTAACACTGATAAATCCCAGACTGGTCATTTGGATTTGAAGGATAGAGTGGAAGTATCCAGCGAACTGTTATAAATATGAGACTGGAAACAGAAAAAGATCAGGGACAAACTTGGGTTATGCCTAAATTTAGAAGAAGGAAAAATAAATACAGAAAAGACAAAACCAATATAAAGAGAAAAGAAAAGGGTAGACGTAATACTATATACACCAAAGACAGGGTATTATCACTGCCTAATGTCTCAAGGGGAAGGTGAGAACTGAGAAAAAGTTCATAAATTTTCAAGTTAGATTATTTTGATTCACCTCCCAGAGAGTATGCGTTCAGCAGTCACATTTTAAGAAGTTAAGAAGTAAGTGACTTATGAGGACACAGACGTTCATACATGTTGTAGAATGCTCTTTGCAAAGTTGAAGAAAAAACAGAGAAAATGATAACTTGGTGGGAATAAAAATCAAACCAAGAACTTCTCATTTTACAGATAGAGAACTCAGGAAAAAAATATGAATTAAAAAAATACACTCTAAGTATCTAAGTCAGGATATTTCTAGTAAAAATTTGCTTCTGTTATAGACTGAATGTTTGTGTCACCCCCACAAAATTCATATCCTGAGTCCTAACCCTCAACATGATAGTATCTGGAGATGAATCAGTCCTTTGAGGAGGAATTAGGGTAAATAAGATCATTAAGAGTGAGGCTCTCATGCTGGGATTAGTATCCTTATGAGATACCAAAGAGCTTGTTCTCTCTTTCTCCCTCTACAAGCGCTTGCACCAAGGAAAACACCACACAAGCACGAAGCAAGATGGTGACCATCTTTAAACCAGGAGAATAGCTCTCACCAGAACCTGACTACTGCTGGCAGCCGCTGGCAGCCTGATCTCACATTTTTAGTCTCCAAAACTGAGAAAATAAAAATCTTGTTTAAGTCAAGTCTCTAGTATTTTGCTATAGAAGTCCCAGCGGACTAACACAGCTTCGAAAAGACATAGCTTATTTTCTTACATATAATATCATCAGCTGGGATCTTTTCAGGACACCAAGACAGAAATTAGGGAGAAGCTGTAGTCTAACTCAAAATTCCCTTGCTAAATCTCTCACATTCCTCAAACAACACAAAATTTCTCCAAAACATAAAATTAAATATCATTAAAATTGCAGATCATCAAATATATCTGTATATGGTCAAAAGAGTCCAAAATGTTCTGAGAGGAAAATAAGTGGAAAAGGAACAAATAAGGACCTACTGTACTGGGCAGAAGCTTAACAAAGAAGTGAATACAAAACAAACATTTGATTTCCTCTTAAAATGAGCAAAGTAAATCCACCTCACAAAACGGCTCTAAAAATGGCTAGGAAAATTTAAAATAAACAATTGTAAGTGAATGACAAGTATCTGTGTGAAGTATCCAGCTAAAAATTTTACCCCAAGAGAAGATAATCTCAAAAGTTAAAAGGGGGCTTGTAAAGGGATCCTCAGTTCAGTTCAGTCACTCGGTCGTGTCCAACACTTTGCAACCCCATGGAGTGCAGCACGCCAGGGCTCCCTGTCCATCACCAACTCCCGGAGTTTATTCAAACTCATGTCTATTGTGTCAGTGATGCCATCCAACCATCTCATCCTTTGTCATCCCCTTCTCCTCCCGCCTTCAATCTTTCCCAGCATCAGGGTCTTTTCAAATGAGTCAGTTCTTTGCATCAGGTGGCCAAAGTATTGAAGTTTCAGCTTCAGCATCAGTCCTTCCAATGAGTATTCAGGACTGATTTTCTTTAGGATGGACTGGTTGGATCTCCTTGCTTAAGAGACCCTACACCAAAGCAATGTCATCAGTTGCTATGATTCTACTCAAGTCATACTCCAGTATTTCTGAACTTTCCAAAACTCCCCAGAGACTCCTTTTCACCCATGCTAACTGCACACAGTCTGAAGAAGTCTATTCACACTGGTGATAAAATATTTGTAATGTCAACGAGATTTAAGTTAGCATGCTAACTCTGTTCTGATCAAGTCATCCCTCTTGAAAGTGCTTTTTAAGAACTCATGGCTTAGTTCCTTCCAAAAAAAGGTATTTCAAGGGTTCTCAAGAAACAATCACAGAGAAGCCACACCTTACTCCCCCATTACCACTTAAAATGTTTCTATTACTACCAAACCAAAGGCATGTCTGAACTAGTGTTAGTATTCCTATCACTGGTAAGAAAAATATTAGTATACTATTTCTAGTCATGGATTCCTAAATTGTTAGTCTCATCCAAAGCAAACAGCATACATACCACAGATCTACGAAAATGAGGGGGAGATGAAATTACAACATTGCAAAGGTTACTGGAAAAAAATGGTGCTATAAAGAGAGTATTCACATTCCTAAGGAGAGAATAAACCATAGGAAGCTCTTTATATAGAACAGAAAGACAGAGTCTCAAGAAATTATGAGGAGCCAAATACTTTGAAAGGGAGAAAAAAACATGAATCTGACATGCCATATGGCATAGTACACATTTCCTGTTGAACTACTGTAAAAGGTTTAAACTGCATAGAAAAAGTACTGGTCACATAAACCCAAGCAAAGAATTATACGTATGTATCTAGCACAGAAGCATTAACTTATTTATAACCAAACACAGGCTCATAATACTAAACAGTATCTGATAGTATGTGTTCAAGTGTCTTAAAAGAGAAAGGGGGCGTTTTTACATATTTTTTCCTTTCATGTATTAATCAAGCTAGGAAACAGCTGCACCTGGAGAAACTTCTACTTCATAGATTTTGGCTCTATTGAAGAAGACCCGGTTTTTCTTTGAGGCCAAATTTGGAATCTTCTTAAAAAAGAAAAACTTTTTAGTCTTTCAGAGATTATTTTAAAAGTCTAGGTTCCAGGCAGTGCTTCTCTTATTCACTTTTCTCAAAACAATAATTAGATGCCAACACAAGAAAGGAGGGCAGGTAAAACTATGCAAAAGAAAAGGAAAAATATGTCTGAACTACACAAACATGGTTTATGTTATCTTTGGAAGACAGAATACAGCCTGGAAATATTAGTGTTTCAATCATCTGCTGCAAGACTTGACCATTCAGGTTAAACCTGCTCTTTGTGGAAATTATTTTTCAGACGTGCCATTTTGAAATTTTCCCATTCAGAATAAGCTCTGGGAAAACTTAATGAAAGGCAGAGACATTCTTCACCTACAAAAATAAAACACTTAAGTTATTTTTGCTGTTGTAGATAAATTATACAGGAACAGCACTTCCAGATGATGAGGCAATTAAAAAGAAAGAAACAATGAAAAATAAAATAAAAATTCTGAAGAGCTGCTAACACATCTAAAATACACTGGGACTAGACTGAGAGGGAAAGACTGGTGGAAATGATGTAATTCTACATGATCCAAACTCTGCAAATGGGACATGGGAAGAAATGCCAAGAATTCAAAGCTCATTCACGTTATTGGGAGAAACTCGACCCAACCATCTTAGAGATCACCTTCCTAACATAAACAAGATCAAAGAAAAGATGGGCAATGTACCTGTTCTTCCTCTATAACGTTAGTTTCTAGCAAACTTAAGCTTCCACATCACAGCCACATTAAAACCCCAGACTCCCTTTCCCTGCAGGAGATCATGCCATGCAGAGCAGACACAAGAAGACTGCAGTTAAAAAAAAAAAAATGAAAACAGCATGAAGCAAGCTCCAAAGGTGCAAGGCTGAATTGGCTACATTAGCTTACCATATATCTCGGATCTACTCTCCTCTGAACTAGACTTTGTCTTCTTGGAGGAGCTATCTGCACAAGAGCGGGAGAAAAGGAGAGAGATATAGAAAATATGGAGACCAAATGTAAAGGGGAAAATTCATGGGGCAAAAAAAAAAAAAAAAAGAATG
The DNA here is from genome assembly GCA_007570785.1 of Antilocapra americana. Classification (NCBI taxonomy): domain Eukaryota; kingdom Metazoa; phylum Chordata; class Mammalia; order Artiodactyla; family Antilocapridae; genus Antilocapra; species Antilocapra americana. The sequence continues at coordinate 20,403,287 of ML663009.1, forward strand.
AATCATGATCAAGTTAAATCGTGCAAACACAAAGTATGAACATCACAGGTGACAGCCCTTAGAATAGTCACAAACAGCACAGGTAATGACATTTTAGATTTGTTGAAGAAAAGACAGTGCAATAAAAATATGTTCAAACAAAACAACACATGAGAATTCTACAAAGTATATTATCTGACAATTGTAGAGATGACAAAAGCACTAAAAGCTATAATAATCTCATTGTGAAACAATGGGTACCACTTTGCTAATCTGTCTTTGGAGACGGGCACATCACAGATGAACAATACAGAGTCAGTCAATCTAACAAGACTTTAATGGCTTCGATGAGTATAGGACAGAAACTTTGTGACCCTAGTTATCAAGACAAAACTAATCAATAAATGAAAGCCTTGGAGTCCTATGACATCAAAATTAGGTGTCAGAAGCAAAGAATTATTTCTTAATAGAGATCCAGAAGTTACATATTACATACTCCCACCACCAAAGCCTCCTAAATTCATGACTGGGATTTCATTTTTAACCTACCACCCAAGGTTCAGTAGCAATTCACTTCCCATTCTTCCCTTACTAGGTAATATTTATGGTTTTCAAAGTGCACTTAGCAGTTTATACTAAACTATGAAAAGTCTTGGATACAAAAAAACACTCTATTAAAAATGTTATTTCTAAGTGAAAATACCTAAAAATAGATACATTATATTTATGTATCTGAGACCTTAGTATTTACTTATCCTTTGTCATAGGAACGTCTAAGTGAATAAAACAGTATATGCACAAAGAATAAGTTTCAAATGACAAAAGCAAATTTATCAAGTAATTTTTATAAATTAAATACTGAGTGACTTTACAAGGGGAAACCAAAGCCTATACATTACAAGAAGGTTCAACCTATATACAAAATTAAGAATATAAATAGTCAAAAGTACACTAGCATGAAGATTCTAGGAAATATCAACACTACTGAGGTTGAAAGACAGCTCTGAGTTTAGAATACTTTTTGAAGAAAAAGGGATTTCTATTCATCTACTTCCTCTAAAGTGAGACAGTCATTAATTTTGAATTATTTTATCTAATTCTCCAATTTACTGTGATCACATCTGAATTTCGAATTGCCTACAGAATATGTAGTTGTTATAGCCTTGATTACAGTGTCGGTTTTATGAACATACTATTGTTCATACCTAGGATTTACCTTGCTACTAAGTCCTTGGTCTGACCAAAATTTCCAATTATGATATAACTATTTCTATTATCATTATTATTTTAAAATATAATATAGTCTGCAATGATGCTTCCATAGTAGAATCCATAGTGTTGAAAGTTAAAAATGGCTATACTCCTTCCGAGTGCAAAGGTTTCACATTATGTAACTGAAGAGGAAAGAGAGTCTTAAATAGATCAAACAGCTATTCCTGGGCGTTTCAGGCAGTTATGCAGCTTAAGGTGTATTATTCGAAACTTCACCAGTCTCAGTGTTCTTTGGCAGAACAAAGTGTGTTACCTGTGGGGTCAAAATCATGTGATGTACTGCGCTCAACTTTCTGCTTCTTATCTGTTGGTGACTCTCGGTTCAAAATACTTCCATGCCTAAGTTAAATAAAAGCAATTAAATATTTACTACAAAAAAATCACTGTAACAAAAACAATTTAAAAATCCCAAGTGTGTCTTACAAAGAGAAACCAATAAATGAGTTTACCTTATATAGTCTCATAAACCTAATTCATATTTTTCAAGACATTTTAAAACTCAGTCTATGCTGTGTTTATACAGAGTCTATTTAGCTGGTTACAAAAAGTGCTTTAAAATAATGAGCAGTATTTAGCAACAAGGGCTTCTCTGGTAGCCTAGCTGGTGAAGAATCTGCCTGCAATGCAGGAGACCCCATTTCGACTCCTGGGTAGGGAAGATTCCCTGGAGAAGAGATAGGCTACCCATTCCATTATTCCGGAGCTTTCCTGGTGGCTCAATCAGGAAACAATCTGTCTGTAATGTGGGAGACCTGGGTTCGATCCCTGGGTTGGGAAGATCCCCTGGAGGAAGGCATGGCAACCCACTCTAGTATTCTTGCCTGGAGAATCCCATAGACAGAGGAGCCTAGTGGGCAACAGTTCATGGGTCACAAAGAGTTGGACAAGACTGTGTGACTAAGCACAGCACAGGATTTAGTAATAAAGTGTATTTTATTCTGAGAAATAACTGCTTAAAATCTCTTAGTGGTTTTCACAGGTTGATCACTATTATTCAAATTTAACAGATAAACAAACAGTACTGAAAAGTAATTAAACAGAGTCCCCAACCCTTTGTTTTGTCAGGTTTAAAAACACTGTGTAAATACAGCATGGATGAGAACTGTTTAAAAAAAAAAAAAAATCTTAGGCAAGGCTCTTTTAAAGCCTGCCTACAGTTCGTGCCACAGACATATTTTTTGCAGGCCCCAGATGACATTAGAATTATTGTTTTTCCTATGCCCTACCATATTACACTTGATCAGATAATAGCTGGGCAGCAAATAAGACCACTACTGTAACACTTACATTACTAATTAACTGAAATGCCAAGATGAGCATTGGTATCTTGGACTACGCCATCACTAAAAATGATAAAAGTATCATAATAATTAGGAACGACATACTATCAACATTTTAAATAATATTTATGACAATTAAGCTCAGAGAGAAAAGAGATGCTGAAGAACAAGTCCTCAGGAAGAGGCACTTAATCCCAGGAAATGAATAAATATGAAGATATAGATACAGACACAGAAATATTTGGATATTCTGGATTTTTTCCTTTACTTTCTTAGGGTAACTAACTGATTCAGTTTGCCAAAGTTCATTAACTAAAGGCAGTTACAGTCACCCAAGTTATAAAACACATCAAAACTAGCAATCCATTTACACTCCCCAAGCTACTCACAACATAAAACAGTCACAAAAGATTTTGAAATTAAATCTCTTCATAGGGAGTGACCTTAAGTATCAATTTGAACAAATGCTTATATTAAAAACAGTAGAAATGTTATCAAAATAATGCCATCTTCCAGAAAAAATATGCAGCACCTGTTAGATTTCAAACTTGTAAAACATTTTGAAATTTTAAACTACTTAAATCCACATTTTCTAAAACCACGAAAATGCACCATGATTTCAAAGGAACACTTCTAAGTAACACTGAACATAAACACATAAAGTGCAGCTGAACAACTTACCTTATAGGTTTTTTGAGGGGAAACCTGAAACAAAGAAAAAACAAAAAGAGCAGATGTAGTTATTTCACTTGTAAGATTGTTATTAAGTTTATTCATTCTATAAAACCAGAATAAGGGATTTAAATCTTGTACTAACTTTTCCAAGGCAGGATTCAACAAATAAGTGAAACTGGATACATTTTTTAATGTCTTAAATACTTTGTTAAATCTTAAATTGTAGGTGCATTTACCATCAGCTGTCCCTGAGTATGGGTTCTCTTTTTAAAAATCCAAATAATAATAGCAATAGCTACATTTATTGAGGGCTTAGTAGATGCTAAGCACTATTCTAAACTGTTCACATATATTATTTTTTAATTCTAAAAATATCTATGAAGATATTATGTCTATTTTACAGACTTAAAAATGGAAGCTAGAAAAATGTCACCATTAAAATAATATAAATATTGTATTTACTTTTCCTAGCAGGAAATTTCCTTCTTCACCTTTCCCCATCCAAAATATCTGGGTGCTGATTACTGCTCTATTGGTCTGTGTCTAACCTTTGATTATGATCAAATCAAGATCTTCAATTATTTATGTTTAGTAATGACAGAAATCTAGAAAAATCTACCATGGAAATACTATCAGTTAGTAAAAACAAGTTCCAAAAGTAGAAAACAAAGGGTACTTTAATATTTTTTTCAGTTCTGTAAGCAAAAAGAACTACAGCCTTTCCTCCTGGTTGTCTTTTTAAAAGAATATTTCTGGAGGCTTCCTGCTAAGAACTTGATGCTATACATAAACACTAACCTAAGTCTAAAGGAATGTTCTCAAACTTCTATTCTTCTCATTTCTGTCATTTCTATAATTATCTCAACCTATAACATTTCATGTAAAGATTACTTAGTCTAGGTAATAAGGACAGGGTTTATTAAGAATATCAGTAATTTTTTTTTTTAAAGACTATTAGTAAGGGTTGTTGTTTAGTCGCTAAATTGTGTCTGACTCTTTTTGTGACTCCCTGCACTGTAGCCCACCAGGCTCCTCTGTTCATGGGATTTCCCAGGCAAGAATATTGGAGTGGGTTGCCATTTCCTTCTCCAAGGGATCTTCCCCACCCAGGGATAGAACCCATGTCTCCTGCATTGCAGGCAGATTCTTTACCACTTTAATGAGCCACCAGGAAAGCACATTAGTAAGGGTAGGAAGAAATAAACCTAAAACAATGATACTTGACTATTTTATTTGGCATGGAGGTAGTTTAGCTTAAAAAGAAAACTTAGTCTAAATATAACTTTAATTATAATTCCCTTTAATTCCCATATAAATTAAAATTGATCCAAAGAAAAAGAGAATCTAAAAACTTTCCTAATAAGTGATAAAATATTAACTTACAACCCAGGCAGGCATGACAAGAAATAGAAGTTCTGGACTAAGAGGGAGGACACTGCTCTAAAGAATATATCAATTACAAAAGATTATAAACTCTTCAGAAATAAGAGTTCCTAAGTAGTCCATCCTTACCTGCTGGAGGAGGTGGGGGGGAATGGGATGTAAATTGATTAATTTAATTAATTAACATTAAAATTAATTATAATTAATTAATTTTAAAAGATGAATATAAAAGTTGGCAGTAAAGAATTCCCAACTGAATTTCTGCAAAGGATAATACTTGCAGTTAGCAACCTTAGCCACTTGGCCTGACAACCATTATATTAAAAACTCCTATCCCAGAACAATGCTGCTTGCGTCAGAAACTGCATCATCCAGGGAGATTCTGGTAAAGAAACCCGGAAGTTCCCAGACTACTGATTGTAAACCAGTTTCCTGAGCTATTTTCTCTTACAAGGGAATGGAAAGGAAAGGAAAGAGGACAAAAATGAAATAAGTACAAGTACAAAGAAATTTCTCAAAAAAACTTTATATCACAATATTTTTTCTCTAATCACCAAATTCCACTTTAAACTTTGTGGTAAACCAAACAAATATACATGTACATACGCACGTGCTGTTGCATATGCATGTAAGTAACAAAGTGAAAGGCCTTCTTCCGTCAGCTCCAGCTAAGAACATCACCAAGAGAACCCCTCGGTTTTGTAAAATCACTACCGCCTCCTGGATATTGACATGGAAATGTTAATGAGACAGCTAGAAGCAGAAAGCTAGAACTCCAAAGAAAAACTTGGGGCTAGAGTTGTAGATTGGTGTCACCAAACTACTGATGGTCACGGAATTTAAAACAGCACATAAAGAGAAAACACCAAGGATCAAATCCTGGGGAAAAGAAACCTAGTTTCTGAACAACTGAGAAGGGATGTGAGAGCTGATGAAGGAGATAAAGAAGATAAATCACAACAGAGAAAGGGCCGTCCTAGAGACCAACAAAGAAGAGATACTACTACTAAATGCTACAGAAAGGTAGGCTAAAGGCTGAGAAATGGCCATACTCTAGGTAACATAGGCTAATAAACTAAACACTAACTAAACACTAGGCTGATAAAACAATTCTGGTGTACAAAAATCCCGTATTTCCAAGTCCCTGTCCATTGTGTAGTCCAATCATGAAATTGTGAAAATCTCCTCTGGTTAGATATTTAAGTAGAAACAGCTGTGTCTGGATGTGTCTGGATTTTGAAAATATCCTGTTGATGACTTGGACATTTAGCCAACAATAAATGTTTGTGTGTAATTGTATACGTGTATATGTATTTTGCTAGATAAATGACAAAGTCAAAGTGCCAATGTAAAGAATCTTAATACATAAAGGAAAGGGGTTACCAGGAGTTTTGAGTCACTGGGATCAGGTGCCTTGGTTATTCAGTCGTGTTCGACTTTTTGCGACCCCATGGACTGCAGCTTCCCAGGTAACTCAGTGGGAAAAGAATCCGCCTGCAACGCAGGCAGACACAAGTTTGATGTCCAGGTCGAGAAGATCCCCTGGAGAAGGGCACAACAATTCACTCCAGTATTCCTGCTTGAAGAATTCCATGTACAGAGAATCTGGAGGGCTACAGTCCATGGGGTCACAAAGAGTTGGATAAGATTGAAGTGATTTAGCATGCATGGACTGTAGCATGCCAGGCTTCGCTCTCCTTCATCATCTCCCGGAGTTTGCTCAAACCTGTGTCCATTGAGTTGGTGATGCCATCCAACTATCTCATCCTCTGTCATCTAAGCATAGTAAGCATACTTGCATGCCAAAAATCCTAACCAAGGGCCTTAAATGTCCCAACACATGGACTCACTTGACTCAGGATGCCTTTTCTTTGCTAGTTCTGAGCTCTAGTATTAAATCACTAGGTTACAATATACAGAGGCCTCCCCCGATTTTTTATTTTCACACTTCTCCCACTATGTTAAATAGTGTAGAGGGATATGTGATTTGGTAATTAAACAACCCTAACCTGTAGTTAATATATATATTGGAGTAAGACTTTCATTTCTTAGCCAGGTTTAATGACTCTTAAGATATATATACACACATACATGATGTCATAACGGTTTTTAAGATTTAAAAACTCAGGGCTTCCCTGGTGGCTCAGTGGTAAAGAATCCGCCTGCCAATGCAGAGGACACAGGTTCGATTCCTGGTCTGAGAAGATCCCACATGCTGTGAAGCAACTAAGCCCATGTGCCACAACTACTGAGCCCATCGTCTGCAACAAGAGAAGCCACCGTGATGAGAAGCCCATGCACTGCAACAAAGAGTAGCCCCTGCTCTCAGCAACTAGAGAAAAGTCCACGCATCAACGAAGACCCAGTGCAGACAAAAATAAACAAATTTTTTTAAAAAGAGAGATTTTAAAATCTAAAAGCTTTAAGACCATTACACAGAATTTCTTCTGGATTAAAAAACTGCAAAGAAGTGCCAAAGTGATGTGTTATGACATATTTGCTTATAATAAATAGCCTAATAGAAATCATATTTTCCTTTTATTGATTTTGGTGAGAAAAGAGCTAGCCTTTGGATACCACTCCAATGAGAAGCATTCTGAAAGAAGAAATGCGGATATCACAGGCAAACCTTAATTCCTATTCTGTTTCCTCCAAGATATTAGATTTTTCTCCCTTGGGTTTAGTTGTGATGAGGAATTTGAGAGTCTGGATGGTTCTTAATAATGGATGACTGAAATGAAGGGGAGGAAGTTAAGGAAATTTCACCTACATTGGAGAGTAGTCAAGCTTTTATTAACATTCAGACAATGTTAGCTACTAAATTTAGAATTCTCAAAAATTCCATTGTAACATACATCCTGATTTTAGCCATATTAAAATGCAGGAGAAAAATCACTTCAGTGAGTAGAGTTACTAGACAAAGAATTCTGCAAAACAGGCTAACAATTAAGGTAAGTCTTAGGCTCAACTCCTCATAAAATGATAATAAACATCAGTGCAAAAAATAGACTATTCCAGTATTGTTACAGTACTGTCGTTGTTCAGTCTCTTTCAGTCTCTAAGTCATGTCCAACTCCTGGCAACCCCATGGACTACAGCACACCAGGTTTCCTTGTCCTTCACTATCTCCCAAAGTTTGCTCAAACTCATGTCCATTGAGTCAGTGATGCTATCCAACCATCTCATCCTCTGTTGCCCCCTTCTCCTCCTGCCCTCAATCTTTCCCAGAACCAGGGTCTTTTCCAGTGAGTTGGCTCTTCACATCAGGTGGCCAAAGTATTGTTACAGTACAGTCAATGAGAATTACATGTGATCTCAACACCTTAGGTTCAAGGACTCCTCAGAAAAAACACAAGGTTCATATTTTGGTTTTACAATGAAAAGGTACTTGAACTTGGGCAAGTTGCTTAACCTCACTAAGAATCATTTGTAGAACAGTGGTAATACTAATACTGAACTCACCGCTTCATTTTGAGGAGTAAATCATAACATGAGAAGCATTAAATAGGAAGCACTGTCTTGTGCATATTAAGCATTTAATTACTAGCAGCTATTAGGAAGAACTAGTGACATTACTAAGTGCCTTTCAGGTATGACCAAAATCAAATCCCTTATGATTATACAGTGGTGGTGACAAACAGATTCAAGGGATTAGATCTGCTAGACAGAGTGCCTGAAGAAATATGGATAGATGTTTGTAACACTGTACAGGAGGCAGTGATCAAAACCATCCCCAAGAAAAAGAAATGCAAAAAGGCAACATGGTGGTCTGAGGAGGCCATACAAACAGCTGAGAAGGAAAGGGAAGAGAAAGGCAAAGGAGAAAAGGAAAGCTATACCATCTGAATGGAGAGTTGCAAAGAATAGCAAGGAAAGATAAGAAAGACTTTTTGAGTGAACAATACAAAGAAATAGAGGAAAACAACAGAATGGGAAAGACTAGTGATCCCTTATAGAAAATCAGAGATACCTAGGGAACATTTCACGCAAAGACAGGCACAATAAAGGACAGAAACGGTATGGACCTGACAGACGCAGAAGATATTAAGAAGAGGTGGCAATAATACATGAAGAACTATACAAAAAAGATCTTAATGACTCGGATAACTATGATGGTGTGATCACTCACCTAGAACCATATATCCTCGAGTATGAGGTCAAGTGGGCTTTAGGAAGCATCACTACGAACAAAGCTAGTGGAGGTGATGGAATTCCAGTCAAGCCATTTCAAATCCTAAAAGATGATGCTGTGAAACTGCTGCACTTAATATGCCAGAAAATTAGGAAAACTTCAGCAGTGGCCACAGGACTGCAAAAATGTCGGTTTTCATTCCAGTCCCAAGAAGGGAAATGCCAAAGAACATTCAAGCTACCACACAATTGCACTCATTTCAAATGCTAGCAAAGTAATGCTCAAAACCCTTCAAGCTAAACTTCAACAGTACAGTCTGTGAATCAAGAACTTCCAAAACTAAAAGCTAAATTTAGAAAAGGCAGAGAAACCAGAGATCAAATTGCCAACATCCACTGGATCATAGAAAAAGCTAGAGTATTCCAGAAAAACATCTGCTTCACTATGTTAAAGCCTTTGACTGTGTAGACCACAGCAAACTATAGAAACTTCTTAAGAGAGATGAGAATACCAGACCATCTTACCTGCCTTCTGCAAAACCTGTATGCAGGTCAAGAAGCAACAGTTGGATCTGGACATGGAACAACGCACTGGTTCAAAATTGGGCAAGGAGTATGTCAAGGCTGTATATTGTCATCTTATTTAACTTATATGCAGAAGTATATTAGTCACTCAGTCATGTCCAAATCTTTGTAACCCCATGGACTGTAGCCCGCTAGGCTCCTCCATCCATGGGATTGTTCCAGGCAAGAATACTGGAGTGGGTTACCATTTCCTTCTCCAGGGGATCTTCCTGACCCAGGGATCAAACTCAGGTCTCCTGAATTGCAGGCAGAGCCTTTACTGTCTGAGCCACTGGGGAATATGCAGAGTACACCACCCAAAATGCTGGGGTGGATGAATCACAATCTGGAATCAAGAGTGCAGGGAGAAATATCAATAACCTCAGATATGGAGATGATACCATCCTAATGGCAAAAAGTGAAGAGGAACTAAAGAGCCTCCTGATAAAGGTGAAGGAGGAGAATGAAAAAGTTGGCTTAAAAATTCAATATTCAAAAAACTAAAAGATCACAGCATCTGGTCCCATCATTTCATGGCAAACAGATGGGGAAACAATGGAAACAGTTACAGACTTTATTTTCTTGGGCTCTAAAATCACTGTGGACAGTGACTACAGCCATGAAATTAAGACACCTGCTCCTTGGAAAAAAGCAATGACAAACCTAGACAGCATATTAAAAAGCAGGTATTACTTTGCCTACAAACATCCATATAGACAATGCTATCGTTTTTTTCAATAGTCATGTATAGATATGAGAGCTGGACAATAAAAAAGGCTGAGCACTGCAAAACTGATGCCTTCAAACTGTGGTGCTGAAGAAAACTTCTGAGAGTTCCTTGGACAGCAAGGAGAAAAAACCAGTCAATTCTAAAGGAAATCAACCCTGAATATGCATTGGAAAGACTGATGTTGAAGCTGAAGCTCCAATGGTTTAGCCACTGATGCAAAGAGCCAACTCATTGGAAAAGACTCTTTGGATTGGACCCACTGGATGCTGGGAATTATTGAAGGCAGGAGGAGAAGGGACGACAGAGGATGAGATGGTTGGCTGGCATCATAGACTCAATGGACATGAGTTTGAACATGAGATGGTGAAGGACAGGGAAGGCTCGTGTGCTGCAGTCCATGGGGTCGCAAAGAGTTGGACACGAATGAGCAACTGAACAACAATCAGGAAGAACAAATATAAATTCTGAATTTTAGTGGCATGACTTCAAATTCAATAGAAAAGAAAAATGAAGACTAACATTATTCAAATAGCTTTATAGCTCAGTAAAATCCACAGAAATGCATAGTTCAAAGCCTATGATAAAACTATAAACTTAACTTGCCAAGTCATATTATATAAAATTAATGTCAATACTCAAGTTACCAAATTTCCTAGTTGCTACAGGGTAAGAAAAAAATCAGATTATAACCAAAACTTTTAATTCTGGCAAGTAAGATCAGTGATTTTTTTTTAAACAAAGTGAAATTATGTTAACTTTACTTGCCATTTAGTAAAAAAGTCCAACATTTCCTCATCTCCTTTAAAATATCAAGAATGATTAAGGTATTCTGTCTGGACATAAACTGAGGTTTTCATTTATCTATTTCTAAAAACTAATTTAAATAACCTGAAGCAAAGCACTTAATTTTGAAAGTACTCTAACATGAATATGAACAAGTTAGCTCAAGTTATTATAGCATTTTTCACAAAATAATAAACAAAGACAGCTATAAAGATATTTCTCTACAATACACAGTACCCAAAAGTATGGGATTCAGAACACAGCACTGACTTCAGCCGTTAACTGAATCTTTACATACCTAGACAGCAAGATACATAGACCCAAAGCAGTAAACAACCACCACCACTTCCCTCCCACCAAAAAATAGAAAAAAGTCAAAATACCAGTCATAAATCCTTCTGCCACCTATAATTTATAACTGGACAAGCTTAGAGTTGCTAAAAGAACTAAAAATTTTGGATCTAGGAAAAAAAAAAGAGTCTGAACATTATCTATCACTGGGCTTTTTTGTTAGCAGACAGATCCAAAGCATGAAAAGTTTAGCAGAGCTGGCAATAAAACAATAATTAGTTCTATCAGAAAGACTTTAAAGCAGAAGCTACAGCTGACAGGATGACTCATGGAGAATTTTTCATGGTGTTATTAGTTTTAAACTTCTGGACCTTGCAATACAAACCACAGAATGACAAGGAACAAGGAGCTCAGCTCGGTGTAGATCCAAAAATGATTCACTAGAATGTAATGTAAGATCTCAAATTAACTTTTTAAACATAGCTTAGTATACTGCCACTTTTACTGAAGAACTTCAAACACAAGACAGATGCTAAGTAAATGTCTCTTGTTTTGTGGACATACTTTGACAAATCAAATAGTAAATTCTAAATTATTTTAATTCTGTCAGAGATATTATACATTTCATATTGGTTGTTTCTTAACTGAGAAAGTAAATCATAAGAGAAAATAACAGCTTATAAAACTTTTATCTCTTTATTGATAAATGGAACATTATCACTTTTGTGAGTATTCCCTGTAAGGTTTCTAAATAAATTTCCTTTCAGATCATGAGTATCACTACTAACTTGCACAGTGTCTTTCTAAGACTTCAAATTACTCAAAAATAAAAAGAGTTAAAAAAAAATCTGAGACCTTCAAACTACTTAAGTATTCTCATACCATTCAACACCAATCAAAACATCAAACATTAAACAAAAATCAGCAAGAAACTGGACTCTACAGAATAAACTCAGGACTTATAGGGTCAATGCATGATTTTCTTTAGATAGGGTTGTTGTTGGTCAACTGCAAAGTCATCATGTCTGACTCTTTGCAACACAATGGACTGCAGCATGCTAGGCTTCTCTGTCCTTCACTAGCTCCTGGAGTTTGCCCAATCTTATGTCCATTGAGTTGGTGATGCTATCTAATCATCTCATCCTCTGTCATCCCCTTCTCCTGCCTTCAACCTTTCCCAGCATCAGGGTCTTTTCCAGTGAGTCAGCTCTTAGCATCATGTGGCCAAAGAATTGGAGCTTCAGCCTCAGCATCAGTTCTTCCAATGAATATTCAAGGGTTGATTTCCTTTAGGATTGACTGGTTTGATCTTCATGCTGTCCAAGGGACTCTCAAGAGTCTTCTCCAGCACCACAACTCAAAAGCATCAATTCTTCCGCACTCAGCCTCCTTTATGGTCTAACTCTCACATCCACACATGACTACTGGAAAAGCCATAGCTTTGACTAAATGGACCTTTGTCAGCAAAGTGATATCTCTGCTTTTTAATATGCTGTCTAGGTTTCTCATAGCTTTCCTCCTCAGGAGCAAGCGCCTTTTAATTTCATGGCTGCAGTCACCGTCTGCAGTGATTTTGAAGCCCAAGAAAATAAAATCTGTCACTGCTTCCAATTTTCCCCCTTATATTATAGATAGGAATTTAAATCTTAACCTTGTTTCACAATTCTCTCTTTCAGGATTTGTTTGTGACAATAAAAATGAGAGAAATAAAGGCCTCCTAACCTGGGATGGGCATGTTTCCCAACAAGGATTTACATCAACATATACTAATATTAAATGCTCAACTTTTGTAAACTGCAGTGACAATTATGCAAAATTTGTAGGGATAAGCTTCTTTCTTCAAATTTGGCAAAAGATATAATTGTGCTTCTGAAAAAGTAGAAATCCTTAGTTGTTAGCTTTTTACCTTTTACATTGAGGTGCCACTGAGATACCTTGACAATTTAATAAAATATAAAATAGTATGTCAATATTTTTCTGGTACATAAAAAATTAAATTATTTTCTATTATATAAAAAATTTAATTATTATATATCACTTAAAAATAGCATTGTATAGCAAGGGCTCCCAATTAAACAAGAAAACAAATTATAATGGATTTCTCTTAAGTGCTCTTAAATACTTACCAAGTGTCAACACAAGTACAGTAATAGGATTTCTTTTGTTTCTAAAATCTTGGGAGAAGGAAAAACAACCAAAGCTACATTAACTCCCAAATCATAGAATATTATTCTTGATCTCTGCTTACCTTCAGGTATTGGCATACAGTTTGTACTCATTTCTTGACTACAAGAAGCCTAATCATTGACATAGCTATATTTACACAAGTAATGCTCCAAAATAACAGGACAAGAAAATATACGGAATAAGAAAAGTGTGCACTTTAGTTCCTACATACAATAAAAATGTTCACAATTTCCTTGATATAAACCAACACAGGTCTATTTCTTTTGAGGAAATTAAAACCTTACATACTTTCTGGGAATAACTTTAAGGGAATAAGGATTGAGCATATTCTGTGTTTTTCACTTAGAATTTTTAAAATTTATGTAAGTGATGCATTATGGGTAAGGATTTTGATTACCTATCCTTATATTTAAGTTATATTCCTTAGCTGGTGAGATATTTCCATAAATAATGAAAATTTAGAGGCTATATGATAGAATATAAAATATAGGTAAAAATGAGACTACAAAACAAACTGATGGATAGCCAGTTTCATTACAATTAAATTTTCTATATAACATACCTTCCACATCCATAAAAATGTTTTATTTTCTCCTGAGGAAATTAATTTCCATTGAAAATACTTTTACTGGATATGTATACAATGAATGCTCTGATGAAAATTTTGATTTTAAAACTAGGGAGATATCTCTTCATAAATACTTTGGTTTTGCAATCAAATAACTCAATTTTTCTTAGTTATCCACTTAGTTTATCGTAAAACCACACTTTCTGCTGCCAAACCTGAATACTCCAAACTTTCAAACTACTGTAAAAAAAAAAAAAACCCTCCAATTTTGTGGAGCAAAGTTGAGAAAATCAGATATATGCATGCCTTTTCACCCTTTCTTCTACAAAAGTTTTTCTTGACCTAAAGCCAAGAAACTAGAGCGGAGGTAAACTCAATAACAATGGCTCACCACAATACTTAATCTGAAAAGGTGGAGGGAAAGAGTATTTCAATTGTTTTGACCTTCTTACATTATCTCAGAACTGAGAATCAGTGCTTTATAAAGTTCAGTTCATTTTGAATCCACTGACATTCAGTTCTGTATTCTCCTTGGATGATAAAAATGTGACTTATTTTAATAAACTTAACATCTAAGACTACTGATGTTAATAATTTCTAAATAAATCTATGCTACTAAGAGTATTTTATAATATTCTCAAGATAACTCCTCCCTCACAAAGAATTGAGGAATTAGATTATTTCCCCAAAATGTAAAGTTTCCTATTAAGCAATGATTCTCTATTTCTTAATATGAAAAAATATCTTTTACTCTCAAAGAAACACATGTACACAATTTAAAGAGAGAAAATAGAAACCAAAAATTCTTCCATAATCTCAATACCTAGAATTTTTATGAGTTCGTCCCCTATCTTTTCTCAAGGTGCAGACTACTGTATTTGTATATAGCATAAACACAGTGTATAAAAATTCCTTTTACAAAACTTAAAGCATACCAGACATATTATTTGGTAATTTTTTTAACTTAATAAAACATTAACATAATTTACATCATTATATATATATAATATATTATATATATAAGCAGCTACACTTAATTTATGCAATCATTTCTATCAGCATGAACTCATGTATATTTATTTTATACTTTTGAGTTCTGATCAATACTACATTATTGTATAGCTCCAAAAAAGGATTCCAGCTTAAGCCATTGAGAGTTTTTTCAGGTAGGCATCTGTGTTCCCCACTGTTTTACTTCGTTGAAATATATATATATATTTTAACCATAGCAGTGGTTTTAAACTGTGCTGCATAAAATTCTAGGACCTTCAGGGGACAAAAATGGGTAGATGGAGACTCTGGGTTTCTCATACATCAGAGCTGTTTAACTTTTATTTATTTTATATATTGAACTTACAAGTGAGATAAAGATTTGGAAAACAGGGCTCCAGATCATTGTTGATAACTGCAATGTGCTTTGTGATACAGCTATTTAATTAACTTACCCAATTCCCTTCTGTAAATATTTAGGCTAGCTCCAGTTTTACAGTATAATAAACAATGTTGTAACAAAATATCCTTGTAACTCAAGGTATGCACTCCCTGTTGATTTCTTCCTTAAGATGAAGTTATCTATAGTAAGGAATCCACATGGGAGTTTGGCTGGAAGTCAAGAGGAGTTTCTGTGTGTACAAGGTAAACAGAACATAGAAGACACAGCAATCTCCTAGCTCACTCCTGTGAACTCATTTCTAACCCTTACGGAAACACACAGAAGCAAGAAGCTGAAGGAGTTGTTTCAGGAGCTGACTTTTGTAAGACAAAAGTCCAAGGTAACATTACTTTGGAGCCCAAGTGCCAAAGTGTGGCACAAAACAGGTGAAAAGAGAAGGTTTAACAAACTGTTAAAATTATGGACAAAGCAGAGATACACATAACAGAAGTTAGAGGTATATTATCCACAAAGTGAATAAATGCCAAAAAGCTACACCAAACTCGTATTTTCAAATAATTCTGTATTTATTATAACACCATCATTACATTGGAAAGAAAAGTAAGCAAAAATATGGAAGATGCTTTACTCACATACACAGTATGGGAATTGTACTTAGAAAACAGAGAAATTCTCAGTTCCCCTGCATTAAACATGAAAACAATCCTTAAACTGGGAACCATCACAGTTGTTGTGGGTTAAATTGTGTCCTCTACAAAGATACACTGATGTTCTAACTCCTAGTGCTTGTAAATGTGATCACACATTCTTGGTGTCATCTAAGGCTTTCCCTAACATAACAAAGTCCTACATTTTTCTCCTACATCTTTTTCTGAAAGTTTAATGATGTTCAATTTTACTTTTAGGTCTATGACATTTTACAGTAATTTTTGAACAGGGCATGAGTATGGGCAGAAATTAATTTCTTTGCATAGCAATATCCCATTGTTCGAGCAGCATCTGTTGCAAAGACCATCCTTTTTCTATAGAATTGCCTTTCACTTCTGATGAAAATTGGTTGCACATACATATGTGGGCCTATTTCTGAAACACCACAGAGGTGAAATTCCTTTCTCGTCACATATCAGAGGATGAAAAGTCAAAGTGTTGGGTGCTCAATCGTGTCAGACTCTTTGCAACCCCATGGGCTGTAGCCTGCCAGGTTCCTCCATCCTTGGGCTTCTCCAAGCAAGAATATTGGAATAGGTGGCTGTTCCCTTTTCCAGGTGATCTTCCTGATCCAGGGAATGAACCTGGGTCTCCTGCATTGCAGATGGGTTCTTTACTGTCTAAGCCACCAGGGAAGCCGATATCAGAGGATATATAATATCAACTTGACATCACTAGTAATATTACCCTTGGTCATTTGGATAAGACAGGATTTGCCAGATTTTGCCCTGTAGTTTCTTTTTTTTCCCTTTTCAATATTCTATTCTTTAGAAGCAAGTCACTAAATCCAATCCATACTAGGGGTTGGGAAGATTAAGCTCCATCTCCTGAAGGAGGTAGAATTCAAGTATACCATTTGGAACTCTTCCCATAAGGAAAATTTGTATCTTCTCCTACACTTAATTCAGAGAAGGCAATGGCAATCCATTTTTGTCTGGAAAATCCCATGGAGGGAGGAGCCTGGTAGGCTGCTGTCTATGGGGTCACACAGAGTCGGACACGACTGAGCGACTTCACTTTCACTTTTCACTTTCATGCATTGGAGAAGGAAATGGCAACCCACTCCAGTGTTCTTGCCCGGAGAATCCCAGGGACGGGGGAGCCTGGTGGGCTACCGTCTATGGGGTCACACAGTCGGACAAGACTGAAGTGAATTAGCGGCAGCAGCAGCAGCAGCTACACTTAATTTATGCAATCATTCCTATCAGCATGAACTCATGTATATTTATTTTATACTTTTGAGTTCTGATCAATACTACATTATTGTATTGCTCCAAAAAAGGATTCCAGCTTAAGCCATTGAGAGTTTTTTTCAGGTAGGCATCTGTGTTCCCCACTGTTTTACTTCGTTGAGCACTTGCTTGTTTCTGGCACTACAAAGTGCTCCAGGCTCATCTTACATCTTGCCTACTCCAGCCCTAGAATCAATCATTTCTCTAAGGAGTCTTTTATGGGACTGGTTATTTAGAAACCAAGATCTGGGAGCTAAATGTGCTTGCTGCTACTGGGATGTCAAAAGTTCTTGATCCTATTAGCAGACAAAGCTAAGAAATTCATGTGTACATATACACACATCTATAATTGTTTCTGTATTTATCCACCTGTATATTTATTAAGATAAAGATGAATTCACACTAATGTCTCTGATTCTAATCCAGTACCAAAGGGTTCACCTTAGCTTCCCAGACAGTGAGAAATGTAGTTTCCATCTATGTATGTGTGTGAGTTCATATATGTATGTATATACACACACATACATGTCTTTTATATTTTCACGTGTTTTATATGTTCTTATTTATATATAAAACATAGGTATATATACTTATATATTTATGTATATAATTATATTGCTGAGATTTAGAACATTCCAAACCCCAGTTTACCTAAATTGCTAAACTTATTCGCATGGTATTCATAATATCCCTTTATTATCTATTTAATATTTATAGATCTGTACTGATATCACCTCTCTCATCCCCAAAATCGGTAATGTCTTCTCATCTTCATTCCTGATTAGCCTGATCAGAGGTTTAACAACTTTACTGATATTCTCAAAAGAACCAGCTTTTGCTTTCACTGATTTTCTCTATTTTTCTACTTCATCGACTCCCACTCTGATCTTTATCATTTCTTCTCTTCTGCTTAATTTAAATTTCCTCTTATTTTCCTAGTTTTTTAAAATGGAAGCTGAAAGATCATTGACTTTGTATCTTTCCTAATAGGTGGCTTCTTTAAAAACTTAATTCATTTGGCAGTGATGAGTCTTGGTTGCAACCCCCGGGGTCTTGTTGGGTCCTGGGGGCTCTTTCGCTGCGGTGCTCCGAGGGCTTCAGTAGCTGCAGCACACAAGCTCTCTAATTGCGGCACGTGGCTTGGCTGCTCGGCAGCATGTAGGTTCTTCATTCTCTGACCAGAGATGGAACCTGCACCCCCTGCACTGGAGGTGGGCTCTTAACCACTGGACCACCAAGGAGGTCCTTCTGGTGGTTCTTCAGTTCCAATAATGTACTATTTTAAGTTATGCTTTAGTGGCTTTCCACAAATTCTGATATGATGTGCTTTCATTTTCATTCAACACAAAATGATTTCTCATTTCCCTTCTGATTTCTTCTTTGACTTACGGATTACTCAGAATTCTTCTGTTTAATTTCCAAATAGTTGAAGACTTCTCATAAATCTTTTATTGATGTCCAACAATTTCACTGTGGTCAGAAACATACTTTAATATAACTTAAATCTTTTTAATTTATGCAAACTTATTTTGTGGTCCAGAATATGGTCTATCTTGGTGAATGTTCCATGGTGAACTTGCAGAAAATAGAAGTATATTATGTTGCTGGCTAAAATGTTCTATAAATGCAATTAGATCAAACTGGTCAACAGTGTTAAGTGTTTTATATCCTTGCTGATTTTCAGTCTACTACTCTCAATTATTGGGAGATGCTGAAGTCACCGTTATTGATTGTGGATGTCTATTTGTCATTTTTATATGTCAGTTTTGTTTCATTAATTTTAAAGCTCTGTTATTAGATGCACAGAAGTTTAGAGCTGCTGTTTCCTTTTTTATTGATTACTTTATCATTATGATATTTTTGCTTGAGATCTACTTTATCTGCTATCAACATATTCACACTAACTTTCTTTTGGTGTTAGCACAGTATATCTTTTCCTATCCTTTTACTTTAAAAAAAATATTTATTTCAATTGGAGGCTAATTACTTTACAATACTGTAGTGGTTTTTGCCATACATTGACATGAATCAGCCATGGGTGTACATGTGTTCCCCATCCTGAACCCCTCTCCCCCATTCTTTCACTTTTAAATTTTGTGTATTTATTAAGGTATTTTTCTTGTAGGCAGCATATAGTTGGGCTTTGCTGTTTTATCCAATCTGACAATCTTGGCCTTTTAATTGGGGTGTTTAGGCCATTATTCTTTAATGTGATTACTGATATGGATAGGTTTAAGTCTATCATTATTGCTATTTGCTTTTCATTTGTCTCATTTGCTTTGCTTCCCCTTTTCGCTTTTACCACTTTCTTTTGGATTAAATTATTTTAATCAATTTATCGATTTTTTTTGTTTCATTGAAAAATAATAGACACATCAATGTGTAAGTTTAAGGTGCACAGTATGATGACTGAATTTACACATAGTGTGAAAGGATTACCACAATACGTTTAGCTAACATACATCTTCTCATAAAGATACAATAAAAAGGAAAGAAAAAAGAAAAAAAAAATTTCTCCTTGTGATGAGAACTCTTAGAATTTACACTCTTAACAACTTTCCTATGTTATATAGCAGTGTTAGCTATCGTCATAATGTTGCAACTCACTGATTTTTAAAACAATTTTAATATTCTGTTAACTTGTCTGACTCACTCACTAAACCTTAAACTATCTAAAGGTAAAGAACATGTTCTATCTGACTTTGTATTTCAATTAACTAGTAGAGTGCTACGCATATACTTGACAACACATGTTTACTAAATGCATTTATTCATTTAAAATTTTTTATTTAGGATTGCAGAGGATATAAGTTATTCCCAATCCAGAAACCACCATTTTATTTTACTACTATTTTATCTATTACTTTCCTCAGAGCCTAGCTGGTTCAGAGAAAAATGACTCCATCTACAGCAAAAGAGATGAGCCTTTTTGGCCTAATGGTAATTCCATTCTTAGGTATGTGATTAATTCAGAAAGAGACTGAAGAATAGAAACAAAGTTTGCTGGATGCATCTCTTACTCTTGAGAGAAACACATGAAATTTCTCCTCTTCCACTAGAGGTGAATGAGGAAGCAAGTAGCCCTGACAGCTAGTTAGCATCCAATCTTAACAACTAGTTTAAGATGAAGGCAACAGTGACAGCAAAAGAGGGAAAATGGAAAGAACCTGGGCCACTCACAGAGTTAAGCTACTAAGTCAAAAATCCGTCAACCCTACCAACAGACTTCTTGTGTGAACCAGGAAATGTCTTTACTGTCCTTACGCCTTAAGTTAGTTTGACTTAGTTTCCTGTTATGGGCAGGCAAATGCATACTAAGTTACATGAACAGCAAACTGTGCCACACACTGTTCTAGACACTGGAGGTTACATCAGTGAACAGATAAGGCCTCTGCTCTCAAGAAGCTTACATGCTACAGGAATACAACAGTCCAAACAGACCACTGTATCAAATAATTTCAGACAGTGGTAAGGGCTATAAGAAAAATAAAAGAGATATAACTGGGACTAAATGGGTTAAGTTAGTTTACTCAAAGAAGACATCTAAGACATTTGAGTTGAGATGTAAATGAGGTAAAGAAACCACTTGTGAGAAAATCTGGAGCCAGAGGGTTATGGGAAAAGGGAACAGCCAGTACAAAGGTCACAAGGAAGACGTTTAGTGTTTTTGAGAAATACGAGGTTCACTGTTGCTTGAGCATAGAGAACAGCCAAGAGAGTAGTACTCAGGAGAGATCAACAGATGTCAACAGGAACCAGATAATGTAAGAATGCGAGCCATATCAAATTTAGATTTTACTCAAAGTACAATGAAAAACCACTATAGGTTTTTGAGTCATCACCTGATTTGTTTTAAAGGAGCCCTCTGATGAATGAACTTTCACATTCCATATATCTGAATACTAAAAAAGTTACTTGCCTAGGAGCGCAGATGGTAAAGAATCTGCAGGATACCCAGGTTCAATCCCTGGGTTGGGAAGATTCCCTGGAGAAAGGCATAGCAATCCTCTCCAGTATTCTTGCCTAGAGAATTCCATGGACAGACCATGGGATCACAAAGAGTCAGACATGAATGAGCAACTAACACACACAAGAAAGTTAAGTTCAGTCTATTTTACGTAACAGTGTATTTTGCCCCAAATATCAATACTTAGGGAACACTTAATACATGGAGAACACTACACAAAGCTTCTAATGTTGACATAGTCTATCCCACCAAGCATGAATTCCACATTATCTTGAAATTAGATTTTATTTAGGAAAAAGAAAATGAGGGAACTAGTAAAGAAACAGAGATACCTATTACATTGCCCTTTCTATCCTAAATTCTCTAGATAACATCTGAAACTCACTTTAATTTTTTTTTTAAAGCATAACATGACTGAGAGGCATCTGGTAAACTTATAACCATAGTTTAGTGATTTAGTCTTTGCTCAGGCAAGTGTTTCAGCCCTGTTCTAACACAAGTATTTGGATTTTTCCAAGAGCTGATGTCAGGGCTTTTCAGAGACAGAACAGCATTTACAGGCCAGAGAAGGAAAAAGGGTTTCCCCAGCAGTTATGCTCAATGTGGCCTTTGTACTGTTCCACTGCTAATGGCAGGAAGACCCTGCTAGATAAAGCTATTTAGTTCCTGAAAAAAATTCTACCCTGGGAGGGTGAAGGAGAGTGAAAGGAGGGAATCCAGTTTAGTTTTACATCAGTGCTCAAATCCAAATTTAAACAGGCTAATCATCAGAACAAAAGTTTCTGAATGAGAAAAATTTTTTTGCTGAAGTTGTATGTAAAAGAGGAAATAAACTGGCTGGAAATAAGCATAAATTAAAGAGGTTAAGAACAACAAAGTAAGCTGATCTGTATGTCCTGAGGACAGATTCCCTGAAAAATATTTATTTGGGAAGAATATTTACTAATTGAGGAACACTCAATATCTTCAGGTTCACTTGGTAGTTAAAAACTATGCTAGGCAGACTGCTCCAAATATATGCCCTCCATTATCCATGATAAGAATAACCATTAACAATTGAAACCATGATATTCGCTAAAACCTACCTGAGTAGTAGTTTCACTTGAGCACTTACCATATGTCCATCTCTGCATTAAGTATTTTATACACATATATTAGTTAACTGTATTCTAACAAAGATTCAAAGAGATAAATATTATTTTTAGCTTTATTTTATAGTAGAAAAATGTGAGATTCAAAGAAGCTAAATAACTTATACAAGTTATATAACTAGTAGATGGAGGACTTTTGACTGAAAACCTCATAATCTCACTAGAGCCCCTCTAGATTACTCTAGATTACTATCTTCCAACAAAACATGATCTTCATTTTGTACAGTTTTTTTTTTTTTTTACAGTTAACTAAAAGTTCTCACATGAGTTAGAAGCAGAAAACTAGATTTGGTATAACTACAAAATATTTAGCTAAAAAGGTATTTATACCCTTTATTCCTTTTAGGCAAAGATAAGCCAAATATAAACTGGTTACAAAAGAATTCCCAATCATACAGAATCTGTGTCCCCAAATCTCAAAGTCTGGTTAAGAATTTCATTAATATCTATTTGCCAAGAGGGCAACTTACCAGAGTTTCATCTGAAGAAAAATCTTTCTACCTAAAAGTGTTTCTTCATGGCAATGTTCTCAGAAACTTCTTATTCCTTCAATAAACATGCATTAAACTCCAGGTAAAGATGGAAAAGAAAAGCAGTTTTACTGCACTAGGCTTCTTCAACACAAAAAGCAAAAATAAGAGGGGACAAAAATCCATCTTCTCCATGAAAGAGTACATGAGTATAACCTTAAACCACTAACTACAAAACATACTTGCCATATCTATTAAATTCTCAATCCACACCAAGAAGGTCTTTAGTAGACCTGAACAGGAAACAGATCTCCCTAAACCTAGGGATCACAGTTGCAAACCCAGACCCTACTGTTCTAGAGCCTTGTTCTTAACTACTATGCTTTATAGATATAAAACAAATATTCAAAAACACATTTTTAAAAATTCTGAAAAATACAGAATAATTTTAATCTGAAGATGGAACAATACAATGCACCCTATAAAAAGACATAAAATAAACAACCCTAACACATATTCTGCAACTGGGTTTGCAACTCAGCTTCTCTGCTAACTACCTAATCTTAAGCAAGTTCCTTAATCTTTCTGTGACTTAGTTTCTTTTGTTGCAGCAAATACTGGCATATGTTACATGCAAAGTAAATGTTAGCTGTTATTAATGATTCCATCTTCTGGTTATCTACTCTTCTTTTTCTGTTAGTGTTCAGAAGGTCTGTGTGGCTCACAGTCAAGTTCTTCAAGTCACAGAGTTCTCTGTGCTGTGTTCTGGCGGCAGTTATGAAAATTTAAGATTTTTAAATAAAGAGCTACATGCACACCTACACACAAAAAAAATAAGTTATGTGCAAATGGGAAAGATTAAGTTACTAGCCTCAAGATTTCTCCACAATAAGACTTTCTATGCTACAAGCTATGATTCCACTGTGAGAAGAGAAAGCATACAATGTCTAACCTTCCTTTAAAAGTTATTATACATACTGGAAATAGAAATAAATCTTAAGAGAAATAAGATAAAGCACTTATCAGCTTTTCTTGGGAGAGGGGGAGAAACACTGATTAAAGCCAAAATCCATCCAATAAAAAAAATAAATATATAAAGAACTCAGGAATGCAGACAGTAAGGCAAAAGAATTGAGGATAAGCACTAAATCAATTAAAATGCAGAAATTAATATACACCTGTAACAAAAGCCACCCCCACAGCTATCCAACAGAAGATGAGTTTCCTCAGTGGAGAATGTCTTAATCTTATGCTCTCACGTACTTTGGAACACAGTACATTTTTAAAGCATTTATTTGTTGATCTATCACCCACCTCACCCCTAACTTGCAAGAATACAAATTCTATGACTTAAGGATCTCTGGTTCACCTCTACATCTCGGGACAGTACTAGGTACAGAGTAGGTGCTCAATAAATGTCTAATGGAAGACAGTAAACACTATCAGATGGACTTCCTCTACCTTCTGGGCCCTAACCAACTGCCATCTGGACATGCCCATTTAGATATCCCTCTGGCACCTCAAATTCAATAAATCTAAAACTGAATCTTTACTCTGTCTCTCAAAACCTGCTTCTCCATCTCAGTAAATAGACCACCATCTACCTAGCTGATTCAGTCAGATCTAGAAGTCATTAATGACAATCTTTTTCCCCAGGGCCCAACATCCAATACACCAACTCTCTATCCATTCAATGATATTTATTGAGCACTATCTGTATATCAGGCACTGCTCTAGAGACTGAAGACACAAAAAAAATGTCACTATCTTCAAGGAGTTAACATTCATCATCACATTCTAGTGATCTGACATTCGATACGTATCTCCAATTCATCTCTTTTCTGACCTTCACTATTGCTAGCTTATAGCCAGCCATCTCATCTCAAACCTAGACTACTGCACTAGAGGCCTTGTCACTTCTACTCCTGCACACATCCTTCCTTTTCCCAAACAGCAGCCATATAATTTCAAAACACAAATCTTAGCATGTTCCTCCCTTGCTTAAATTCTTTCCCATTGCATCTAGGAAAATAAAAATAATCCAAACACCAAACATGACATGCAAGGCCTAAATATAAGAAAGACCTAGCTCTTGCTACCTTTCTAATCTCAACTTTACCACTCTCTCCTGCTCATTCCCTATGCTTCAGTCACAGTGGCCTACTTTTATTGCTTCATATGCATGCTTCCTGCCAAAAGGATTATATTGCATTCTGCTCTGAGCCACTCTCCCAACCCACCCAACTCCTGAGTATACTTCAGGTCTCTTTTTAAAGGTTGCTACCTCAGAAAGGCCTTTTTCAACCTCAGTTTCCAATTTAAATTAAACGCCTCCTGTTATACTGTCTCCCACAATTAAGCTTGTCCTCTCTTTTTTAACAGTTTACCACATTTTATAATTAATTATTTTGTGTTCAATGTTATTCTACACAATTAGACATCTCCACTAGTACACAGTAAATCCAGTACCTGGTTAGGTCCTCAAAATATTCAATAAATATTTGCTGAATGAATTAATAACTCAACCAAAGAATCAGGAAGTGAAATTCTAAGCAAGGGAAAAAGCATATGCTGATGTGTTTGGAGAAAATTCAAGTAGCTCAGTATGGCTGGAGCATGGGGGTTGGGTGAGAAGAGAGTAAAGATGTCTGGAGAGATAAACAGTAGCCAGATCAAAGGGGGTCTATATATCATACAAAGGAATTTAAACTTCGGTTTCAGCTTCTGCTGCTGCTAAGTCGCTTCAGTCGTGTCCGACTCTGTGTGACCCCAGAGACGGCAGCCCACCAGGCTCCCCCGTTCCTGGGATTCTCCAAGCAAGAACACTGGAGTAGGTTGCCATTTCCTTCTCCAATGCATGAAAGTGAAAAGTGAAAGTGAAGTCGCTCAGTCCTGTCCGACTCTTAGCGACCCCATGGACTGCTGCCCACTAGGCTCCTCCGTCCATGGGGTTTTCCAGGCAAGAGTACTGGAGTGGGGTGCCATTGCCTTCTTCAGCTTCTATAAGTATTGAATATTTTAGACTATGAGACTCTCTGGAGAGGGTTTCAAAAGAGGTCTGCAACATTCTTCCTCCAAAGAACCACTGCTGAAGACAATGCAGGTATACTGATAAACTATAAGCCAGGCAGTAATATGATTCAATATGTATTTTAGAAATACTTTCTTGCAAATAACATGATGAATGGGAAGGAAAGATATGAAACTGGGGGCTGGAAAACTATTTAGAATAACAGTATTTCTAGATTAACAAATGATGAAGAGTGAAATAACAAAGGCAATGAAAATAGGGGGCTAAACACCAAAAATAATACTAAGGAAATAAGCATGGAAGTTCCAGCAAATTTAGGGAAAAAGGAGGGAAAGGAACTCCAAGGATTTTCGCTTAGGTAAAACATTTAATTGTGCCACTCACCATGGAAATAAATCCAAGAGCAGGTTTGGGAAGTAAGCAGTTTTATGTGAGCCAAGGTACCTGCGGGACATTGTAGGGGATCCATGTCTACAAAGGACTGGAGTTCAGAGAGGAGACTGATCTGGCAGCATGAGGGCAGATATCATGGAAGTAGAGAGACTCCCCAAGAAATTCACTTATCATCTATAAAATGTAAAAGTGGTTCGAGAAATCTAAATTGAAATATACTGCTACAGTAATATGATTTTAGTCATTATTGACTTTTATGGAATCAAAAATCCATAAATGTGTGAAAAAATAATTTTAAAGGGCATGTTCTTATATTTTTAAATTCAAATTTATGTCACTATTACATAGCAGAAAAAAATACTAAAAATGTCTAGTTATGATGCCCCTTGCAATGCCAGAATATTGGCAGTGACAGAATTCACCTGTTTAAAAGACTATCATATTGAAAAATACTCCAAAACTCTTTCTTCTTAAAATATGTGATCTCTGCTACTTAAAAACCTTCTATTTGTGCAAGTGTTATCGATTTCATTTCTCACAGTCATTTAAAGTCTAACCTGATAAATGGCATCTATAAAATACCCTATAGCCAACATCATGCTTAAGGTGAAAAAAGGAAAACTTTTCCCTAAAATTAGGAACAGGACAGGGATGTCTCCTCTAATCACTTTTACTCAACACTGTACTATTCTAGCCAGTGCAGTACGACAAGAATAAATAAAAGTATCCAGGTTGGAAAGCAAGAAGTAAAACTGTCTTTATTCAGACTACATGATGATCAATATAGAAAACTCTATGAAAACAAAAAAGCTACCAGAACTAATTAATAAGCTTAGCAAGACTGTAGAATTCAAAGTCAGTAATTAATTGTATAACTGTAAATTGTACTAGCAATAGAAATACTGAAAAGACAATACCATTTGTGATAGCATCAAAATATTAAATACATAGGGTGTACGTGCTGTGCGCTGAGTCATGTCCAACTCTTTGTGACCCCATGAACTATAACCCGGCAGGCTCCCCTGTCCATGCGATTTCCCAGGCAAGAATACTGGAGTGGGTTACCACTTCCTCCTCTAGGAGATCTTCCTGACCCAGGGACTGAACCCGCTTCTCTTGCACCTCCTGCACTGGCAGGCTTTTTTTTTTTTTTTTACCACGAGCACCACCTTTGTCTCTCTGACAAAAGGTATGTAAGATCTGCAAATGGAAAACTAGAAAAATATGGCTAAGAAAAAGTAAGACCGAAATAAGAGTGATACGTTGTAGTCACAGACTGGAAAACTTAACATTGTTAAGATGTTATTTTAGCAACACTGATTCAACAAAATCTACAGATTCAACATAATACCAACTAAATTCCCAACACACTTTTTTTTCAGTAATCGACAAACTGATTCTAATGTTCAAACAGTAATGCAAAGAACCTAGACAGGCCAACAACTCTGATAAAGAAGAACATAGTTAAAGGATTAACTCTACTTGGTTTCAAGACTTATTATAAAGCTACAGTAGTGAAGATAGCATGATACTGGGGTCAAGATAGACAAAGAAATTGACAGAACAGAATAGACTCCCAGATGGCACTGGTAGTAAAGAACCCGCCAGCCAGTGCAGGAGATGTAAGAGACTCAGGTTTGATCCCTGGGTCGGGAAGATCCCCTGGAGGAGGGCACAGCAACCCACTCCAATATTCTTGCTTGGAGAATCCCATGGACAGAGGAGCCAGGCGGGCTGGGATCGCAAGGAGTCAGACATGACTGAAGTGACTTAGCCCACATATATATGGACAGTTGATTTCCAACAAAGGTTCAAAGGGAATTCAGTGGAGGAAAGGACTTTTTTTTAAAGAAATGGTGCTGGAATATTTGGATATTCACATGCAAAAATATATACTTCAATTTATACCTCAAGTCATATTTTAAAATTATTCAAAATGTACCACAGACCTAAAACTAAATTTAAAACTCTATAACTTCTAAAATCAAACTCCAGAAAAACACTGGTTAGGGAAGTATTTCTTGGCAGGATTTACCTCCTTTGATGTGAAGTGAAAGTCGCTTAGTTATGCCCTATTCTTGGCGACCCCATGGACTATACAGTCCATGGAATTCTCTAGGCCAGAATACTGGAGTGGGTAGCCTTTCCCTTCTCCAGGGGATCTTCCCAACCCAGGGATCAAACCCAGGTCTCCCACACTGCACGTGGATTCTTTACCAGCTGAGCCATCAGGGTAGCCCCAAAAAAGTGAAACTAAAAGTTGCTTAGTCATGTCCAACTCTTTGCAACCCCATGGAATTCTCCAAGCCAGGATACCGGAGTGGGTAACCTTTCCTTTCTCCAGGGTATCTTCCCAAGCCAGCGATAGAACCCAGGTCTCGCACACTGCAGGCAGATTCTTTACCAGCTGAGCCACAAATATTTCTTAGCTATACCAAAAGTACAACCCATGAAAGAAAATACTGACAGACTGAGATTCAAAGTTAAAAAACTTCTGATCTTTGAAATGTGAACTACATCTCAATTAAGCTTTTTAGAAAGAGAGAGAAAACTGAGCAAATGAAAAGACAAGTCACAGACCGGGACAAAATGTTTCCAAATCATATATAACAAGGGACTCTTACAACTCAGTATTAAGAGAGAACATAATTAAAAATAAGATTTGACTGGATAATCCATGAAAGATACATGGATGATAAATAACAAAAAGATGCTCAACATCACTGATTGATGAAATGCAAATAAAAACCACAATGATACCATTACACACCACTAAAATGGCTGAAATTAAAAAGACTAGAACTTTGCTGGTAGGAATGTAAAACAATGAAATCACTTTTTAGAAAACAGTTTGGCAGTTTCTGAGAGTTAAATATTACACTCTTACCTCATAACTCAGCCATTCCACTCCTAGGTGAAATGAAAATATATGTCCATATAGAGACTTCTATGTCCAAAGCAAATCTATTCTTAATAGGCTCAAACTTGAAAATAACCCAAATGTCCATCAACAGATAATGGACAAACTGTGGTATATCCATACATTGGAATATTATTCAGGAATAAAATGGCATGAACTATTGATACACATGGACAAATTTTAAAGTAATTATGTAGAATGCAAGAAAAACAAGAAAAAAAAATCACACATTGTAAAATTTCAATTATATAAAGTTCAAGAAAATTCAGGCTAATCTAAATGACAAAAGGCAAGAAAATACAACCTAATCTATAATGATACCATCAGTGGGTACCTGATGGGTAGGGAGGGCTAGGAGGGAAAAATTACAAAAGCTACAAAGAAACATGAGATGATGGATATGTATATCACCATGACTGTTTCCAGTTGTATATATATAGCAAAACCTATCAAATTTTAAACTTTAATCATATAGTTTATTATACATCAATTTTACTTCAATAAAGCTACTAAAATCTCAGAAAGCCTAACATTCAAACGAATCAGTAAATATAATGTCATACTTCATGAAACATTTCTGAAGTAAAAGACTCAGTGATCTGAATATTTTCTACCCATTATAAATTAGTAACATTTGAAAGTGTACATAAATTAACAAATAAACCAAAAAGGAGCTTTGGTACTATGTTTTTCTTTGTGTATATGAAAATTTCTAATAATAATTTAGCATTTTAAAATAGAATACTGGGTAAAACTATGATTGTGAAGTTCTATACTATCAATAATTTTGCATGGGGAAATTAAATAACATGGGTAAATGTAAGTTTACTTGCCTAAATTCAATTGCTATAGATTTTCTTTTTTTCAAAATTCTCATACTAATTAGTCCCTTACAGGGTCATTATATTAGTAAAATGAATAATATTAGCCCCAAGGGAATCTATTGATATTAAAAACTATTTAGTTACTTATATATCTTATCTATTTACTATAAAAGTCTATCATTCATTCATTCAATAAATGAATTTATAATAGTCAGGCACTGGTCTAGGTCCTTGCATTGTATTTGGCAGAAACAGAGGAGGGAGACAATAAACAACAATGACTTAATAAAAAATATATATACTGTAATATATTAGAAGGTGATATGCATTACCGATATCCCCTGGAGAAAAAGTCCTCTCAAAATATAAACTCCCTCATTCATAAAAGAGGGATAGTGGTAATTTTGTGACAAGGCTGTTTTAGGGTTAAATGCAGTGAGTGCTCAGTTGCTCAATGACTTTTTTGTGACTCCATGGACTGTAGCCTATCACGCTCCTCTGACCATAAGATTTTCCAAGCAAGAATACTGGAGTGGGTTGCCATTTTCTCCTCCAGGGACCTTCCTTACCCAGGGATGGAAAACAAGTCTCCTGTGTCTCCTACATTGGCAGGCGGGTTCTTTACCACTGAGCCACCTGAGAATCCCTTTAATGTAATAGCTTATGTAAAATATCCACGTGTCAGTATATAAGCATACATGTGCTAAGTTGCTTCAGTTGTGTCCAAGTCTTTGCGACCCTATGAACTCTAGCCTGCCAGACTCCTCTGTCCATAGGATTTTCCAGGCAAGAATCCTGGAATGGATTGCCGTGCCCTCCTCCTGGGGATCTTTCTGACCCAGGGATGGAACCTGCATCTTTTGTCTCCTTCATTGGTAGGTGGTTCTTTACCACTAGCGCCACCCAGAAAGCCCATATACGTACATAACCAATAGGTGTATTCCAGCACACGCACACACACACACAAATAGTACATCATATGCATAGGTTTTTATACCCTCTACTAGACTATAAATCATGTTTATACTTAAAGTACTTAAAACTATGTAAACACTAAGCTTTTATTAATTTGTTAGTATTCTGAGGAATCAACCAACTTTCAAAATGTGGCAAATAGTATGATAACTCATACCACTATGAGAAAGATGATCAAATTAACTGAAAGCTTCAGACTATGCTAAAAAATGTTTTTGTCTTTCTTTTCTAAATAGAGATGTCTGTAATACTAAATACATCTTAGTATCATAAATTGGGTCTTTCTGTTTACAACAAAACAACTTCCACCATAAAAAACACCTTCAGGAGAAAACAAAAATGCCTGCAGCATTTTATAGCACTTTTGCTTTTCACATTCATGCCCATGCTCACGTATTCACAGAAATGAATGCAAAAAAAAAAAAATCAGAATTCCAATTCCAATGCCATCACATAGTAATCTGGCTGCTTCTTCATATTTATAACCAACATTTTTGCTGACAAAAGCAAAAAATACCACAAACTGAACAAAGGATAAAATCATTCAAGCAGATAAAAGTGTTTGGTGTCATGGATATCACCGTTTCCAAATGATTGTATATTTCAGTTTAGCTTCAAATGGAAAAACAGTCATGAAGATTACTCTGTAAAATCATTCCCCTCCCCCACTATAGATTTAATTCCTGCCCCCCCTCAATACTCCTTCCAAGATCTCTTAGGTATCAAAGGGAAACAACCATCCTGAAGCTTCAGATAATTAAATCACAGTTTACAGAATAATAAATCAAAGTTCCTAGCTAAGATTCAAGAGGAGTTTTGTCAATTCAGCTCTAAAAAGGTAACAGAAGGATGCTGCTTCCTCTCCTGAATAAAAATATCCCTGCAATGCTGAATGTTAAAACCTTTGTTCTCAAGCTAAGCAATTAAAGTACAGGTTTTTAAAACTAGGAATTTTCTTCCTTAAGATCAAATTAGTCTTTTTAAAACACAAAAAAACCTTCAAAGCCATTTAAAGAGTAATGAACAATATAATATATCCTTTTCCTTTCTTATTTTATTCCTGTTATAAGTACATCCCTTTCACTAAAGCTAGTTTTCTACCATTTTGCTACATTTCACATACCACCGAGAAAACAAAGACGGCAATAGATTACCTGGATCACCGGACAAATCAGCAGACAAGTAAAAGCTCAAAAGGTTCGTTTCCATGGAGCAGAGGAGA
Organism: Antilocapra americana; assembly: GCA_007570785.1. NCBI lineage: Eukaryota > Metazoa > Chordata > Mammalia > Artiodactyla > Antilocapridae > Antilocapra > Antilocapra americana. The sequence continues at coordinate 20,435,416 of ML663009.1, forward strand.
ATGAAATCTTCAGTAAAACACCACTCCCTTGGCATTCCTAGGCTTCTCCTTTATATACACTCGACATCCTTGGGAAGGCATTTGCCGGATGATTTTATTGACCACAAGAGGGATGATATGAAGAAACTCCACCTCTTCTCCACCCCCAATCATCCACCATCATCAACTGAAGCCCAACGGTGTGCTGTTTGTGGAATTGCAAAATACAGCATCCACATACAGCTCTGAAACATTACACTGTAAAATCACATAAATGATAAAAAAAAAAAGGTAGTTGGCAATATGTGAAGGGGATAGGCCAAGCCGCTCCCATAAATTAAAAATACTTGTAAAAGATTCAATTCTACAGCTCCAAAAAAATTAATTTTCTTCAGAATTTCCTGAACATACGAATTTTAGAAGAACATATAGTGTCTCTATCAAAAATGGAGGTCCTCGTATATCTTAAAATTTTCTTTTGCCATTGCTCCTTTCCTGAAAGCTAAATAAACCAAATAAGTTAGGATTAAACACAAAAAAACTCCCTTTTTATTGATAGTGTGATCCCCTTCAAAGGTAATGGAACAGGAGGTCAGGGGATGGGGGTGGAAGGGTAAAAGAGGAACAGATAAAAATGGGAGGAAAAATATTTTCTGACCCAATAAGCCTAATTAAGTTTGTGAACAAGGCTGAAAAGACTGAAATTTCTTCATGCTACTTTGTCTATTTGTGTTTGATTATTATAAACCTTCCCTGGTCTCTAAATATGCCCCAGGCACTGTGATGTCTGGCACTCCATTAACTAGCATCCCTGCCACTTACACTAGAAGCAGGGAGGGACAAGAGACACACTCATTCAATCTAATCCCTAGAACCTGCGTAATTTTGCTGTAACTAATTTTTCCCAAACACTGCTCCCTAACAAATACACTGCCAGACTAAGACTACTCATTACCCTCTAATTTTCTTTTCTGTGAGCTTCCCTTGTGGCTCAGCTGGTAAAGAATCCTCCTGCAATGCAGGAGACCCGAGTTCAATCCCTGGGTTGGGAAGATTCTCTGGAGAAGGGAAAGGCTACCCACTCCGGTATTCTGGCCTGGAGAATTCTATGGACTGGATAGTCCATGGGGTCGCAAAGAGCAGGACATGACTAAGCAACTTTCACTTCATTTTCTGAAATATCAACCCAATTTGACAATTTGCACAAACAATTTCTGGGATCAGTATATTAGTAATGAATGAAAAACATATCTTTGTTTTATAAAACACATTCTATAAAACATTTGGATATATCTACTTACAAGTTAATACCCAGTAATCAGTTCATTCACATAAATGGACATATTTACAGAACCTCAGAACCACAATTAGTGATCTATGAAGAGTCACCTTCTAAGAAAGCACACCTTGGCAAATGAAACTTCTAAAAAATAAAGAAGAAGCAAAGGCTGGATAAATGAGTAGATTTTACAGACTTCTAGAGACTTGATCTTAATACTCTCTGTGGGCAATATTAAACAACAGATTTACTAAATTTATTGTTCTAAGTACTTAATAGTGAAGTAGTGATATGGTTTACCATAGAACCATGTAACCCAGAGATCACACTCTCAAGTGTTGACCTAGATGATGTATGTTCATAAAAAAAAGCTGTCCATGGATGTTTATAGCAGCTTTACTCATAATTGCTGAAAAGTAGAAGTAATCAGGATAACCTTCAAGGGGAAAAGATTAAATAAACTATGATTCATCCATATAATGGAATATTGTTTAATAATTTTAAAAGAACGAACTATTAATTCACAAAACTATGGATAAATCTTAATGTTCTATGTTCAAGAAGTATAAGTAAGTATTAGTCGTTCAGTTGTGTCCGACTCCCTGAGATCCCATGGACTGTAGCCCACCAGGCTCCTCTGTCCATGGAATTTTCCAGGCAAGAATACTGGAGTGGGTTGCCATTCCCTTATCCAGGGATCTTCCCAACCCAGGGACCGAACCCAGGTCTCCCCCATTGCAGGCAGATTCTTTACCATCTGAGCTACAGGGAGGAACCAAGAACTGTTCAAGAAGTTAGATGAAAAATCCAAAGATTTTAATACCATTCCATTCACATGAAACTCTGAAAAATGCAAAAATTAAAAATAGATAAGACAAAATATAGATTAACAGTTACTGCAGGTTAGGGGAGGGGAGAGTGGTTGACTATAAAGGGGACACACAAGGGAACACTTAAAGAGTACAGGATCTGTTCTGTATAATACTAGGGTGGTGGATACATGACTCAACTCTTTCGTGAAAACCCACATAACTGCATATTAGGAAGAATGAACTTCATTTAATGCTGACCATGCAACAACAAAAACCATCAATCAGACCACTGGAAGATTCCAAGATGAAATGTGGACTATGACAAATGAATCTAACTGCATTACAAATTATGACATACCTGCACCAAAGGGACGGGGGGCGGGGAGGGAGAGGTAAATGCTGATCTAACTAACTTTCGACAACAATGTTTTGACTGGAAACACTGTACTCTAAATGGAACATTTCTTTCTCATGGGTATATGGATTAATAACAGTTCTGAAATAGCTTTTCATGTAAACTGGAGTTGAACAAATAAGTAAATGGACAATGGGTGGTCAGAGCCAGGTTTCTCATTGTCAGACAGTAAGGAAAAATAGAGTGAGCCCTGTGGCACTGGATTAAAGTTAATTTTCCTTACAGAAGAATTCCAAATCAAAGCAATAGATACTTCTCTCTCAAGTGTGGACTAAGACAAGTGACTTGTTTCAAAAGAGTATATGAAAAGAGAAAAGAGTAACTTTATAGAGTGGAGAAACCTGGCAAACACGATCTTAGCCAAGAGGTCCAGATCAATCCCATCAATGATGCTGTAAGAATGTCATGTAGACATCACATATCCTTCTAAGATGAAGTGAAAAGAGGACTTGGCCTCTGAGTATTCTTTCCACAAATGCATAACCCTAATGGGACACAGAAGCAGCACACCCAGACTGAAGAGTATTCTAAAAACATACCCAGCCATCACGCCTCAAGTTGTTAGGGTCATGGAAAAAAAGGTAAACCTGAGGAACTGTCACAAACCAGAAGAGACTGGGGAAACAAGAAAAGTAAATGCAGTGGGTATCCTGAAACAGACTGAGACCATTAATGGAAAATCTGGTAGATCCAAATAAAGTCTGTAGTTAGTTAATACCAATGTCAATTTCTTAGTTCTGACAAATTTATCACAGTAATGTAAGATCTTAACAATGAGGAAAACTAGGTATGAGTTATATGGGAACTCTCTATACTATCCAAAACTTGTCTTAAATCTAAATTTATTCCAAAATAAACAGGTTATTGAATAGTCAGTCTATGATGCTAGAAGTCAGAACAGTAAGCACTCTAAGGCAGTGACTTCAACTGTTGGTTTAAAATGTTCCCATAAAGACGATTTTAGGCTTAGATGACTTCCCTGGGGAATTATCACACCCAACTAAAGAAAGAGATAAAATTCTATACCCACTCTTTTTGAAAACAGATGATAATTCCCAATTCATTTTCTAAACCCAACATTACCCTGACATCAAAACAAGACAATGACATTACAAGAAAATGAAAAATCAATATCCTTTATGAACACAGATGTAAAAATCTTCATCAAAATATTAGCAAATGGCTAACAAACACATGACAAGATGCTCGACATTACTCATTATTGAGTTCAGTTCAGTTCAATCAGTCGTGTCCGACTCTTTGCGATCCCATGAATCACAGCACGCCAAGCTTCCCTGTCCATCACCAACTCCCAGAGTCCACCCAAACCCATGTCCATCAAGTTGGTGATGCCATCCAGCCATCTCATCCTCTGTTTTCCCCTTCTCCTCCTGCCCCCAATCCCTCCCAGCAATAGGATCTTTTCCAATGAGTCAACTATTCGCATGAGGTGGCCAAAGTATTGGAGTTTCAGTTTCAACATTATTCTGTCCAATGAACACCCAGAACCCATCTCCCTTAGGGTGGACTGGTTGGATCTTCTTGCAGTCCAAGGGACTCTCAAGAGTCCTCTCCAACACCACAGTTCAAAAGCATCAATTCTTCAGCGCTCAGCTTTCTTCATCGTCCAACTCTCACATCCATACATGACTACTGGAAAAACCATAGCCTTGACTAGACAGATCTTTGTTGGCAAAGTAATGTCTCTGCTTTTCAATATGCTATCTAGATAGCTTTCAATATGCTATCTATCTTACTCCTTCCTTCCAAGGAGTAAGCGTCTTTGAATTTCATGGCTGCAGTGACCATCTGCAGTGATTTTGGAGCCCCCCAAAATAAAGTCTGACACTGTTTCCACTGTTTCCCCATCTATTTGCCATGAAGTGATGGGACCAGATGCCATGATCTTAGTTTTCTGAATGTTAAGCTTTAAGCCAACTTTTTCACGCTCCTCTTTCACTTTCATTAAGAGGCTTTTTAGTTCCTCTTCACTTTCTGCCATAAGGGTGGTGTCATCTGCATATCTGAGGTTATTGATATTTCTCCTGGCAATCTTAATTCCAGCTTGTGCTTCCTCCAGCCCACCATTTCTCGTGATGTACTCTGCATATGAGTTAAATAAGCAGGGTGACAATATACAGCCTTGACATACTCCTTTTCCTATCTGGAACCAGTCTGTTGTTCCATGTCCAGTTCTAACTGTTGCTTCCTGACTTGCATACAGGTTTCTCAAGAGACAGGTCAGATGGTCTGGTATTCCCATCTCTTTCAGAATTTTCCACAGTTTATTGTGATCCACACAGTCAAAGGCTTTGGTATAGTCAATAAAGCAGAAATAGATGGTTTTCTGGAATTCTCTTGCTTTTTTGATGATCCACCAGATGTTGGCAATTTGATCTCTGGTTCCTCTGCCTTTTCTAAAACCAGCTTGAACATCTAGAAGTTCACGGTTCACGTATTGCTAAAGCCTGGCTTGGAGAATTCGAGCATCACTTTACTAGCATGTGAGATGAGTGCAACTGTGCAGTAGTTATCACTCATTATTAGAGAAATGCAAATCAAAACTACAATGAGATATCACCTTATACCAGTCAGAATGGCCATCATCAAAAAGTCTACACACAATAAATGCTGGAAAAAAGAAACGCTCTTGCACTGTTGGTGGGAATGTAAATTGATACAGCCCCTATGGAAGATGGTATGGAGATTCCTTAAAAAACTAGGAATAAAACCACCATATGACCCAGAAATCCCACTCCCAGGCATATATCCTGAGGAAGCAAAAACTGAAAAAGATACATGTATCCCACTGTTCACTGCAGCACTATTTACGATAGCTAAAACATGGAAGCAACCTAGATGTTCATTGACAGATGAATGGATAAAGGATATGTATATGGTATATATACATAATGGAATATTACTCTGCCATAAAAAGGAACACTTCTGAGTCAGTTCTAATGAGGTGGATGAACCCAGAGCCTATTATACAGATTGAAGTAAGTCAGAATGAGAAAGATCATATACTAATGCATATATACAGAATCTAGAAAAACGGTACTGAAAAATTTACTTGCAGGGCAGCAATGGAGAAACAGACATAGAGAACAGACTAATGGACATGGGGAGAGGGGAGGAGAGGGTGAGATGTATGGAGAGAGTAACATGGAAACTTAAATTACCGTATGTAAAATAGATAGCCAATGGGAATTTGCTGTATGGCTCAGAAAACTCAAACAGGGGTTCTGTATCAACCTAGGGGGTGGGATGTGGAGAGAGATGAGAGGGAGGTTCAAAACGGAGGGGAGATATGTATACCTATGGGTGACAGAAAACAACAAAATTCTATAAAGCAATTATCCTTCAATTAAAAAATAAATTTAAAAAATATTAGCAAAATGTACATATACACAAATAATACAGAATGATGAAATGGGGTTTATCCCAGGAATGCAAGGTCCACCCAGCATTCAAAATTCAATGTAATTCACCATATCACTAGAGTAAAAAATAAATAAATAACAATGTGATCATCTCAATAAACACAGAAACTACACTACAAAATCCAATAGTCATCAATGATAAAAAATTTTTTGCAAACTAAGATACCTAAACTGATAATGGACATCTATAAAAAACAAACACACAATTTTATACTTGACAGACCAAATGCCTTCTCCCTAAGATAAAAAAACATGGCAAGGATGTCTGCATGTCTGCTCTCACAATTTCTACTCTGATTAGTCAAAGCAGTAATACAATAAAAATAAATATATAAAAGGCTCACAGACTGAAAAGAAAGTAGTACAATTTTCTTTACTGAAAGATGATCATTGATGTAAAGATTCTAAAGGAATTTATTTTAAAAAACTAGCACAACTAAGTCTAGCAAGAAAATATATACAGATTAATATATTAAAAAGCCTGTTGATGGAAGTGAAAGAGGAGAGTGAAAAAGTTGGCTTAAAACTCAACGTTCAGAAAACTAACATCATGACATCTGGTCCCATCACTTCACAGCAAATAGATGGGGAAACAATGGAAACAGTGAGAGACTTTATTTCTGGGGGCTCCAAAATCACTGCAGATGGTGACTGCAGCCATGAAATTAAAAGATGCTTGCTCCTTGGAAGAAAAGTTATGACCAACCTAGACAGCATATTAAAAAGCAGAGACATTATTTTGCCAACAAAGGTCCGTCTAGTCAAAGCTATGGTTTTTCTAGTGGTCATGTATGAATGTGAGAGTTAAACTATAAAGAAAGCTGAGCACTGAAGAATTGATGCTTTTGAACTGTGGTGTTGGAAGAGACTCTTGGACTATAAGGAGATCCAACCAGTCTATCCTAAAGGAAATCAGTCTTGAATATTCACTGGAAGGACTGATGCTGAAGCTGAAACTCCAATACATTGGCCACCTGATGCAAAGAACTGACTCACTGGAAAAGACCCTGATGCTGGCAAAGATTAAGGCAGGAGGAGAAGGGGAAGACAGAGGATGAGATGGTTGAATGGCATCACTGACCTGATGCACACAAATCTGAGTAAGCTCAGGGAGTTGGTGATGGACAGAGAAGCCTGGAGTGCTGCAGTCCATGGGGTCGTAAAAGTCAGACATGAGTGAGCAACGGAACTGAACTGATACTAAAAACAACTATATTTATAATTACTAGTGACAAATCAAAAATTAACTTTTAAATACCACTTAAGCTCAAAGTGAAGTCACTCAGTTGTGTCCGACTCTTTGCAACCCCGTGGACTGTAGCTTACCAGGCTCCTCTGTCCATGGGATTCTCCAGCTAAGAATACTGGAGTGGGTTGACATTTCCTTCTCCAGGGGATCTTCCCGACCCAGGGATTGAACCTGGGTCTCCCACATTGCAGGCAGACGCTTTACCCTCTGAGCCACCAGGGAAGCCCTTAAGCTCAAAATACATGAAATATATAGAGATGAAGCTAAACTATGTGCAAAACCTATACACCGAAAACCGTAGAATCTTCTGAGAGAAATTAAAGACTTCAATAAATGGAGAGTGAGAATATGTTTATGAATCAGAAAACTCATACTGTTAAAATACTGTTTCTTCCCAATCTTAAATAGGTTCAGCACTCTTACTCCAAATCACAGCACCTTTTTTAAAAATAGAAACTGACTTTACTGATTCTAAAATTCATATGAAAATGCAAAGGACCTAGAAAAGCCAAACGAATTTTTAGGAAGACAACAAAGTTGGAAGACTTACATTATTTTATTTAAAGATTTAAGATCAAGTTAAAACAATCAAGACAGAAGGATAGGCATATTGACAAAAAGAATATAACAGAGAGCATAAACAGACCCGGTGAAGATGCTACTTAAGTTTTCAACAAAGATGCCAAGGCAGTTCTATAAGGAGAGAACAGTCCTTTCTACAAATAGCATTGGAACATATGCCAAGACACACACACACACACACACACACACACACACACACACACACACACACACACACCCGCTTCAATCCTTACTTCACACCTTATACAAATGTTTACTTGTTAAGTACCATAAGCCTAAACATAAGAGTTAAACTATGAAACTTCAAGAAAAAACCAGGAGAAAATTCTTGTGATCTTGGGTTAAGTCAAGATTTTTCAGATAGGACCCACAAGGCAAAACATAAAGAGTTGATAAACTGAACTTCATCAAAATTAAAAACTTTTGTTACCAGAAAGACACTCTTAAGGAAATAAAAGGACAAGACACAAACCAGGAAAAAAATTTACCTAAAACGTACCTGATAATGGGCTTGTATCTTATATCTCAATAACAAAATAAGCCACTTTTTAAAGATTTTGAACAGATATATCTCAAAAGAAAACATATGGCAAAAAGCACATGTGAAGTCCTCAACACCATTAATCTTAAGAGAAACGTAAATTAAAAATACAGTGAAATGGCATTCACACCTATAAAAATGACCAAAAAGACTGATAATACCAAATAGTGACAAGGATATAGAAGATGTGAAACTCTCTTATCTTGTTCATAAGAATGTAAAATGCTAGTCAGTCTGGAAAAGAGTTTGGCAGTTTCTTGTAAAGTTAAACATAACACTTATCAAACAATTCAGTAATCCTAATTCAGGGATTTCACAAGAAATGAAAATATATACCACATAAAAACTCATATGCAAATGTTCAGAATTATTTGAAATAGCCAGAACTGGGAATGATCCAAATGTCCATTGGCAAGTACATGGATAAAGAAGCTACTCACATATGGAATACTATATGGCATGAAAAAGAAGCAAACTACTACAATATATAACAACTTGAATGAATCAAAAAAAGCGTTACAGAAGACAGACACAAAAAGGTTATATATTGTTTGACTTCATTTACATGAAATGCTAGAAAAGACAAAACTCTTGAGACAGAAAGCAGATCAACAGTTTCAGAGGAATAAACTAACAGATGAAAGAGAACTTTTGAGGGCGTCAGAAATGTTCAGTATCTTAGTAAGTGTTCATTAAAAAATCTACACACCTGTTAAAGCTCATCTAAATACACACTTAAAATGAGTGAACTTTATTATGTTTAAATTGCATTTCAAAGTAATTTCATTTTTTATAAGAAAAAAAGTCCAAAATTTAAATAGCTGAGTACTTCTCTAACTTCCTACATGAAATATTAAAACCTTAATTGCTACTTTAGATGAACATAAATCTTAAGAACATCATAGAAAAATATTTTATTTTAAAAAAAAAACTGGAAAGATTGAACATTCAAAGCATTTAATTTTTTAACTCAGAACATATTTATAAAAATATTTAACATTTCAATGAGCACTGTATCAATATAATGAGTTACTCTAATACCTAAAGCCCAAGTAATTACCAGAGCAATTCCCCTAAGTAGGATATTCTTACTAGAATACTCCAACACTTTAAAATGGAGAAACCGGACACACTACTTCAGCCTGGTGATCAAGGTCACTGTCAACAGTCGTAAATCATGTTGATGGTATATACCCTTGATATGATATGTTGAAAATGGCACTATATCTCTGTGATCCCTCCTTCCAACAACCCATAAGTACCATCTGTGACAAAAAAAAAAAAACCCAGACAAATTTCAATGTAGGGGCATATTACAAAATACTTGACCAGTACTCCTCAAAACTATCAAGATCATCAAAAACAAGGTAAGCCCAAGAAACTGTCACAATCTGAGAAACTTTCACAGCCAAGAGGAGCCCAAGGAGACAGGAAAACTAAATGTAATATGGTATCTTGGGTGTGATTCTGAATCAAAAAAGGGGGAACAGGTCAAAAACTAAGACAATCAAAATAAACTTTCAACTTCAGCTAATAATAATGTATTAAATGCAGCTTCCCAGGTGGATCAGGCAGTAAAAAATCTGCCTGCAATGCAGGAGATCAGGTTCAATCCCTGGGTTGGGAAGATCCCCTGGAGAAAGAAATGGCAAACCACTCCAGTATTCTAGCTTGGGAAATCCCATGAACAGAGGAGCTTGACAGGCTACAGTCCATGTAGTTGCAAAGAGTCCAACATGACTGAGTGACTAACACTACAATGTATTAAATGGCTTAGCAGGTAAAGAAACTGCCTGCAATGCAGGACTGGAGATGTGGGTCAGGAAGATTCCCCTGGAGGAGGAAAGCGCAATCCACTCCAGTATTCTTGCCTGAAAAATCCGATGGACAGAGAAGCCAGGGGGCTTCGGTTCAGAGGGCCAAAAAAAGCAGAAGCGACAGACCACAAGCAATGTATTAAAACTGATTAATTTTAACAAATGTACAATGCTAATGTAAAATGTTAATAAAATGGGAATACATAGTCTTCTCTGTACTAGCTTTCAATTTTTCTATAAATCTAACCCTGTTCTAAAAAATACTCTTTAAAAAAAAACTCTCCCTTCACCACTTCTCTATTACTAAATAAAAATGTCCATCTCATCAGAAGAACTTAGAACACTATGTAAAAAGAAGGGAAAGATAAAAGCGGAAGGGAATCAAGAGAAGGATGGTACAGGTGCTAATAATTTAAAGAACATCTTTGGTAAAAAATAACATAAAGCCTCTTTTTAAAAACTATTTAATGAAAGAAGATAAAGAACAAAAAGGAAGGTCAAAAGATGATCTAATAAGGATGTTAAAAATATTCTTCCCACTGCTTATACAGCTGTACTGGTGTTTTGACGTCAATCTCAAGACTCCCATGGAGTATAGCAACAATTCACTCTTTAGTGTTTGCTGATCAGATTTCAAAGTAAAACTACTTGTTAATGAATGTTAACAGTTCCCATGATGAGAAGACTAATTTTGCTTAAAATCAGAGAAATATAGTGGCTAACTATCGAAGGAAGAAGGGCAGAAATGGAGAGAGTCATTCTGAGCATGCTTGTTTGAGTTTAAAGGAAGTCTTCTCTGTTAGTCATTTAACTTCTTGTTTTTAATCCTCACTTGCAAACTAGAGTGAAATACCAATGTCTTTCATTTCTTTTACAAGTCAGAAAAAGACATGGCTGGGTTAAAGCAAACTGTTAGTGTGCGCCTCAAAATTGAGGATGGATTCCAACATTTCTGAAACTTCAAAGTCTGACATATCTGTATTCAGTATCATAGATTTAACTTAAAAGAGCTATGTTGGTGATTTAAATCGCTAATCTACATAATTCAATGTAATTAATTATTCATCAAAACATATTCTTTGCTAAAATCATCACAGAAATTCTTCACTATCCAAAGAGAAATTTGCTTAAAAAATTTTTTTCTAAGTCTGTAACAATGAGGACTGAGATTGTTATATCAAAATTCACAAGGTTAATTCTGCATATCAAAAGATAATTTCTGCAATGTTGTATATGTTACACTACTGAATTAAGAAACTTAATTCAAAAACAGGGTAACCACAAATCAGTGACACACAATAGATTCACAAAAATCAAAAAGAACAAAAGCATAGTACAAAAGAAAATCATCAAACCACAAAAACACAAAATAGAAAGGAACAAAAGAATAAATACAAAATCAACTGGAAAACAAGGTTTAAAATGGCAATAAACACATATCTACCAATAACTTGGCTTCCCTGGTAGCTTAGCTGGTAAAGAATCTGCCTGCAATGCAGAAGACCCTAGTTCGTTTCCTGAGTTGGGAAGTTTTCTTGGAGAAGGGATAGGCTACCCACTCCGGTATTCTTGGGCTTCCCTGGTGGCTCAGCCAGTAAAGAATCCACCTGCAATGTGGGAGACCTGGGTTCGATCTGTGGATCGGAAAGATACCCTGGAAAACGGAAAGGCTACCCACTCCAGTTTCTTGCCCAGAGAATTTCATGGACAGAGGAGCGTGGCAGGCTACAGTCCATGGGGTCACAAAGAGTTGGACACAATTGAGTGACATTCACTTTCACTACTTTCATCAATAATTGCCTTAAATGTCAATGGACTAAATGTTCCAATCACAAGACATAGACTGGCAGACTAGACTAAAAAGAAAACAAGAGCCTTACTTACAACATGCTGTCTTTAAGAGACCAATTTTAGAGTGAAGGACACATAGACTGAAAGTAAGGAAATGGATAAAGGTATTTCTTGCAAATGGAAATGACAAGAAAATGGAGGAAGCAATACTTTTAACAGACAAAACAGACTTTAAACAAAAGCCATAAAGATAAAGGACACTGCTCCTGCTGCAGCTGCTCAGTCGCTTCAGTCATGTCTGACTCTGTGCGACCCCACAGACGGCAGCCCACCAGGCTCCTCTGACCCTGGGATTCTCCAGGCAAGAACACTGGAGTGGGTTGCCATTTCCTTCTCCAATGCATGCATGCATGCTAAGCCGCTTCAGTCGTGTCGGACTCTGTGCAACCCTATGGACAGCAGCCCACCAGGCTCCTCCGTCCATGTGATTCTTTAGGCAAGAATATTGGAGTGGGTTGCCATTTCCTTCTCCAGATAAAGGACACTATATAATGATAAAAGAATGAATACAAGAAGATAATACACTTAAAATATGCACCCAATATAGGAGGACCTAAATACAGAAAACAAGTACTAATAGACATAAAGGGAAAAACTGACGTGAATACTATAGCAAGAAATTTTACCACCTTCTTCACATCAATAGATAGATCTTCCTTCTAGACAGAAAGTCAAGAAAGCAACGGAGATCCTAAACAATACAACAGAGTAGTTAGACTTACTTGCTATTTTCAGGGCATTACATCAAAGAAAAAAAAGCAGAATACACATTCCTTTCAAGTACACTTCCTTTCAATATACACAATGGAACATTCTCTAGGACTGTCCACATAATAGGACACAAAGTAAGTCTCAACAAATTTAAGAGGATAGAAATTATTTCAAACATTTTTTTCTGATGACAATAGCATGAAATTAGAAATCAACAACAGAAAGAGAAACAAGGGGAAAAGAAAAAGATTTCATGGAGACTAAACAATATGCTACTAAAAATCAAAAGGCAAACAATGAAATCAAAGAGGAAATTAAAAAAGACTGTGAGACAAATGACACTGCAAATACAACTATACAAAATCTCTGGGATGCAGCAAAAGCAATTCACAGCCTTCCTCAAAAAATAAGAAAAAACTCAATCAATCTAACCTATCCCCTAAATAATTAGAAAAAGAAGAACAAAACAAAACCTAAAGTCAGCAGAAGGAAGGAAATACTAAAGATCAGAAAGGAAATAAATAAAATAGGGATTTAAATAAATAAAACAGATTTAGGTCAGTTTCACAAGGCAACAGAAATATAAGCAAAGACAAACAAATGGGACCTAATCAAACTTACAGGTTTTTGCACAGCAAAGGAACGCATAACAAAGTGAAAAGACAACCTAGGGCCTGGAAGAAAACATCTGCAAATGATGCAACCAACAAGGAATTAGTTTCCAAAATACAAAAACAGCTCATACAACTCAATAACAACAACAACAACCAAAAAATGGGCAGAAGACCTAAATAGACATTTCTCCAAAGAAGACATCCAGATGGTCGACAGGCACATTAAAAGATACTCAACACTGCTAATTATTAGAGAAATGTAAATCAAAACTACAATGAGGTGCCACCTCACATGAGGCGAATTGTTGTTGTGTTGTTTAGTCACTAGGTCATATCTGACTCTATTGCACCCCATGGACTACAGCCTGCCAGGCTCCTCTGTCCATGGGATTTCCCAGGCAAGAATACTGGAGTGGTATGTCATTTCCTACTCAAAGGGGTCTTCCTGATCCAGGGATTGAACCCATGGCTTCTGTACTGGCAGGTGGACTCTTTACCACTGAGCCAACAGGGAAGCCCACCAGACAGAATGACCATCATTAAAATGTCTACATATAACAAATGCTGGAGAGGGTGCAGAGAAAAGAAAACCCTCCTACACTGTTGGTGAGAATATAAATTGGTGCTGTCACTATGGAAAACAGTATGGAGGTTCTTAAAAAAAATAGAAGTGGAGTTGCCATACGCTCCAGCAACCCCACTCCTAGGCATATATTTGAAGAAAACTGTAATTCAGAAAGATATATGCACCCTTATGTTCACAGCAGCACTATTCACAACAGCAAAGACATGGAAACAACCTAAAATAAAAGTCTGTGAAAAGATGAACAGATCAAGAATATGTGGTATATATATATACATATACACACAACAAAATAATACTTAGCCATAAAAAAGAATGAAATAATGCCATTTGCAACAGCATGGATGGTTATAGAAATTATCATACTAAGTGAAACTGGAAGGAGAAAGATATAAACTATATGGTATCACTTATATGTGGAATTTAAAATGTGATACAAATGAACTTATTTACAGAAACAGACTCGTAAACATAGAAAACAAACTTACAGTTACCAATGGGGAAAGGGGATGGGAGAGGGATAAATCAGAGGAGTTTAGGATTAGCAGATACAAACTTAAATATAAAATAAACAAGGTCTTACTGTAAAACACAAGAAAGTATATTCAATATCCTATAATAAGCCATAATGGAAAAGAACATAAAAAAGAATAACTACACACATAAATATGTATATATATAAAACTGAATCACTTTTCTGTATACCAGAAACTAACACTGCAAATCAACTATAAATCAACATCAATTCTAATAAAAAATAAACAATTCAAGAAATTGATTTTTAGCTTTGTAAACTTCTGGATGGAGCTGAGCAGAAAAATCAGCTAGCGATGTTCAGTAGCTCAGTGAAGCTGTCTGCATCAACTATCATAATTTTCATACACACACTCAGCTGTAACAATAATCCAACTTAATCTCCAGAAGTACCTCCCTACTCTTAAAAGGTAATTAAATCAAAAGGAGTCAATGCTTCTCCTCCCCTAGAAAGTAAAACATCCAAGCAATGTCTAACTTGCTGAACCCTTACAGAGCCATGCAAAAAAAAAAGCTATGCAACTCATTTTTATGAGAGAAAGCCTGTCTAGAAGCACTGAACAATGGGTACACTCTGAAATGATCATAGGAGGACTCAAGAGGCACTGTGCAGAGACAAACTGATTAATCAGAGTCACTAGATTATATTTAAAGGAAGCACACAAAGGAAGACATTTAACTATGGGTAGCCATCAAAATATACTTCTTATACTTTAATTTTGCTTCAAAATAAGTTTTTTTCCATCATTATAAAAAAACTAGTTATTCACAGAAAAGAATGGGGAAAGAAAAACAAAGGAGAAAAGTCATCTAACATCATACCACACACCATTATTCTACTAGTTAAGTAAATTATTAGACAGCTACACAACAGAATTTAGTACAGCTACAGACATAGGTAGTCACATGGTAATAAAACATATTTTAAGTATGTTTCTAAATAAAAATTTCAAGTTACAAAATGTACATATAAGGTAATTTCATTTGTGCGAGGAAACTTCTTGGTGGCTACCTTTGTAAATCAGATTAAGCAAGAGAGAAGGGAGGGAACTTGTTACTTTATTATACTTTCTTCTATGGTTGAAAAGATTATATTTTTCATAACTGAAGCTGGTAGCGTGTATATGAAGGTTCACTGTGCTATTCTAATTTTAGTGTAAGCCTTAAATTTTACATAGTAAAATTATGCAAGCATATATTTTACATATACTTTTAAAATATCTACTTCTAAGAAAAAAATTATGTTTGAGAGTAAACTCATCCTGAATAGCTTTTTGTGTGTGTCTGCATTTGTTTTTAATTCTAGAGGTAGGTATATCAGCTAAATTGGCCTTAAAGAACAAATTATCAAACTGTAGTTCAAAATTTTGAAAAAACTTATTGTTCAAAAACCCCTTAAAGTATTAGATATTATGGTAGATATCACAGATAAAGAAACAAAAGTTAAGTTAGGGAGGCCAAGAAATTTTCTCAAGGTCACTCAGCTACCAAATGGTAGACAGAATTTGAAATCATACCTGATTGCAAATCCTGCTTGTTTCTATTAATACAAAATGTTGGAAAACACTGTATAGGAAAATCCCAGAAAAATGAGCACCTGTCTTATCCCTAAAAAACAAATTTCAATTTTCTATAAATAAATCTTTCAAATGCTAGGCGTTAACTCCATCGCACTTGCCTAGAGAAGATCAAGATATGTTTCAGAGCAGATCCAATCCTGCAAAGCAAACTGATTAGTAGTTCACTGGGAGAAAGGTTTGCTAGAAAGAACTCTGTACCAGCTCAACACACGACACAGAGTGTAGTGAGGTACAAATAACTATAATTCAGGGGCATTGAAGAATATCAAGTCAAAGTTAAAGTGTATCAGTTAGAACATATAAGAACTTTGCTTCATGAACATAGAGGAAAACATTATTAGAACAATAAATAGTTCTACTGAAACCTAGATTGCAGTGCTAATGGTGACTAAATAATGAGACAGCTGTGGATTCTTTTGAAATGTAAAGGGTATTTTTACTGTAGTAGGGGTTACCTTGTATTTACTATTAATTATCTAGTGTTCTCTTGAAAATTTTAACAGCTTTAAGGGTGTTACCAAAAATTCCACTCTTCAAAAGTATGAAGGAAACACTTAAAAATATTTATACAGAGAACCACTTCTCTAGATTATAATCCAAGTTAGTGCCTTATAAATTAGATTACAAAATATCTAAGTGACAGTAGCTTAGTCCACTCAAAGAATCAGTTTCAGTGAATTAAGCTTTATGCTATCTCCTAATTCTTTTTATTAAAGGTGACTAAGGAAGACATTTTAAAAATTGCTTTTAACTTATAGGAGAAACAGTACTGTCACAAACTCATGTGACTAACATTTTTAATGAATTTAATGGCAAATAATAAAAATCCGCCTTCTTTGTTACAAAAGAGTAAATATACCCATTAATAGTCAAATCATATTTATCTTTTCCCCACAGTATCCCAAAAGCATACAGCATTAATCGCAATGGTTGTATCAATCATAATTATCATATTTGCATTTACTTCACTGTGATAACTTGATTTTCAATTTTTATTTTAATGTATTCAGTTGGGATGTACGTGTATGTGTTCTTTATTACAAATCACTTCAGATCCTTCTGGGCAAGTGGAGTATAAACACTATAAATAACTGTTAAGTCAATATAAGCATATGTATGAGGAGGGCATGGCAACTCACTTCAGTATTCTTACTTGGAGAATCCCCCGGGACAGAGGAGCCTGGCAGACTATAGGCCATGGGATCGCAAAGGGTCAGACACGACTAAGCGACTAAGCACAAGTATATGTATTCATACATTCTTCTTTAATATTATTGATTTTAATAAACATCTCCCTCTACCTCAAAACAACAAAATTTTTTACATTTTTTTAATTAGAAAAAAATAAAATCTAATTTGATCCTGTGATATATATAATATGAAAGCATTATTCTCCCTATGTAGATTAGGAGAGTTAGTCTCAAAAAACAAAACAAACCAAAAAAGTTGACTTAATTATCATATTATCCTTGAGGTACAAGGCTAGGATTCATTTCTGGTAATTCTGACCTCCATATGCTTTCCTCTATACTGCACTACCATAAATAGAATTTTTGGCCAAGACAACATAAAATTAAAATATTAAATGATACAGGATGGAGGCTACTACAGAGACACAGAGATAGAAATGGAGGAGGGAAAAGAAGAAAAAAGGGAGGGAGGAAAGGGAAAGAGAGAGAAGGGAAGAAGAGATCAACATTCAAAACAGCAGTGAAAATCATGAAGTATCTTGAAATATCTAGAAATAAAATTAACAGAAAATGCTTTTAAGATTTCTATGGATAAAATTACTAATTATTATTGAGGAACAGAAGGCCTGAAATTTCTAAAGAAACACAATGTTCATGCATAAGACAGTATCACATGTCCATTTTCCCCAAAACTAATAAAACCTTCAATGCAAGTACAATAAAAAACTCAATAGGGCTTTTATAGAATCTAATAAGCTGACCCCAAAATTCACAAAGCAAAGAAAAGGACGAGACTAGCAATGAAAATTCTGGAAAAGAAAAACTGAGTAAGGAGACTTACTCTGCTTGTACAGCTTAATTTTAACAGTTTGTTATTGGCACAGAAAAAGTTAAACTGACAAAACAGAACATAAAGATCAGAAACAGACTCACAAAAGATGGAGACATGATATACAGCAAAGATGGCACTGCAAATAACTGGTGAAAAGATAAACTGTACAACAAACGGCAAGATCACTGGCAATCTCCAAGGAAAATAAAACACTCTTTACCTCATACTATATTCATGTTACTAAAAACCAGTTGCATAGAAATTACAATACCACATGTAAAATAGATAGCCAATGGGAATTTGCTGAATGTCTCAGGGAACTCAAACAGGAGCTCTGTGACAGGCTGAAGGGGGGATGGAAAGGGAGATGGGAGGAAGGTCTGGGAGGGAGGGGACATGGCTGTCCCCTGTGGCTGATTCTTGTTTATGTATGACAGAAAAATCACAAAATTCTGTAAAGCAATTATCCTTCAATTAAAAAGTTAGAAAAAAAAACACTAAAAAATAATTTTAAAATCATGAAAATATTAAAGAGATTAAGTATGAATAAATTTTTGGTATTTGAGTTAGGCAAAGCCTTCTTAGATATAACACCAGAAGTATATGCAACACAAGAAAAAATTAAATTGGACTTCATAAAAAAAAACCACAGTTGCAAAATATAAACAACATGAATTCAATTTTTTATAAAGTTAAAAATTCTGCCTCTCTAAAAACCCTCTGTAATGTTTGAGGAAATATGTAGCAAAAGTATAAAAAAATGCATGAGAGCAATAAACACCAAATATATCAGAGTGTTAGTGGAGAGAAAGAGCAGATCAGGGAAAACTATGCAGGAGAGTTTTAACTTTATGTGATTTTTTATTTCTTCCTCTTCCTCCCAAAATGATGATGCTACATAGTAGGTACGTGGATGTTCACTATATTATTTTCTTTACTTTGTCTTATGCTTGCAGTATTTTCCAATGAAGGGAAAATAAAATGTTTAAATTAGATGTTGTGGCTAATTGAAACTTCTACTTATTAACAGAGAAACCACAGCTTTTTTTTTATTTTTTAAATTTAGAATTCATTTAAAGAGTAAAACATTCTCCTATTATCTCCAGAACAATGCTTTTGTTAAAACTGAGTAATTCCCAATTAATCTCTATAAGATGGTAACTGTAATGCTTAAATAGCTTTTACCACCAGTTTACTGACTTACAACTCTCAAACTTATCAGTAAGCACTCATTCTGAATTAGTTCTCCTTTATCTCTGAAATTCATTACCAGTTTTTATTTAAAAGCAAAAGATGTGTGTACACTACAATAGTCACTATATAAGATCATGCTGCTATCATGAAGACAGCTAGACACCAAGGATAAAACAATTCTGCTTTTTCGGCATCTAAGGAACAATCATCTGTGTCATACATGCTGGCAATAAAAATAACTTAAGGAGTAAATGATATTTATTTAAAATACCTAAATAAGTTTATTTAAAATATTCAAAAGGGGGAAATAAATGAAAAAAACCTGAGTTTGGGGATTATTCAGAATGAAGTGAAAATCTGGCACAACTACTCCATGCTTTGTGTGACTCTGAGAAGCTTACTGAACTTCACTGACCCTTGATTTCCTCACAAATGATTAAACTAAGTACTAGCTTTACAGGAATGTTGTTAGGATTAAATGGTGTAAGTGTATAGTTCAACTAATAAACAAATGCTGATTCCCTTTAATTTAAAAAAAAAAATGCTATCCAAAGGGAATTCCCTTGTGGTCCAGTGGTTAGGACTCCTAGCTTCCACTTCAGGGATCATGGGTTCAATCCCTTGTTCGGGAACTAAGATCCTACAAGCCACATGGTGTGGCCAAAAAAATCTAAAAAGTTAAAAAATTTTTAATGCTATTCAAATATAAGAACACTACCTTAAATTCCATATAAGTTTTCTCCTCTATTCCACAATGAAATCTTTGGGTCTTAGCATTTTATCATTAAAAAGGTATTCCAACTTTTTAAATTAAAAATGTTATTAATTTAAAAACTCCAAATTTTAAAAATTCCAAGATTTAAAAAAGTTATTAGACACATCTAAGTAACAGAAATTAATGATTTGTGTGTGTGTGTGCTGTTCTATAATCCTTGGGAGAAGTCCCATTAATGTGTTTTTCCCCAAAAGAACAGGAAACGTTTCAAAATTATTCACGTATCTCAACAGTTCTGAGATGTGAGTAGCAGAATTACAGGTCATCTACCTTTCCTTCTCATACTGTGTGAGCTCTATTTGTGTAATCACCAAAAGAATCAGATTCAGTAAGACTGCTGGACAGCAATTAAGAGTCCCAACTCTCCTTTGCCACAGGGTTGTCTAAACAAAAATTTTTTCTTTCCGATTTATTTCTATTCATCTATAGAATACACAATATCATGTGACCTTAAAGAAGGAAAGATGGTTTAAGTTCCAAATTAGGAAATTGGAGTCAGGAAGTTGGGGTCACACTGTGGTCACATTAATTTACCTGCTGCTCACAACCAGAAAAAAGGAAGAGATAAGCCAATACTTTTGTGGAAAAATAAGGAACCTTATATTTGAAATGCAAGAACAGAGCACTCACTGTATTATCACCCAGGGCCTCATACAAAATTTTTCAAAAATTTTAATGTAAGACCCCCAAGTGGATACATTTAAATGTAAATTTAACTTCAGTTCACCAAAAAAAGCTACCTTTGGTATGATTTTTGGTTTTTTTTCCTCCAAACTATTTATTTTTAATTGAAGGAAAACTGCTTTACAACATTGGGTTGGCCTGTGCCATACGTCAACATGAGTCAGCCATAGGCAGACCTGCATTCCCTCCCTCTTCAACCTCCCTCCACCTCGAGGTTGTTACAGAGCCCTGGTTTGAGCTCCCTGAGTCATACAGCAAATTCCCATTGGTTATCTATTTTACATATGGACATATGGTAGTGCTTATGCTTCCATGTTTTTAACTGATCTTTCTCTAGAGTCTTGCAATGGAGAAACAGTTGGCAGGATTTTTTTTTTTCCCTGTGGTGTTTTTTGTTTTGTTTTTTTTTTTTTGCTGCTAGGGGTGCTACCCAGGGTACATTTCCATCTACAATTTTACCTAAAAATTATCCTTCTCTACTTAGAAGATGCCATTTTCCACTAAGATTATAACTTCAGCAGTGATGCACATAAACTGGCAAGCAAGTCAGCTAATAGTTCTCAAGATGACCAGGTTCACTAACTGGCAATCTACAGGAGACAGATGTCAGAAACACATTATCTTCACAGTCATGTCACCTATTTGTTCTTCTTAACTGTAACAAATCAGAAATAAGATCTTCAACAACATATAAACTTTAAAGAACTGAAGCATATGGAGAAAGGAACCTGACGCTGTTAATAACCTCACTAAAGTTAAATATTCCCTAAATAAGAATATATTTTTTTTTAAGAGCCAAACTTGCAACTCAAAATCTTTAAATTAAACATCCAGCAATTTGGGAGTCATCCTGGACTCATTTCTCTTTGTTCCTCTATCTCATTCACTGTTACTACTGTCCTCACCAGTTCCATCACCCCGCCCCTGGGTTTCCATTATAGTTTCCCACCTGCACTCCTGGTCTCAAGAATTACCTCTGATCTTCTATCAAATTATTACCACAGCTTTTCATTGAAATAAAAATCAATCAAATAAATAAAACTAAGTAGAGTTTTCACTTAAAAACAAAGTATCTCTCACTACAAAAGCAATATATATTCATGGCTGAAAGCCAGAAAAATACAGGTAAAGTAAAACAACCATGCACAATCTCACAACTCAGAAACATTTAAAAAATGAGCACCTGACCTTGAAATTTTTTTAAGCATGTTTTTAAAAAAATAACTGGCATTATATTTACAGTTTTATCTCCTATTTTTCACACACCATGGACACTCTATTAAATTTTACTTGAAAATGTCTTTAGTGCTTATATAAATCTCTACAAATGTCATTAGGTGACTTATTAATACCAGTCTCCTGGGAGTTCCTTGCCATCACTCTTCAGAGGCACCAAACTTAGACTGGTTCCTCTCTGCCCCTACTACAAATAATGGAGTGGTTGACATCTTAGTATAAAAACTGATAACTAAATTTTACTTTCTTTTTATGTCTTGAGATATATACCAAAACTGGCACTATCAGATCAAAGATTTAAATATTTCTTAGACTTTTGAGTTGTATTGTAAAATTATATTCTGTAAAGTTTAAACCAATTTGTAGCCTCAACTGAAGAGTACAAAAAACACTGCCTTATCACAATCCTCTCTAGCATTCAGTATTCTTTTAAATTACAATTTAAAAAAGGGAAAAGAAAAACATTTTTTTAAATAAAGATGAAGTTCCCAACACAGTAAGGCATGGTCTCAGAATGTTTTTGCTCAGTATCCAAGATTATGCCTTATCCTATGACACTATAGCAGTGGACTTCCCTGGTGGCTCAAACCGTAAAGCGTCTGCCCACAATGCGGGAGAACCGAGTTCAATCCCTGGGTTGGGAAGATCTCCTGGAGAAGGAAATGGCAACCCACTCCAGTACTCTTGCCTGGAAAATCCCATGGACAGGGGAACCTAGCAGGCTACAGTCCATGGGGTCGCAAAGAGTCAGACAAGACTAAGTGACTTCACATGACACTATAACTGTTATTTGGGTCTATCTATTCATTTATCAATGCAAATATTTACTTCACTGTCTTGCAGTTACTGGGAACACAAAAGAGAGTTAGACAGACAAGCTCAGTAAAGCTGAAAAAAATTCCATGATTCCTTCTTTCAAAGAATGGCCCTCAGAGCTATCAAATTCCCTCTCTACTAACTACCCTCTGGGCCTGTTCTTGGCTCAGTCCTTGAGAAGAGGCAGTCCCTATGCTGATCAACATGACATCTGTGATGACATAGAGTGCTCAGACATGAGGCTGGAGAAGTCAGACAAAGGCCAAGCAGTGAGTGGTCTTAAATGAATGTTGAGGAACTTGCCTTTAACCTGGGGGCTACTGTTTCCCATACTCTGCCTTAAGAACCTGCCATAGTCACAGAACTCCTGAATTCAGTATTATTAATGTTTTTCTTTAAGCAGTGTGACTTTCATTTAAAAAGGAAACTTTATTTCACCGCTATAAATTTAAAAACCAGTATCATTTGATGGGGCTTCACAGGTAACTCGGTGGTAAAGAATCCACCTGCCAATGCAGAAGACATGGGTTCAATCCCTGGGTCAAGAAGATCCCCTGGAGAAGAAATTGAGGTTTCTTATCTGGGAAATCTCATGGACAGAGGAGCCTGCTAGGCTATAGTACATGGGGTTGCAAGGAGTCAGACAGGAGTTAATTACTAAACAACAACAGCAATTATTTGACAAAAATAGAAAGCAATAGTAGATAAAATATACAAATTTTATATGAATTTTTTAAATTTTTAAATACAAGTAAAGCACTCTCGGAAATAGAAACACTAACAATTAGTATACCAGTAACATGATCATTACTGGAGTCGGCAATGGCAACTCACTCCAGTATACCTGCCTGGGAAGTCTCATGACAGAGGAGCCTGGTGGGCTACACTCCATGGGGTCTTAAGAATCAGACACAACTTAGCAACTAAATCACCACCACCAACAGGATCATTACAGAAGCCTTGAAAAAAAAAAAAAAGCGTTTCATGTCTCCTTCTCTTCAAATCTCCTCAAGTTATGGTAAGCCTTTAGCCAGAAAAAACTGTCCTACTCAATTAACTGGTACCAGTGATTGGACATTTAATAGGAAAGAGCAGTTAAAGAACTGTTAAAAAAAACAATCATATACACCTTAAACTTCAATTAAATTTAAAATATTTAGGTGTATATTTATTTGCCAATTTTTAAACATAGGCTCAAGATTTTTTCTTTGAGTAAGGATGTGTTGGGCTGCCTTATTATCCTTTTATAAATTATGTTATAATACATTTGCTATGTTCATTTCCTGTTTCAGTTTCTTTACAGTGGACAAAGAAACTAAGGATAATCGCTGGACTCTTTCTCCCAAATAGCTAATAGTTGTCTTTCATCCATTTCTAATTTGACAGAAACTTCCTTAGTGACAAGTCTTTTCTTGTATTTCCAAAGTACATACAACTCAGTTTTCATAGAAATAATCTTCCTTTTATGCTCATATTTCATCAGTTTTCATAATACTTAACTATGTAATTCCAATACTAGTACAAAGGTTGGGATTACACAGTTCACCTGGAAGTATTCAGACATACTACAGAGCAGCCTGTAGATGTAAGCATTTAATCCGACTGTGGGTAGCAGTCAGGTTCCATGGGGAAAATGGAGTGCACCCACTAAACTGAGGTTAACTGAGAGATTTCAACTACTGCTTCTACCCTCTCTTCTTAAATATATTGGTTGCATCATTCAAAATTGGATAATGTTAGCTTCCCTTGATCATAGGACTTGGTGAATTCCTAAATGACCACTCATCTTTACCACATGTTCCCTCCAACAGTTCCTTAAACGTAATCAGCCACCTTGAGACATTCCAACTTTTATTGTAACATCAAGAATGGTACTCTTTCTTGGCACTTTTGCAGCATCCCTAACACTATTATTTTCATACTTTTTGTTGGCCATTACAGCTCAAAAATATTCATTAAAAATCTTATAAAAGCATCCCCTATCTTAACCTCAAAACTGGAACTACACTACAGAGTTTGGCAGAAATAATGGGAAAGTCTTTGCACATCCATTTGAGTTGCAGGAAGAATTTCAAATATTCCTGGAAGAAATCTTCAGTTTTTGAGATAACATGCATGAATGAGACAAGTTTTACAAATAGGCACATCCTGACAAACATCTGTTCATGTGAACAACTTACATATATCCTGATAATGTAAGCATTTCACGTGCAAAACAAAGTGAACAAGATTAAGTGAAAAACTACAACTATGAGATACATAAGTGAGTTGGATTCTTGTTCCTCTCTGAAAAGACCACTTAAGGATTCCTCTGAAAAACCACCGAAAGTATTCTGAATATTATAAAAGATGCATGGAAGATCTGATAATTTTTCACAATAATTTCCCCACACTGGATGGCAGCAAACAGTAGATGAAGAACTCCTTTTCTGCTTCATCAATATCAACTAACAGCATGACACATTTGGAAGAACAGATTCTGAAGATTAGGTAGTTTCTTTGAATAATGGGCTCAATTTTTATTAGTATTTAAATGTAAAATAAAATTGACCATTAACTATTTTCTGACCTTTTCAACCACAGACACTTCAGGGTTAGGATTCTTGGTACTTGTGAACATCAAAATTTAAAAATGAAACTGTCCCAATGACCTTAAATCTCATCTGAATTATACCAGGTGATCTCCAAAGAAGTCTCTCTTTCTTGCTGACTAAAAACAGTCTCTCACTGAAGAACTGATTTTTCAAGCAGACATTTCTGTAAATAAAGATACACTGCTGTATTTCAGTTTTAATTTTTTTAACTCTGATAAGAGCTTGCAATTTTTCTACTCTTGTGTCTTCTCTATGTGGCAAAAATACTGATTTTCTATTTACAATAATGAAGTAAAGTTTCCTTTGGGAAATGGATTTTCAATTTAAAAGGCAATGTTACAGAAGAAGATTCAGTAACTGATACGTGAGGGATTAAATTACTTGGATACTATCTAAGTCATAATTTCAAGTATGGGAAACAACAGCCTACAAGATAAAGGCAAGTTCCTTTCCATGCATTCAAGACCATTCTAATTATCCTTGTAGTCTCTTTTATCACCACTTTTCCTCACTATAAACTTCGTGTTCTAGGAATATCCCGCACATAACAAGCCATCCTTTCTGCCTATAATGGCTACTCTATTATCCATATTATCACCGCTGCCACTTTCACTGACCATACCACATGCACGCGCGTGCGCACACACACTACACCTAACACCCAACTCAACTCCTTACCTTTTAAAGAGGTTCTACACTAAGGTTTTATCTTCCTCCAAAAAATTCCCCATAACCATATCTCCTCAGACTGCATCATTAGAGATTTCACCTTATTCATCTATATATCTTTCTCTGGTTCCCAGAATATTCAATAAATAATTCTTGAAAGAATGACTATTATTTGACTAGTCTGTATCACTTAGCAATATTAATTACACTTTACTTTCAACTTTCAGCCCTTCATGAAG
Source organism: Antilocapra americana (assembly GCA_007570785.1). NCBI lineage: Eukaryota > Metazoa > Chordata > Mammalia > Artiodactyla > Antilocapridae > Antilocapra > Antilocapra americana. The sequence continues at coordinate 20,461,635 of ML663009.1, forward strand.
GCTCCTTTATAAAACACCCTCCTGGTACTCCTATGCCTCTGTAACCATTCCTTTGATGCTCTGCAGTTTTGATGCTCAATAGCCTTTGAGAGCCCTTCTCGACTACCCCAGACGTGGGACCCAAGATGCTATTTGGGCCATCCTTTCGGCACAATCTCATTCTTATTGAACTCACCTACTCAAAGTGCTTCAACTACCATCACAAGCACAGTAGCAGAAGCTAGGCCCTCATGCCTTCGCATCTAGTCGCCTAATAGACATCTGCACCTAAACGCTTCATAGGTATCTATGCTGGGCAGCCTCTAAAATAACCCCCAGTGAATTTTGTCTCCTGGAATTCATGCCCTGTATAGTTCCCTCCCACACTGAATAGAGCTGATCTCTCAGCTGATCTGAGAGAACATTTCAAAAAAGACAAATTGTGACTTCTGAGTCTCCTGTACAATGTCACGAACCTCCATCCACAGTTCATCAGGCACTCTATCAGATCTAGTTCCTTAAATCTATTTCTCACTTCCACTGTCCAATCATAAAGGATTTGATTTAGGTCATACCTGAATGGTCTAGTGGTTTTCCCTACTTTCTTCAAGTTAAGTCTGAATTTGGTAATAAGGAGTTCATGATCTGAGCCACAGTCAGCTCCCAGTCTTGTTTTTGCTGACTATATAGAGCTTCTCCATCTTTGGCTGCAAAGAATATAATCAATCTGATTTCAGTGTTGATCATCTGGTGATGTCCATGTGTAGAGTCTTCTCTTGTGTTGTTGGAAGAGGGTGTTTGCTATGACCAGTGTGTTCTCTTGGCAAAACTCTATTAGCTTTTGCCCTGCTTCATTCTGTACTCCAAGGCCAAATTTGCCTGTTACTCCAGGTGTTTCCTGACTTCCAACTTTCGCATTCCAGTCCCCTATCATGAAAAGGACATCTTTTTTGGGTGTTAGCTCTAAAAGGTCTTGTAGGTCTTCATAGAACCATTCAACTTCAGCTTCTTCAGCATTACTGGTTGGGGCATAGGCTTGGATTACCATGATATTGAATGGTTTGCCTTGGAAACAAACAAGATCATTCTGTCATTATAGTACTGCATTTTGGACTCTTTTGTTGACCATGATGGCTACTCCATTTCTTCTAAGGGATTCCTGCCCACAGTAGTAGATATAATGGTCATCTGAGTTAAATTCACCCGTTCCAGTCCATCTTAGTTCGCTGATTCCTAGAATGTCGACATTCACTCTTGCCATCTCCTGTTTGACCACTTCCAATTTGCCTTGATACATGGACCTAACATTCCAGGTTCCTATGCAATACTGCCCTTTATAGCATCAGACCTTGCTTGACAGAGTGCCTGATGAACTATGGACGGAGGTTCATGACATTGTACAGGAGACAGGGACTAAGACTATTCTCATGGAAAAGAAATGCAAAAAAGAAAAATGGCTGTCTGAGGAGGCCTTACAAATAGCTGTGAAAGGAAGAGAAGCGAAAAGAAAAGATATTCCCATCTGAATGCAGAGTTCCAAAGAATAGCAAGGAGAGATAAGAGAGCCTTCCTCAGTAATCAATGCAAAGTAACAGAGGAAAACAATAGAATGGGAAAGACTAGAGATCTCTTCAAGAAAATTAGAGATACTAAGAGAACATTTCATGCAAAGATGGGCTCAATAAAGGACAGAAATGGTTTGGACCTAACAGAAGCAGAAGATATTAAGAAGAGGTGACAAAAAAACACAGAAGAACTGTACAAAAAGATCTTCACGATCCAGATAATCACGATGGTGTGATCACTTACCTAGAGCCAGACATCCTGGAATGTTAAGTCAAGTGGGCCTCAGGAAGCATCACTATGAACAAAGCTAGTGGAGGTGATGGAATTCCAGTTGAGCTATTTCAAATCCTGAAAGATGATGCTGTGAAAACACTGCACTGAATATGTTAGCAAATATGGAAAACTCAGCAATGGCCACAGGACTGGAAAAGGTCAGTTTTCTTTCCAATTCCAAAGAAAGGAAATGCCAAAGAATGTTCAAACTACCACACAATTGCACTCATCTCACAGGCTAGTAAAGTAATGCTCAAAATTCTCCAAGCCAGGCTTCAGCGATACGTGAACCATGAACTTCCAGATGTTTAAGCTGGTTTTAGAAAAGGCAGAGGAACCAGAGATCAAATTGCCAACATCTGCTGGATCATTGAAAAAGCAAGAGTTTCCAAAAAACATTTATTTCTGCTTTATCGACTATACCAAAGCTTTTGACTGTGTGGATCACAATAAACTGTGGAAAATTCTGAAAGAGATGGGAATACCAGACCATCTGATCTGTCTCTTGAGAAACCTGTATGCAGGTCAGGAGGCAACAGTTAGAACTGGACATGGAACAACAGACTGGTTCCAAATAGGGAAAGGAGTACATCAAGGCTGTATATTGTCACCCTGCTTATTTAACTCATATGCAAGTACATCATGAGAAACGCTAGGCTGGAAGAAGCATAAGCTGCAATCAAGATTGCCGGGAGAAATATCAATAACTTCAGATATGCAGATGACACCACCCTTATGGCAGAAAGTGAAGAGGAACTCAAAAGCCTCTTGATGCAAGTGAAAGAGGAGAGTGAAAAAGTTGGCTTAAAGCTCAACATTCAGAAAACTAAGATCATGGCATCTGGTCCCATCATTTCATGGCAAATAGATGGGAAAACAGTGTCAGACTTTATTTTGGGGGGCTCCAAAATCACTGCAGATGGTGACTGCAGCCATGAAATTCAAAGATGCTTACTCCTTGGAAGGAAAGTTATGACCAACCTAGACAGAATATTAAGAAGCAGAGATGTTACTTTGCCAACAAAGGTCTGTCTAGTCAAGGCTATGGTTTTTCCGGTAGTCATGTATGGATGTGAGAGTTGGACAGTGAAGAAAGCTGAGCGCCAAAGAATTGATGCTTTTGAACTGTAGAGTTGGAGAAGACTCTTGAAAGTCCCCTGGACTGCAAGAAGATCCAACCAGTCCATCCTAAAGGAGATCAGTCCTGGGTGTTCATTGGAAGGACTGATGTTGAAGCTGAAACTCCCAATACTTTGGCCACCTCATGCAAAGAGTTGACTCATTGGAGAAGACCCTGATGCTGGGAAGGATTGGGGGCAGGAGGAGAAGGGGATGACAGAGGATGAGATGGCTGGATGGCATCACCGACTTGATGGACATGGGTTTGGGTAGACTCCGGGGGATGGTGATGGACAGGGAGGCCTGGCGTGCTGAGATTCATGGGGTCGCAAAGTGTCAGACACGACTGAGCAACTGAACTGAACCAACACATGGCTATTGTATACTTGAAAGTTGTTAGTGTCGCTGAAGACCTAAATTATTGATTTTATCTAATTTTAACTAATTTAAATGGCCACAAGTGCCTTGTGACTACCATGTTATAGTGCAAGTTTGTTTGTTTTCCGATAATCTGTTATGCAGCATTAGATGCATCTAACCTTAATTATATCCCTTACTACATCTGTTCTCTCCATCTTTCATCTTATCAGTCAACCAAACAGACACACACACACACACACACACACACACACACAAAAGCACGCCTTCTTCCTTTTATATTCTGTATCTTGGTGAATGGACTACCCAACACCCACTAAGACACCCAAGCCAGAAAGGCCCTCACTTTCACCACCCACCTTTCTTACAGTTAACATCTGCTTCATAGGTCTATTTGTCTCTTCACTTTTAAATGTACTGTTACAAATATAGTACTTCATTCTTCTTCATAAGATAACCACGAAAAATGTCTCTTTATTGGTTATCTCTGCCCCTAAAACTTCTCAAGACTAATCAAATCTTTACAATGCCACCCAAATGATCTTTCTATACCATAACTACTGACTATATTACTCGTGCAATTAAAGATCTTCAGTGGCTTCCCACAATCCAGAGGACAAAACCCAAACTCATAACGGTACAAAAAATTTTTAACACTTCCTATCACTGCAACTTTACCAAATGTCGTGCCCCTAGTCAACCTCCATGCTCTTATCATGATGAACTACACGCATGTAGTTCTTAGAAAAGATGAGCTATTTTACCCTTTGTTCATAATCACTGCTTCTACCTGAAAGGATCTATTCCTCACCTGTCTGATAACTATAACCCATCTTTAAGGATTCAATGGAAGAATTTATCTCCTGTTTCTGATCTATCCAGAAAGTACTGATTTTTCTCGAGTCTCACTGCCTACATGTCTATCTCCTTCTATTAGACTAGAAGCTTCTAAAGGGCAGAACGAGTACCTGATTCAATGCTGATTCTATCTGGCAGGACAGCATAGTGTTAACAGCGTAGGTTGGGAAGTTAGACAAACTTAAGACTAAAATTCCAGTTTTGCCACTTAGCAGGTATACTACTTAAACTTTCTGAGCTTCTGTTTCTTCACCTACAAAATGAAGATTATATAATAAACCCATTATACTTCACAGTAAAGAATAAGTAAACTATTATGTATAAAATGTTACAGTTCCTACTATATGATTTTTAATCAATAAGTGTATTTTGGATGGAAAGACTAATGAGTTACCACCTCCTGGGTGGGTAACGGAAAGGTGAGACAGATCAAAATAAAAGCTACCATTTTTGAAATCACTTCTGCTAGGCTACTCTAAAGAAAACATGTTAAGTAAGTCAGGAAGCCTCTTAGGTATCTACTATGTGGTCAGAAAATAACACAGAATGGCAAAAGGACTCAACCAGAAATAAATAAAAGGCTGAGGAAACTAAAAGGTTGAAGAAGAGCAGAAGTTCTAAATGGGATCAAATGGGAAAGATCAAAAGCCAAGTAATGACAATGAAGGCAAAGAATGCATATAGAAAGGAATGGGGGAGACTGAGAAGAAGAAGGTAAGAAGTAGAAAAACACAAAAATTTGGAAGCCGGATCTTTCCAAGCAATGACAAGAGCTAAGATGTAGTCATATAGATAATTCCTAGGATAAATCACATGAAGTTGCAAATACTGAACTGTATTTGACTTAAAACAGATTAGACCATTTTTAAACTAATAAGTTGGATCTCTTTTAAACAATAAAATTTGGGGGATTACACATTAATTCCATTAATTTCATTTTACATTCTACCTTTTTTGCCTTTAGTACCTGAGACAATGTGGGGCTCCTAAGAAAATCATGCAGAACAAAAAATTCTTGTTAAAGTGTTCTGGATGTTCCCTGGAACACAATTTAAAAACTGCTACTGTAATTTACGTTAAAAGATGGCAGTGTTTAGTCGCTCAAGTCGTGGCCAACTCTTTGTGACCCCATGGACTGTAGACCACCAGGCTCCTCTGTCCATGGGATTTCCTAAGCAAGAATACTGAAGTGGGTTCCCATTTCCTTCTCCAGAGGATTTTCCCGACCCAGGAATCAAATCCAAGTCTCTTGTGTCTCCTGCATTGGCAGGCAGATTCTTTACCCCTCCACCAGGGAAGTCCACATTAAAAGATAAAGAGACTAAATAAATAACCTTCTTTGACTGAGCCTTCTCATTTGAATTTCATACTTTGTAGTTGTGTTTGGACTTAACCTTCACAGAAAAGATAGTTACCCATAATTATGTGCAGTAGCAAACACAATGAACCAGGAGACAGAAGACTTGGATTTTAAATCTGGTCCCAAATATGTATAAGCTGGGAAATAATGGGCTAGTCAGTCAACAAATGTATCTGAATCTAAGATTTTTCTCATTTGTAAAACAGGAATAACATCTGCCTTATAGTGCTGTTATATGTATTAAATACAATGCCTACAAAGAAACTACTTAATAAATTGAAGCTTTTACAACTAAATGAGGAAATAACTGTAAAAGTATAGTAAATGAGACTAAATTACTCAAGTATCACACTGACAAAATATATGAAAGCGACAATGATCTGACTCGTTCAATGGGACAAAGCTGAAGTGAATCATGCTGTTTGTATGATAATAACTTTCTCATTTTTAAATACAGGACAATAAACAATATTTCTATAATAAATAGATTATTTATGGATTGTGAATTTGTAATTTACCTCATTATTTTTTCCAATCTGACTTTTAACTTCATCAGCCCTAAAAGATAACAACATTCTCCAGACCAGTCATATCTATAACAAACTTTTCAAGCTGGGTAAGCAAAGATTTCCTTATTACTACCAGTGTAAGGAAGTAATGCTAGCTAAAATGAGATATGGTAAATATTTATGCAAAATTAACAGAACTTTACCCCACAGGGATGCTGCAAGCATGGGAAAAAGCCACTTCCCAGCACTCGGCAGAGCGGATGTCTGTAGAGCTCCCTAAGGGCTATACAGTCTCCATGTTCATAGGAATGCTTCAAAGGGTATTGCTTTTTTGCAGGCAGCCTCTCTGTAAGCTTTAAACCTAGTAAAACTCTCAAATTAGAATTCTCCCTCCTTTCTCTACATAGAAACAGTATTCAATAAAGGGTTTGGTTTGTGGGCTTCTTTTTTAAACCAGCTATCTGCCTATCTGTTCTTGATTCTCCCGGGTTACTAAGAAAATGCAGGAAAACAATTCATAGCTTAAAAGAGGCTAAAAAATAACACACTGGACTATCTCTTAGGCAAGTTTTCTTTTCCAATGTTATGGCACAAAGGGAGGCTAAGACTAAAAGGATTCATACCACAGAATTCTCAGTAACAAAAAAATCATTTACAGAGAGGAAATGAAGACTAAAAAGTAACAATGTTTTATGGCACAGAATATGAATCTATATCTAGGATAAAAGGGATGATATTTCTTTAAGTGGTAGAAACTATAAACTAAATGATATAGAAGAGATTACTACTATAAGAAGAAATCTTTAAAAAGAAAATATAATCTCCATTACCAATTAACCAAACATAGATTCTTGCTAAGAATAAACTTAAACTCAACTTGCTTACATCATTTGTTTCACAAACGCCCAATCACTATTAAAGTCATTCATTTGCTACCTTTTCCTCCTCTCATATACTCAGTATACCAATTTTTTGAGTAATTTCTTACTGTTTTGTGTGCCTATAACACACACACACACACACAACAAACCAAATCCCATAAAACTTGTATTAGATGGACTGTAAAATGCCAGGCTCCTCTGTCCATGGGATTTTCCAGGCAAGAAGCACCACTCCTAAAGTACACATGATGTCTCATCTTAATCCTCAGCACTAATCAATGAATATCACAGGTAAATTTCTTAATCCTTTAAATACAAATCAGCAGACAGCAAGAATGCAAAATAACTCTGACAACATAATGGCCTACACAGAGCTGGCATTCAATATTTATTGAACAAATAAAGAAACAAATGAACTGATGTTGTCAAGACAGAACTGGACAAATCTAAGCGATCAAAGGCAGATTTAAAAGTTGACTGCCAATCCTAAAAAAATCTTATTGACTCTATACCTAGAGATGTTACTGTTTCACAGTCTGAGTTGAAATAACTGTCTCTTTGGTTGAACTATCTCTTTGGTCTACACTTCTAAATGCACCTCAATTCTAAAAACATCCTATAATTTGAAATTAATGGAAAGGGAATATTATCACAGCAAGGAAAAAACACTGTCACAGCAGTAGAAGTAGCAAATACATATGAATTCGAAATTATTTAAAATGTGTAGATCAAAGTTGTGGGAAAACCCAATTTCTTAAGTTTAAACAATAAGTTCCTATTATAAGTTTCTGACCTCCTTTGTGTACTTAAATACATTTTCATTTAATCTTCATGCCAACATTAAAGGTAAGTGATATTATTCCAATTTTTATAGATGAGAAAACTAAATTGTTCCTCAGAGATATAAATTTGCCTAAAGTTTCCCAGGACATAAGCTGAACAAGTCTTGACACCAAAACCCAGGCTCTTTTCTCTACATTATCTTCCTTTAGCTTCCTTTTACTACCCCTTTCTTACAAAAGCTACAAAAACTTAAAATTAGAATATATATACACACACACACACACATAATTAAGAGCTAAAATATCTTTCCTTAAAAGCTACTTTTAATCTCTAAAAAGAGACTAGTCTCAAAAAATATTCTGCCAGGGCAGTCAAAATTAATGTAGTTACTAATATTTATCCATATTTTACTTAATTCCTTTTTTGGAAACTAATTATACCTTGTATCCTGTTATGCAATAAATGCATGGTAAGAACCTTCTCTCTCTCTGTTTTTTTAAAACTATTAACATCAATTTACTAATACACCCAATTTACCTTTAAGAATTCTGACCATGTAGGGCTTCTGGATAAATACACAAGAAATACAAATACTTAAGTAACAAGAAACCACAAACCTTTCCCCAAATTGCAAAACTGACTAATGTAACTAAAATGCAACCAAAGTGGAAGTATATTATTCTGACAAAGGTACCAAAAAATTATTTTCTTTAAACATGAATGTTTTTCTAACATGATTAGAAATATAACATGAACAAAAGGCAGGTCAAAGAGTTAATTCTCCATGGGGAAAAACTATTTATTTATTAAAAACAGACTGTACTGCCCCCAAGCAACCAAAGCCAGAATCAATCCAATGCCAAGAAAAATTCAAAATTAAATAAAATTTTTATGTACAAGTCAATGATAACCAAGCTTCTGCTTCAGTCACTACGTGGATTCTGAAATGAGATTAACAATATAACTCAATTAAAGAAAACTAAAACTACTTGGACACCTAGAAAGACCATTTTAACTAAGTTTCCATGAACAGCGAAAAACATCAGATAAGAAAACATAGACAGTACTATCCTAAAATAAACTATTTTCATCATGTTATATACAATAATTTATTCACTAGCCTGTATAAATCCTCTTTGATCAATTCATTGTCACCTGCCAACCTACAAACTGAAGGGGTTATATCTGTTTAGCTTGCTTCCCACTGTTACATAACGCCCCTCTCCCAAGTATGTTCTGTAAAACTGACTATTCTAGATCTGTAATATAATGTCTATTACTTCCATAACCATAGAAATGATAAATAAACTTAATGTCTTACACTATATGCTAGTAAAATCTATGAAGTCTTGACTCAAAATGTAGGCTTTAAAAAGGCCCTCAGATGAATGAACTTGAGCAGCTGAGAATGAGTTAAATTATTTCTAAACTAAAATTAGACAGATTGGCTTTCTTCTTTTTATATCGTTTTAGGACTATTTCCTTAGAGATCTGACAGAATCTTTCTCTGCACAGCAAACAGCGTAGGTGAATACAGAATTTTTAGAAATGATTTTGATGTTCTTCTTCAGAGTCTATAACATCAGTGACTGGGAACTCCCAGAAGACTTGGAGACATTAACGGCTCGGATTCCTTTCAATTGGCGTCATTCCAACAGAGGCTCAGTGTGAAATGAAACCTCCTGCAAATCAAATCTGTTGCAATGTAATTTTTTTCCAGAGGTTAATTACCTGCTACTCACACACACACACACACACACACACACACACACACACACAAGGAAAGGAGGTACTGGAAAAACAGATGACATTCTGCTGTAAGCCTCCTCCAGAAATACTCAAAATGAAATCAAAACAACTTTCTGGCTGTCAAATTCTAGATACAACTCCATGAACATCCTCTCCTACTTGACACCTGTCAATCCATAGCATCATTATCTCCAACTAATAACAGAGAGTAAGAATTTACTAAAAGCAAGTTACACCTTCAGAGTTCTATTTTTCAGAGATACTCAGTGAAATATTTATGGTTGAAATTATGATATTCAGCAACTACTTCAAAATAATCCAGTGGAAAAGCAGGGAAAGGAAACAGATGAACCAAGACTGTCCATGCACAGTAAGTTTTTGATGCTAACAATGGGAACAAGAAAGTTTATCATATTATTCTCTGCACTTTTGTATATGTTTGAAACAGTCCATAAAAATAAAAACTTTCACAGATTCAAAACAACCCATTTAACAAGAATTTATCGATCACCTCTGATGACAGACTGTCTTATTGCTTTGCCCTTTCCTTCCTTAAGAGGATTAAACAGCCCCACCTATCATCACGTGATGTGTGATGCCACCTGTGGGAGTAGTACACATCTCTGGCCCAATGACAATGACTGTGACCGTATCATTGCTCTGACCAATGACATGTGAGTGATGTGATGGGAGTGATATGATATACACCTCAACTGAGTAGAAGTTTTTGAAGTCACTGTACGTTTCCATCAGTTTTCCTGTTGTTTCCCAACTCCACAGTAATGGCATATTCCAGGGGTTGCTGGGGGATTGCTCCTTCAGACAGGGTTCCAAAACTGCTGCAATCAATCCACAGCTGACAAGATGCAGTGTAAGCAAGAAATTTACTAGTGTTGTAAGCCACAGATATTTGTTGGTGTTGCTATGATAATACAACCCAGCAAAAGCTGATAGATACATTTATTACAAGTTAGGTACCAAGAATATTAAAATGATGACTGGTATATTTATGAGACTGTTAAGGAAGGTAGACACACAAAAAAAACTTAACTATAGTTATCTCTGAGGAGAGAATCTGAGAACCAGACTCTCAGAGGATACAGTTAAGATCAGAGGAAGACTTTATATATTATGAGAAATGCTGGGCTCGAAGAAGCATAAGCTGCAATCAAGATTGCCGGGAGAAATATCAATAACGTCAGATATGCAGATGACACCACCCTTATGGCAGAAAGTGAAGAGGAACTCAAAAGCCTCTTGATGCAAGTGAAAGAGGAGAGTGAAAAAGTTGGCTTAAAGCTCAACATTCAGAAAACTAAGATCATGGCATCTGGTCCCATCATTTCATGGCAAATAGATGGGAAAACAGTGTCAGACTTTATTTTGGGGGGCTCCAAAATCACTGCAGATGGTGACTGCAGCCATGAAATTCAAAGATGCTTACTCCTTGGAAGCAAAGTTATGACCAACGTAGATAGCATATTAAAGAGCAGAAACATTACTTTGCCAACAAAGGTCTGTCTAGTCAAGGCTATGGTTTTTCCAGCAGTCATGTATGGATGTGAGAGTTGGACGGTGAAGAAAGCTGAGCACCGAAGAACTGATGCTTTTGAACTGTGGTGTTGGAGAAGACTCGAGAGTCTCTTGAACTGCAAGAAGATCCAGCCAGTCCATCCTAAAGGAGATCAGTCCTGGGTGTTCACTGGAAGGACTGATGTTGAAGCTGAAACTCCAATACTTTGGCCACCTCATGCGAAGAGTTGACTCACTGATGCTGGGAAGGATTGGGGGCAAGAGGAGAAGGGGACGACAGAGGATGAGATGGCTGCATGGCATCACCGACTCAATGGACATGAGTTTGGGTACACTCCCGGAGTTGGTGATGGACAGGGAGGCCTGGCGTGCTGCAATTCATGGGGTCGCAAGAAGTCAGACACAACTGAGTGACTTAACTGAACTGAATATCATATTATCTATCATTTGAATTTTCATGAGTGTTTTTAACAACATCATTTGGGTAACTGGATAAGTTGGGCTCTTTTTTCCTTCCTTATGCTTTTTAGTATTAAAAGTGAATAAAAATATAATGAAGCAGATAGTAACTAATTAAAAATGAGTAAGAACTACTCTCCTGTCCTTAAAAGAAAGCATCTTCCAATAAGACATTCACTGTTAATTCTTTAAAGTGGCAAAGGTGATATGCGAAAACAAAATTTTAAAAAATCAGGAGTATTATTAGTACATGCAATTCTATCAGTTTGCTCATCTTAAGATTTCAGTAAAGCAAACACAGGGTTTTGTACATGGGTGGTGCACCTACTGATCTCAAAGGAAATTCTCTCAATTACATTATTTCAGTATGCTAGTTAAACTGGTGAAGAAGCGCACTCTAGGCATCAAACTTGGTGAATAAGGCTTAACGAAAGACAAGCCTTAACTATAGACAAGGTATCTACTCTTCTTAAGTTAACCCATACAGGGTAAATATATTTTTAAGCATTAGAAGAAAAACATTCCAACCACAACTCTTGAGGTGATTAAACAACACTTGAATGGTTACAGAAGTCTTAAGGCCAATAAAGTAACACTTCACTACATGAATATATTTTTACTTAAACTTGAGCAATACCGGCAAATATGATTAGGAACACGTCTGCACTTTTCATCTTAGGATCTCAAAGCACTTTACAAACGTTAATTTAACCCTCGTATCGCCTTGGGAGGTAGGTATTATACAACATTATAACCATCTATTCTGCCACTACAAAACATTTAAACATCCCTTCAGCAGTACTTGCCCTGAGGAGGTATTGCCAAAACAGCCAATAAGACAGGAAATAAGCTGACAGTGCATATGCCACCAACAATCTCTAAAAAGATCAGACCTTCACCCACAAGAACCACTTCCTCTGAGTAAACCACAGACACTGTACACGGCAACCACAACGTATCAGCCTGCGTCGGAACCCAGGCAGACAACCCGTCTAAAATCTATGGAAGGCCATGTCCAAGCACCTTCACACGGTGTCTTATGTGCATCTCAGTGTGTATTTGGGGGACTTGTTACTCTTCTGGATGAGATTATAGTCACCTTCTGCATTACATAATCAACTTCACATATAATTTACTCATATGCTGATTTGTTTCAACACCACAAGTATCTACATTTTTCTGAATCCACAGAAGACATGAAATCCTCCTTAAGCTCGCATGTATGAACCTAACATCAGCATTTAAATGTAATATTTAACCAAAAATGTAGGCTCGTAACAGTTAACTTTAAACACCTATAATAGGCATCAAAAGAAAAAACAGTGTGACAAGTGGATAAGAGTAACATTAACTAAATCAGATTTTCTTATATATTCCCAATTTCTTCATGAGTTGTCCCTCACAGTCCCACGACAGGAAATCTAATTTTTTACTGGCCTTTAGATTTGCTTATCTCTCAACACTGGGAAGCCACCCAGGTCTATCATGTGACTGTGACCTAAAAAACCAGGATTTAGCATTTGAATTAGTAAGAGATCCTGCTTTGCTATGAATCTAAACTGTCAGCTGCACTGGTGCATGTTAATTTAGTAAGGAAAACAGTATATTTCTCCTTTTACTGAAAGTCACTATCGTATGTTTTTATAAAATGTAGGGAAAATCTCTGACCTGTGACACTATCACATATTATCTCTGCAAAATTAAAAAGCTGAGAATTATTCTAGGTACTAGCTTCACAGGTTTGTACTGGAGTTAGGAATTCTTACAAACTCCTTTCCTTTGCGGTTATCTTGGTACTCTAGATATTCTAAGTAGAGAAAGTAAAATACCCTAAATCTTATCTGTTTCTAAAATTCTGACATTTGAGGTAACAAAATCACTAGCAAAACACAAAAGAATAAAGACATCTATTTAAAATAAATTTAAGTATCAACAGGTCTACTAACACAACAGCCAAGACCTCTATTTTTCATATATATATATGTATATGTGTATATATTAAAAAAAATCCACTTTTTCCTTCTGTTACTTATCATTAGTAACATTCTTGTAAATACACTGGTAAGAAAGTAAAACATTATTTCAATATTAATAACAGTATGTCTTACTGGAAAAACATGCTTATCACTGCAAATCTATTTCTTTTCACTAATAAGAGGAAATAACAGGAAAAAATAAAGTTAAACAACACAAGCACACACACACACAAAAAAAAACCGCAAAAATGACACACAATTTTAAGGTTAGACTGAAAAACCACTGTAAAAAACAAAGAAAAGAAAAAGTAACAACTCACAGATATATCTCACCATATAGTGACATCTTACTTTAAAGCTACAACCACATCTCTTTATTAAACTCAGAGATGTTTCATCCTCATTTCTGATTAATTTTCAACCTGAGATGGCTTATCATTTGTTTGCTACATTTTTGTCACATAACTGATAATACTTGTAACTTACACTAGGGCACACTCCTATTTGAAAGAATCACTTTGTATACAAGGCTTTTATAACATGAGTAATTGCCTTAATTACCTGATTTGCTAATTATGCTGTTTGTATATATCTATTTGTTTGTTTTTTTGATGCTGATATCTCCCATATCCATTCTAAAAACTATCTAAAATAAAAGGGAGTCAAAATGGTCTTGAGAATTTCTTTACTCATAATTTTGAGCTATACCTGGAGAAAACAGAAGACCCCTGTGTTATGGTAAAACCAAACTGGAACTTGTTCTAGAATACAGATAAAGATAAAATACAGAATATCATTTTGTAGTAGGACAGCACTGAAAGAAAAAAAAAAAAAAACATTTTGCACTAGATGAGCGACTGAAGAAAAGCTAATAAAATATTAAGAGGAACAGACTGACTTTTAGACACAAATCAACAGAATATACAACTTGGCTCAGCAAAGAATAAGGGTAGAGGGAAGGAAAGGGTGGTGGACAACTGTCTGAACCATTTACAGTCATATAAACATAAAATGGGAGGAGATCATTATTTAGCCTAGTACAGCAAGTGTATACAAGTTAACAGGACAACTTAAAAGAAAAGTCTGTGCTAAAGATCAGGAAAAACTTCCTGACTACTAGATCTATCAGATTGTTGTTCAGTCTCCTGAGGAAGTGACGAGAGCTTTATCCTCTAGAGATACTTAAAATTAGAATGGATAAGGTACTAGAAAGCATCCGGTAAGAGAAAAATCCAACCCTGACTTAGCTTGGAAAGTTACAAGGGAAGCAGGACAGAAAAAATATACATGGAAAGACAATAATTTAGAGTGAAATCTGGAGAACTTGAAAGCCAGAAAATCTAGGTTAAATCTTGAATCTATCCTTTCCATTTAAGTTAATCTATCCTTAACTTAAATGCTGAGTTGCTGTAAGCGTAAATGATGATCTGCCTCACACTGAACTGAAGACACTGTAAATGTTAAACAGCTACTTTGCCATAGGATATTGTTACATATATCAGGGTATTTTCTTCAAAAACAAACAACATGTATAATTTTGCTGCTTTAAAATTTTCAGTTCAAATTTCACTATTTTGAAGATTCTTAACTACTGAAAGTAAAAGGACCATGCCTTCCAATGAAGTTTTAAAACATCATCAACACCATGTTTTAATGGATGAAACTTAATGAAGTAGCATTTCTAGTAACTTTGTTAGACAACCATGATGTAAAAGCACTTCTCCAATTACCACTGGAAAACCATTAAAATATCCTGCTGTTTCTACAACCCGTATCTGTTAGGTAGGCAATTCATACTCAATTTATGAAACCACCGGTGTTGAGTGGTATTACCAGGTTAACATATTTTTATTATGATTCAAGTAAAGTTGCTCTCATCATCTCACTAAATACACATGAAAATCTTATAAATGTGCCATTAATCTGGAAGACTATAGCTCTGTACTTGTAAAAAAATTTACTTTGGACTGTACATGTTGACTCATGTAAAACTGTACAAGTGAATGTACTACTGCATACCTGTCTGAATCAGGATTTTAAACTGAAAAGCTAGAAGAAAAGACAACATTAAAGTGAATACAAAGCTAGCACTGGCCCCACTTTCGATTCAGTATTTATCAAATGACTGATTTTACAAATGAATGCTACAAGTAATTTCACCTTGCAGATGACTCAGTCAGCCTTGAAAACAGCGCACATACAGAATTTGTTTTGTTTCGTATTTTAATCAAAAGCATTATTATATGGCACTGCTGGCAGAAAAAGTATCATGAATGAAAACGCTAATTACTGGGTAAATGCATATAAAGCCTCTGGTTTCCAGATTCACTTTAAAAGCTGCTTCTTAAAAAAAAAAACACAAAGAACAAAAAGACTTGCTTCAGTTAAGCTTAAAGTTGAACTTACAGTGCTTTAAAAAAAAAAAAAGCCAATATATTAAAACAAACCTTTTATCTATAAATCAAAACCAACAAAATCTACAAGTCCTAGACAGGACACAGGTTCTTTTCAACAAAGAACTTTATAGCAAAATCCTACCTATTTTGTCCCTGAAAATTCACTGTTCTAGAATACAGCCTGAAACAATTTACTCAGTCCACTGAAAAAGCATTCTCTTATCTCTCAAAAGAAATTCCAACTGCCACAGGACCCCTAAACTCTTAGGGAGAAGACAAGCATCCAGGAGGATTAGAAACAACTAGGATTATTTTGGGACTAAGGGCAGCAATCAATGCAAACTGGAGAACAGCAATCACATATTTCTACCACTTTTCAAGTGCTGGTTCTAAAAGCTGAAAAATATAATCTTCAGATCGCATAGAAGTCACAAAGCAAGACACTGGATGGTATTCATAAGTTGTTTAGATTTTTAACAATTCAGATAAAAATAACAGCTACCATGAACATATAGTTTGAGTTTTAAGTTGGTAACTACACTTTTAAAAAGGGGGCTGGAGTGCCTGAGGAGTAGAGAATGAAAAGGGGAAAGGGGGAGTAAACGAATGTGTTAATTTAACTGCAAAATAATAACAGGATATAACAGAATTCTGAGTCTCCAAAGTGACCATTCAGAGCCCAAACATAGCTGAATTCCATCCCAGCCCCAGCACGTCCCTAACACAAGAATAAAACCCTTCTTATCTTGTTCAGCCATGTGTCGCCTGCCACAAACTGCAAAACAGAACAACGCCCAAAACCAGCTAGTCTGATTTCAACTGAGGACAGACAGACTCTGTAGTCAGAAGCACCACAATGAAAGAACTCTAACTCACACAGCTGGCCTGGTGGGTCTGCACACTCTACAAAACAAAGCTATACCACATACAGTACTTCAAACTTGAAAGGATCTTTAAAAAGGCACTGTTAATTTGCCAATAGCTCTAGAATCAGCAAAATGTACCTAGAGTGCACTGGAGTTAGTCCATGAGGAAAGAGGCTGAGGTAGTTAGGCTGAGAAGATGGGAACTATTCTGTACTACTCTGCCTACTTAAGGCAGCCTGGCACAGAAATAACACTAAACCAGTACTTCCAGATTTCACCCCAACATATATTCAAATCAGGGACAACTCTTAAGAGTCAATGGATGCTTGAGATTTACAGGGCAAGGTATGTTCAAAGAAAAAGTAATGGTCACATAAGAATAAATCATGTGGTGGAAAAAAAGAAACTAGTAGTAAACTCCTAAGAAATACGAATCCATAACTGTCTCACCAAGGCACATTAAATTAAGTGGCTTTTAAAGTCTTTCATCTCTTAAAAAGTATGTGAAATTAGGCAGTACCTGAACTAATTCAAGTAGACCTTAAATCCAAACCAATTTGCAGATTCATATCAGAATATTCATCTCTTAATCCTTTGTGTCCAGCACCGTGCCTGGCAAAAAACAGGCATTAACTGCATGCTTATTGTACATTTATTATCTCATCTAAATTATAAAAAGCAACACAAATCCCAAGGTTTTCTTTCCAATATACTGGAAATAGGAAGAAAATCTCTAAGAAGCAAAGAAGAAGGAAAGATCATTACTTGGGGGCCTTTGGGTAATTTTCATGTGGAATGAGCTGATGATCCAAGGTTCTGTTTCTACAGAATTAAACACCCTTACTATTGCAATGAAAACTACCAACATATTACTTTCTAATAAGACTTGTCTCCAGGGTCAACAGAGACAGCAAGAATTGAGAGAACCAGGAAAACAATTACCCACACACCCATGAAAGTGGCTTCTCAGAGGCAAAACACCCTGAAAGGAAAATGGGAATAACCAAGAGATCAAAATAAGCATTGTTAGTAATGTTAAATGTACTCTCAGAGAATTTGAAAATTAAATGCATTAAAAAAATACACAAACAAAGAATAAATAGTTTAAATATTTAATAGAATTTTTTAGGTGAACATTCACGTGATACTGGGAAGCATCAACAGGAACAGGAAATTCTGTTTCTGGAGTAGCTGTTAGGGTAAGATAATGGAATTTGGCCCTTTTAAAATCAACAAATGAGTCTTACAATTGAGTGAAACTCTCTCATTAGGGAATTCAACTACTTTTTGCAGAAGCACTTCTCAAAATGCTTTCTTTGCTCCCTAACTTCAGTTACTTGATCTTTTTTTTTTTTTTAAATGATGTAATGGTTTGAAGGCTGACCAAGGGGGGGGAAAAAATCCAACTGAAACTTGGGACTTGAATACAACGTTATAGTTACAGTGAAAAATACCATGTAGTAAAGAACATGCTTTTATCACTTAAATATTGCAAAGAATAACTCTAAACAGTAAGGAAACTCACTTAAACCACAAATGGTCTAGCTCAATTCACCAAGCAACATAGCTAAGTACTATAAAAGACTGACCCAACTCAACAAACCCACCTGCCAGCTTCTGCTACATAATTCGCTTAGGCGCTACACCCCTTAAATGCAAACGTTTCTGGAAAATGAAATCCTAAAAGTTCAATAATTAAAATCAAGCCCCATGATGTTCCCCCGCCGTTTTGTTTGTTTGCTTGTTTTTAATTCCTTGATACTGTCCCCAGCAGGAGACTGGAACGTACTGGTAATTCCAACATTCTGCAAACTATTAGACAACAACCCCGTGCAGTCAATGTTTCAAGGATACCAATTTCATAAATCATCATGCGGTAGTCTCAGAATGAAGTTCACAAATAGAAAGTCCTAAAATGCAACAGGGTCTAGAGAGCTACAGGATAGGAGTTAAACTTATGAGGGACCAATATCCCAGCCGACCTCCGGCGCTGACCTTCACCCAAAATGACCTTCCTCTGCTTCCAAGATCAGTACTGAATCCTAATGCCCACTACGGACAAAAACACACAATCGTGGCTTTACCTACCCCTCCTTCGACACTCTGGAAAAGTTTCTCTCCAGAATAAAAAAAAAAAAACACAATCTCCAAATTCAATCAACCGGGTAACTTGGCAGCAAACCCAGAGTAACTACAGAGCTCGGAAACAACCCTCCGTCGGGTGCCTGTCAACTTCACTGGGCAAAGGCAATCGGCAATCCTGACTCTCCTGCTTGGTCGGGCCCCATCCAGGGAGGCTAAGCGCAGGGGGGAGCTTCATACCAACCTGTCGGTGATAGTAGACTGTGTGCCACTCATTGGGGCCCTTGGCGAGAGGTCCTCCTTTTATCCAACTTGCATTTTACAGTAACACCTCCACCCCACCCCCAGCGCTCCGGGATCAGGCCCGACTCCGTAGGGGACACCAGAGTCCAACTCAAAACTCCATTCAGTCATCTAGAACGTCCGACTGGCAGGGGTCAAGGAAAGGGGATGCGGGTGAGAGCGAAGCAAGTTATCTCCCAAAACAAACCGAGCAAGTCCTCCAGAAGGCGAGTTCTAGCGCTAGGGAGCGATCCTTGGGAAAGCGCCGGAGAAAACTTCGTCACGGAGGGAAGTCGGCGAGCCGCGAGGGGAAGGGACCCCAGGAGTCCCTCCGGGTCCGGGGCACGATGGGCTCCTCGTCGGGGTCTCGGGGGCCTGCAAACCCCCACCGCCGAGCCGGGGCCCGCTGGCTTCTGCTTTCTATCTGGGGCTGCCGGCCGCTCGTGGCCGTGGCCTCGGCCGCGTCTCGGGCAGTCCCGCGTCAGCCGCGCGCGGCTCCATGGCCCCGGGCCGGGGACCCCTCTCGTCGTCCTCGCCGCCCCCCACCAGGCTCCGGGCGCCGGGACGAGCACGAGCGCCGGGGGAGGAGGTCCCGCAGCCGGAGGTGACAGGAACCCGGTCTCTCAGCCCCGCGGGCTGCTCCCCATCCCTCGGAGGCCCGGGCTCTTCCGCGGTCGGCGAAGGCGGCGGCGGCGGCGGCGGTGGCTCCTCCCCGACGCGCCGGTAGGCGGCGGCTCCCGCGAGGGGCGGGAGGTTCCCGTCCGACCCGGACTGGAAGCACCGGCCCGAGAGGCCGGCGGCGACCGCGGCGACTCGGGGCGCAGGTCCGGCTCGCCGGGTCCCGGGGCTCTCGCGGGCGCGCGCGCGGCCGGCGGGGGCGGGGGCCGCGCGACAGCCGAGGCGCGCGCGCGGGTTCCGGTTCCGGTTCTGCCTTCCCGGCCCCCGCCGCATTCAGCGAGCGCGCGCCCTTCCCCTCCCCCGCCGACTTTTCTGGCCTCCTCCCCGCTGACTTCGGAAGGCCGCCTCACCCGGGATCCCTCCGCGGCGCGCGGGGCCGCCCCAGCCCCCCGCGCGCGCCGCCTGCGCTCGCCGACCGCGGGCGCGCGCCGCCCACGCGCGGACGCCTCCGCCGGAGCCTTGGGGCGGGGGCGGAAAAGTAGTTCTGCGGGGGCAGAGGGAGGCGGGCGCCGCGCGACCCCGAGAGTCCCACGCGCCAACCTAAGGGCGTCCGAGGGAGCCCGCGAATGCCGGAGGCCGCTCCTTTGGGGTCTGGCTTGCACTGACTCGGCTTTCCCCCAGAGAGCACGCCCCCAGTCCCGAGGAGTGGAGGGTGAGAGAGGCTCTTTGGAAGTTACTCACCCCCTGGTCCTAGAAACTTGTATCCCTTAAGGGAGCGTACGTGTCCTCCTTTTCTGAGAACGCGCGCAGACTGTTTTTGGCGAGTGGAAGCGAACTCAGGTCCGGCTGCCCGGACCCCGCTGCTCTCTCGCCAGTCAGACAAAACCGGCAGAGAGAGGTTTGGCCCGGGCCGCTCACCTGGGGCACCTGCTGGCCCCGGCCCAGGGCAGGGGCTGCCGCGCAGGAACGCCTTGGCTGCCGGCGGAGGGTTGGAGGGTGGAAGTGTACGGGAATGGGGAGACCGAGTTTGGGGATTGGAGCCAGGATTTCTTCGTATAGTGTTGCTTTTAGGCTGCTTCTGCCTTGGCAAAACGAAGTGTGTTATTTGCCAAATTGAGCAAGCGTGGTACTTTCCACAGCGGCTTAACAAGCTTGCTGTGGAAAGAAATGGGAGCGGGGGAAGGGGGGCAGTTTATTTATCCTGTTACATGACAGTTCTCTTTGAAGAGTTCCCAAATATATATATGGTGTTTTTTCCTACTGGGTAGTAGGTTTAGACACCCATCCAGTTTTATGGTTGCGTAACTCAGGATTGTAGCGATTCAAGTACCATGGACAATATATATTTCTTCCATTCCGCCTGCAAACGTCTGAAGTGTCTGTCTCTTCACACAACTACTTTCAGACTTTCGGGTTCAAACCTGTATGGGTGGGTAAGGGTCTTTAACAACTTTTTGTGGAAATCAAGTGGGCAAAGCAAATCTAATAAACAGTGGATGTAGAGAAAGGAAACAATTACCTCTTAACAATGCTGTTTCTAAAATGCAGTCCGCAACAGTGCATGAAAGGATCATTATCCCTGAATAGATGCATGAGCTAAGGCTGACGTTAGAACTGGGTTGAAAAAAAAGAAAAAGATAAACAGAGGCCAAAGATGACTCTTAATTGCTCGATATTTTTTTTTTTAAAGTCCAGGGCACAGCCAACTAATTTTGTAATGTTTATTTTGGGAAAGAATAGAGGCAGAATAGGGTTCCAAGCCACTTTGCTAATGATCAGACCAGGACATATTGCCACCTGCTGGTGTACCCTCGCATGATAATTCTGTCCTGAAAACTCAGTATAAATTGCGCTTTGCATAGATAACTGGGAAAGAGCTTCATCAGTCTGTATACGACGACCAGACTGAAAACCTTATCCGCAAACTTTTAGACGTTCTAAGTATCTTTTTTGCCCTATTCCATCAATTTCACAGCGGGGGTATCAAATTAATTGGACCCAATGACTCATCAAATCATGCGTTTTAAAAATGAGTGTCCCTCTTGCCTTCAAGAATGCCTCATTCCACGAGATTCAGGAATAAAACAAACTGGGAAAGTTTCCTAATTCACCTTCTCTTCCTTGCATACAAACCTCTTGGCAGGCTGCTTTCAAGATCTTTCCAAACTTAAACAGACCCAAAGTTCTAGCTGTGAGCAAAGAGGTCATTTGCTGTGGGAAAGCTTCGGAAGATGGTAAGCAAAGGATTTAATTAAGCCAGTGCTTATTCACTCCAGAGCTTTTTTTAATAATGAAAATCTCTATATTCACACACAAAGCTCTCATGGTTAAAAAAAGAAGAAGAAGAAAAAGTCCCTGAAAGTCTCTTTACAGCTGTTGGTAGCTCTAGACTGTTCTAGAGTCTGTGTATAGAATACCTTCACAATAGTCACACCAATTTAGGCAGAACACACTCCCCAGGAACATTAGTCCTTTACCTAGAAAAGTGACATCGATGACACCTATCCAGTTTTCCAATGGGGGGGGTATTCTAGATTATATCCTCAGGCCCTCATCCATTCTTTCAAGCTGCTTATTGACACCTGGCTTCCCAAGTGGCTCTACCCAAGTATCCGCCTGCCAATGCAGGAGATGTAAGGAACCTGGGTTTGATCTCTGGGTTGGGAAGATCCCCCTAGAGGAGGAAATGGCACTCCACTCCAGTATTCTTACCTGAGTAAGCCAGTGGACAGAGGAGCCTGGTGGCCTACAGTCGCTGGGACTGCAAAGAGTCGGACATGACTGAGCACACAATGAGCACCTACTATGTATCTAACACTGTTCCAGTCTTTGGAAGCAGAGTCTGAAGAGAGCAGAAGGCCCTGTCTTCATGAACCCAACTGGACATCATCGTTTTCAAGGCAACTACTCAAATAGGCTGAACATGAAGAAGGCTGAGCACCAAAGATTTGATGCTTTTGAACTGTGGTGTTAGAGAAGATTTGTAAGAGTCCCTTGGACTGCAAGGAGATCAAACCAGTCAATCATAAAGGAAATCAATTCTGAATATTCATTGGAAGGACTGATGCTGAAGCTGAAGCTCCAATACTTTGGCCCCCTGCTTCAAAGAACTGACTCATTGGAAAAGACACTGATGCTTTTGAAGATTAAAGGCAGGAGGAGAAGGGGACAATAGAGGACGAGATGGTTGGATGGCATCACCAACTCAATGGACATGAATTGGAGCAAGCTCTGGGAGATGGTGAAGGACAAGGAAGCCTTGCATGCTGCAGTTCATGGGGTTGCAGAGAGTCAGACACGACTGAATGAATGAACAACAACTAAAACAGGTAGCAAAATAAGAAGTTCCTCCTCCTTTTGGCAAACTGCTTTCTGTATGTAAATTGTTGCCTCAAAAAATAAACAATATTAAGAATAGTGGATAAGAGCAGCTATGAAGTATTTTACCAGTAAGTATAAATGTGGTTCAAACTTTCTGCAGGCCAAAGCCTTTTTTTTTTTTTAAGCTTCTTGGCAGAACCACAAGAAAGACATAAAGCCAGACCCTGGATTGATAAAAAGTTGTTTATTTTCATAAAATTTAGTATACATCTTATTGAAATATAAATTCTTCTTGAGCAGTGTTAATAATTATTACATAGTAATCTGAATGCAAATAAGTACTTCATGTGTCTGACCATACCACATGTTAATTAGCCCTTCTGTACCTGTCATGGACAACCTCAGCATCTTAACTGCTGAGTCACCTTCATTTCACAGTTTTGTCTCAGCAAGTTGCCTTCAGAGTTATCAGCTACAACATCCAAAAAAGCTGAAATGAGGGATTCTCCTTCCCTTATCATTAGTTAGGTTTCTTGAAATTCAAGAAATCTGAGTACATTCCCCTAGAAGAGCAAGGTCTGCAATCCCTTCACTTCTGAGGCTTAAGGAGAAAAGAATTGGTACCAGATTAAGTCTATTCATTCGTCTGGTATGGGACAGGTTGCACTGTGCCAAAATTCAAGAGACGGATTTTTTCTTCCTCTTTTTTGTTTTTTGGTGCCAAGCCACACTTTTTTAACTAGGCTTTTGCTAAAATCAGCATTCCCTAGCATCCTACTTTGACCACAATCTTATTGGAAAGAGGCTAACCAGCATTTCAGGGATATGGGTCATAGAAAAAAAGGAGCTAGGGATGCTACTGTCAGATTATTCTCATGTCCAGCAAATCTCCTTAACTAAATGACAGTCATTTTAAAAGACCCATAGTTAACATGCCTTTAAAGCTGTTTTTTCCCAGAGCAATGATGACTTCATGTGGTTCCAACCGCTCATGCCTGGACAATGATGTCCATTTTCAAGAACCACTCATTAGGCTAGGATTACCAGTGACCATGGAATGGGCTGACACTTTCTACTGACCTCTAGCCCTGACTTCAGCAGCCTCAGGCCCTTGCTTATCAGCCGAGCTACGTGGTCGCCACTGTGTGGTCTCAACAACACAACTTGAATGAATACATAAAAAACAAACAAACAAAACTTCCCTTTTTCCCCATAAAAGCCCTACATTAAAGACCTTCATTAATGAAAATCCACCTAATTTCTTCATGAAATATGCAATGGGGTATTTCGTTTATTGACAGTAGGGTTCAAACAGAGGCAAAGAGTAAACAAGTGACCTGCCCAAAGGATCTGGCAGGTGAGTAGCCAAATTAGTTCAAAGAACCTAAGAATTCTCACTTCCTAAGCCCTTTTACTACACTTGTGTTCTTGCTTTTCCTAGGTAAGATGAGAGACTATTGACTAACAAATATTTTTTTCCTCCTAACATTGGCTTTTTCATAATACACTGCCCAGAGAGAGTGGCACCTTTTCCAAAGAAAAAGTAGTAACAAGATGAACAGGGAATGTATCTGAAATGCAAAAAAAAAAAACCCAGCCTCGTCACCCTGAGACCAGGACATTCGGTCTTTGGTTCTGGTTTGCAGTATGTATAGCAGAGCTGAAACCTGAACTGGCATCTCAAGCCCAGTGGAATCTACATGGTAAATCCCTACGGAATTCAGTCACAGCCTCTCATGCCTAGGAGATTAATGCACAAAAGCCCTGAGAACTGGCATAGTTTTCCTGGTAGGGCAGAACCCGTACAACAGGACTGGGTAAATCTGCCCACACCTCATTCATCTCTCATCTGCAGCTCTAGCTCTATGATTTTTGTGCAGAAAAGAGTTAATAGAGCAGGCCTAGAAAGAGCTGTCTGCAAGGTTGGCCCTTGGCCAGCATCCAGGGACTTAGATTTTGTCAGAAAGGTTCCCATATGAACTGATGAGACTGGCTCATTGACTCTAAACTGCACAAACAATGTGGTTCCTGGCAAAAACCTCCTTTCCTTCTGGTAGTCAGGAAAAGGCTGACTTTTGCGCACCATGGAAAGACTGCCTATGGCACCAGCCCTCAATTGAAACCTTGGATACCGAGTCTCTAACAAGCTTTCTTCTAGACATTTCATACATACTTTGAACAGATTGTTGCTAGAGGAATTAGCACATCCTGCATGATCCCACTGGGAGAGGGCTCTGGAAGCTTGGGGCTGGTTTCCCCTGTACTCTACTCCAGGTGCCTTTTCCTTTGGCTGCTTTTTCATTGTATCCTTTTGCTGTAATAAATCAAAGCTCTAAGTACAACAAAGTGCTGTGTCCTGTCAGTCTTCCTAGTGAAGCACCATGCCCAAAGGTATGTACTTGTACTCCCTCAAGTACAGGGAGTCCTATATGGTATATACCAAGTATAAGGTATAGGGAGGCTCAGGAAGTAGCCCCCCACCACTGACTGTCATGGTTTCACCCCCCCATTCCTGCTCTCAGTTTCCTGATCCAAGTTACTTCCTGAAAGTCCCTCACTTTACAGTAAATGGGGTGCATTTCTTTAAGCTGCTACACAGAAACCAGGAATAAACATTTGTTTATTCAAAGGAATAAGGAAGAAATTGCACTAATGTTTTTTGAGTTCCTTTCTAAGCTGTCTGATCATCAAGCCTCCCGGGAACAGAAGAGCCAGGGTCACCACAACCTACAAGGAATGCAGCACACTCATCTCACAGCTCTGACTTACTCACAACTACTGCTGGTAGTTTCACTTTCCATAGCTGTGCTGCTGCAGAAGTTAGCGTTTTAATACTGGAATGTGTTCTGCTCCAAGACTGACTTTCAAACCAATCAATAAATTTAGCCCTTCTTTGTAATCTAAGTTTGTAATAAGCATGATTCTGTAACAGCCATATATCCAACCTGGTTCCCGTGGCTGACTTAACCTAATCCATTGTCCAAAGCAAGCCTTGGCTAGTGTGTCTTGAGATGTCCATTAAGTCTGAGCTGCCGCTCCTCACTCCACCTGCTTCTCCAGGTGTGGTACTTCTTGATGCTTTTCCTCCATGCAAAGCGCCAGATGCTAAACATGAAACACCAAGACACCGCATACATTGCTACTCCCCCGACCTTCACAAACCACTTGGGCGTGGGTGAGACCATTTCACAGAAGAGGAGGCAAGCTCCTACGCCAATCCTCACCCCAGTGAAGAGGGCCACAAAGAGGAAATCCACCACGTCCCCAGTGAAACTATGGTAATGGCCTGTTTCACGAAGAAACCAGCGCATCTGTAGCAGGGGGTTGGTAATCTCGCTTCCGAAGAGGACCGCATTGACCTCTGTGCCTGACTCTCCAAGCACCAGGGCCACGATGATGCCCAAGATACTCAGTGTGTGGTGAGCCAGCATCAGAGGCCCCTCAGAGCGGAAGTAGATGCACCAGCCCAAGTCGAAGATGAAGTAGCCCAAGGTGAGACACAGAACGTGCACTTGGAGAGGTGTATTGGGTGAGCCTGAAATAAACCGAGACAGAAGCAAATTGAGTGGCTAAGAATTGTGCTGGCTTACACAGGAATCCTGTGTTGCTCTTTCTCAAACCGTCTGGAATCACTGAAAATAAAAGTAATGGCAGGCACATGCTTTTTAGAGACAACAACAACAAAAAAGACTAAAATCTAAAACTTTGGTCTCTATCAAACCAATACTACAGGCCCCAGGACATGCTGTTCTGATGCCTCAGATTTCAGTGAGTGATTCGAACACCAGCAATGATCCAGCATCCTCTCTGTGTAGCAGCATAAAATCGAGTTATTTTGTTCTTTCAACTAAAATCCTACACAGTCTCTTTCTTTTTTTTTAACCAGCTAAAAGTCTGCTTCCAGACTCAGTTATTCTATCCCACTAGCAAAGGCAAACTATCATATATGGAATGGACAAAAAAACAAGACCCTACTATATAGCAAAGGGACAATATTCAATATCCTATAATAAGCCATAATGGAAATGTTACTCTGTCCCAAACGTCAGATTAACTTCTTAGCTTAATGGGTTAGATTATTGGACACTGGTGGCCCTAACTTGTTTTTAAAGTGGACTCTGTAGAGAATCCCCAATGTTAGTATGTTCCCATATGCAAGAACATAGAGTGCAAGGACCTGGCATATTTGAATCCATTAAGAACCTTCATGTAAAACATAAAGCTTAAGCATTGCTTCCTATCAGTTTGATAGTTTGGGGAGGAAATTCAGAAACTCAATATGGGAATATTAAGAAATTAGAAAAAAAAAATCTAAGGAATTTTTAAGAAAAATCATATTCTAGGAAACTTACAGATTGAACTGTGTCCCCACAAAATTCATATGTTGAAGGGCTGAAACCCGGTACCTCAAAATATGACTATATTTGGAGACAGGACCATTGAAGAGGTAATTAAAATAGAGTTATTAGGGTGGTGTTCTTGTAAAACGAGGACACTAGGCACAAAAGACCATGTGAAGACAGCAAGAAGGCAGCTATCTGCACACAAAGGAGGGGAAGCCTTAGAAGAAATCAAACGCACCAACTTGATCTTGGAATTCTAGCCTCCAGAATTGTGAGAAAATCAATCTTTGTCACTTAAGCTACCCAGTCTGTAGTAAACCGCAGGAAACTAATTCAAGGGGATACAGGTTTTGCATTCTAAGGAACACTTAGGAAAACATCTGGCAGCTTAAAATTAATACAGCTACACCAAATAATCAGGCATCGGTTAAATAAAAGATAGCAAATGCATACAACACAACATTATATAACAACTGAAAAGGATAAGGAAGATCTATATACATAAACATGGAAAGATGATGTCCTTTGAATATACAATAAAGTAAAAGTTGCAGGTTACCAAAAAGTATGTATTATACAGTCCATTATTGTCTGTCTGTCTGGGGGTGGTGGTAGAAAATGTTGATATTATTTTTATAATTTATACATTTTGATCAATTAAATTGTAAAAGCAATTAAAATTGTTTTAAAAATAGAGTTATGCAAAGCAGAAACAAAAGGTGATGCATACAATATCAGAATTAACAATGAAGATGAAGACTCCCAAAGCACATTATAATAGTAATTATTCTTCAGTATTCTTCAGTATTAAACAAATTCTGTGGAAAACTCCCATCCTTCTAAGACTACCTCCAAATCATAAATTCCTAAGGGAAAATTCTCTAACGTCTCCCACATACCTGGGTGGGTAAAAGGCCAAGGGCCATCAATGAAGCCAATATAAGCTGAGAGACCTATCGAGAGGATTCCGTGGGTGAGCGTAACCAGCCGGCAGTTCCACTCATAGCTTCGGTGCTTATTCAGGCGACAGAAAGAAATGTAGAGCGAGAGCCAGCCCCCCAGGCTGCACAGTGCCTGCAGACACAGAGCTAAGGCCATCCTATGACGAAAAGACCAAAACCAGAAAAACAAAGAATGTACCCTAAGAAAACAACATTGGGTCATATTGAGTATATGTCTTCATTTCTACTGTAAGACAGTATAAAAATATTGCCTTCACAGAAATACTTTTTCCTTATCTACATTGCCAAGAATCTTCCACTGAAGTGTGGCTGTAATTCTTGATTGCCTGTTCCTTAGAGATAACTGGTCAAAACTGTAAACGGAAAAGCAGGAACTGCATTCTGAATTAGCAGACAGTCTAATATAACATGTTGTAATGATAAGAAAATGTCAATAACCTCCCAGTGATGACTGACCTTGGAACACGAGGTAAGACACAAGTAATATAATACATGTATTAGACGTGTTCATATTTCAAAAATCCCATTAAGAAGCTCTCATGAAAAAACACATCCACCACTTGTGGTCTCTACTAGAAGTCATATGACACATGAGAGTTTAATGTGGTTTTAAACTGATACTAAACTCAACTGAAGTTTGGGTTTGAATTATGGGCTTACCAGTCAAAATCAAAATGAAGTAAACCCGAAGATAGAACTAAACAAAGACCTAGATATTTTGGAAGGGAAAAAAAGGAAGCTAGTTCTATTCAGTTTTATAATTCAACTCAAAAACTGACCAAGAGGGAAGCAGGATTTTGAGGTACAAATGGGGAGTTTTTCTTAATATATACAAATATCTTTAAGGAAATCATCTAGTTAAAAATGAAACAAAGTCAGAAAGCTACACTTTGACATTCCTACTGGTGATAAATATACCAGGACAAGAATGAGAATAATGGAGTCAACAGAGTCAGACAGGACAAAAATCTGAAAATAACCAAGATGTCCTTATTAATATTCATTAGTCCCTCTACTGAAAGTACAAATAAAAAAGTTAAAAAAAAAAATTTCAGATATCTGTCTCATCTCAGCAGGAATTTTCTGCATGGCTACACTCACTACTTAACCCTATTCTGACAAGTGAAATAGTATCTGTAGACCAACACACATCAGTACACAAGCCACTCCCAAGAATGCTATCCCAAGAGGGCTTTATGAAGGTCAAGTGCAGTACAGCTTTCATCTGAAACCAGATTTCTACTCAAGAAAACAGCAGGTGTCAATCACTGACCTGAGTTCCAATTTTATTTCTGACCCTAAATAGCTATGAGTGTGTGGACCAATCACTTTCACCTCTTGAGCTTCAGTTAAAAAGAGAGAGAAAGTAGAGGGGGAAATGACCGATAAAACTCTATAATCCAGCCCAGTTCTGACAAGGAGTTCTGAGAGAATTTCGTAAAACTTCCAGGCCAGTTTTCCGAGCAAGAGCCAGAAGTACAAAGGAACCAGAGTGAAAAGAACCATCCGCTCTCACTTCCTTTTAAAGGCCAGGGTCACCAGCCAGAGTAATACGGATCAGCTCTTTTGGTTACGCCGATTAGTATTTTTAGAGTCTTCTTCCCTGAATCCTAATTCCCTGGCAGAACAGAGGGTAGCCCATTTACAAACAAATAAAAGAACAGACATTCGTAAATGGCAGATACAACGCTGTGACCTTGGGAATGTCACTCCATCCTCGCCCTTGGGCTTTTCACTCTTGGGTGAAAGGATGGCCGGTGGCCGTTTCAGCTGAGAACTCCAAGGCTCCAGTCCGCGCTCCTCCCTGTCCAGGGCCAGATTCGGGAGGAGGAGCGCGGGGCGGGCCCACCTGGCTCCGGGCCTCGGAGCAGGCGTGGCTGGAGCCGGCGGCAACCTCGGCGCCGGGCAGGCAGGGCGAGCGCATCTCCCCGGGACGCGCCTGCCTACGCTGCGGCCACGCCCGGCCGCGGCGCACCTGAGCCGGACCGTTATGCCGGTATCCCATCGGCGCCCAAAGGCAGAAGGAGGCCCTCCGCCCTCAGAGGCCAGGCCAGGCCATCTGCCAGCTTCCCTCTCCCACCCTCGCCCCCCTCAGCGGGCCGGGCAGGCCAGGCCACCCACGTCCGGAGCCCAAGCCGGCCGCCGGAGCCGGGCGGTTCGCGCCGCGCAGTTACCTGGTCCAGCGCCCCGGAAAGCCTCGGGCGCCTCGGCCCCAGAGCTCAGGGCCGGGATCCCCGGGAGCAGGAAGCAGCGGAAAGAGGGAGGGAGGACGAGGCTCTGACGGCGGCAGAGGAGGAGCCGGGGGTCTGGGGGCACCTGCTGGCTGGGAGGACGGAGCGCAGAGCCAGCGCTGGACCCGGGACTGTTCGGAAAGCGGGCGGGAGGATCCCCTCTTCTTCTCGAAGGCCTGGGGAGGCGAGGGGCGGGGGCGTGAGGGGTGATGATGACCTCACAGTGACGTGAGACCCGCAGACTGTTGTCCTTGCTTACTTGTTTGTTTAATTGTCTTTGTTAGAACACTGTCCATCCCCTGCCCCCACGATGTGACGGCCCATCCCATAACCAGTTGGAGAGCACCTACTAAGTGCTTACGCACTCTGTGGGGGGTTTCACTTTTGCTTTTAAGTTAAACAGGCACACAAATGACTAATTTCCAGGAAAGTGCTCAGGCCTGAAAATCAGAAGGTATCTATCTACTCCTTCTCAGGTCAGCCCCCTCACTACCTTGGCAGTAGAGAATAAGGCTTGAAGAGTAGACCCGGCTTGGTTACTGACTGTATCTTTGGACAAGTTACTTAACTGTGCCTCTGTTTCCTCATCCACAGAATGGGGGTAGTAATAATAATAGCTGTCTCATTGGGTTATTGCTAGAATTTTACACACTTGACATGTGTAAAGTGCTTACAGAATGCCTGGCACGTGGAAGTTGTTATATAAATGTTAATTGTTGTTGTTGTTAGCTCACTTTGGGTTAATCCTCTCTCCTCTCTGTATCTGTTTTGATACCAAGGAAAGTGAGTTTGAAGAGATAGCTAAATGAAAGTGTGTATGGGGTAAAGAGGGCATCTAAGGGGCTTCCCCATTGGTCCAGTGGTTAAGACTCCATGCCCTCAAGGCAGGGGGCCTGGGTTCAATCCTTGGTCAGGGAATTAGATCCCACATGCCACAACTAAAGATCCCAAATGTTGCAACTGAGACCCAGTGCAGCCAAATTCATCAATTAATTTTTAAAAAGAGGACATCTGGATTGGTTGATTAAGACAAGCAATGATAGGATGCTGAGGGGTCCAGATATTCTTCAGAAGAGAAGACCTTGAGCAGAAGTGTGAGCCTTTAGGCCATGTTTGGGGAATAGTAAATCGTTTAGGTCATTTGTTTTGCCAGCCCCTTAAGAATCAGGATCACACTCTTCATCTTTGTTTCCCTGGTACCTCTACCTGGTACAAAGGCAGGTCCAATAAATGTTTGCTGCTTGAATGAATGGGAAGTGACCTGCAAATGTGTATTGGAAGCATACTGGTGCTCCTAAATCTGAATGCCCCTCTAGATCACTTGGGAAGTGTTTTCAAAATACCCTTTGTTCAGGCTGCACCTTGAAGGTTGTGCTTTAATAGACTTAGCGTGAGGTTCAGGAATCTATATCTATTAACACCTGCTCATAGATCATTCAGATGATTAATCATATTTGGGAGGCACTTATGTTAGAGGACCTTTCATTACTAATGCTAGCCTAGGATGCCAGACTGAGGCATTATATTATGCAGATAACAGGAAACCTGTGATGATTTTGGGCAAGGGAATAATTTTATCATGTTCTCAAGTCATTGCTACTCCAATCTGCATTACCTGAGAGTTTGTTAAAAACAAATTCTCAGTCCCTAACTCTGGATCTACTGAATCAAATCCGCATTTTTAACAAAGTCCCCGGCTATCTGTATGCACATTCAGACAGCGGATCTCAACCATGACAGTACAACAGACTCACTTGAGGAGCTTTTGAAAGTCCCAATTCCCTGGGCCATATCCCAGGCAAAGCAAATCAGAATCTGTGTGTGTCAATTTTTTTTTTGTTTCCCAGATAATTCCATTGTGTAAGCAAAATTGAGAATCACTGCTATATAGATACTCAATGAAAATCAGTACAAGATGAATTGGAGAAGACGACCTGTCACAAGTGGATTGGAATAGACCAGATAAGTAATAAGAATAGCTTGAAGAAAGAAAACAAGGAGAGATCCATTTCACTAAATGAATAGATGGTATGCATATCTCAACTTTTCCCCTTTTGTTTTTGTTACAGTTCTTCTAGTATCTGAATCTAGAATTATCTTCTTGCTGCCACCATTTCCCAGGAAAGAAAAGAATATGAATTAAAGGCTTCAGGAATCTAATGGCTGAGGGGATAAGGGAAGGTGCTAGTTCTTCCAGTTGAGCCTATATTGGACCTTTATCCTGGGGTGGCTGGGATTCCAGGTTCAAACTCCATTACCTGGAATTAAATTTTATTAATTCATGTATCTTTGGCCACAATCCTTGTTCCAGCAAATCACAGGCTTGTCAACCGTGGCGTTCCTCAGGAAAGTTCTGGCCTGTTCAGATAACAGGAAGCTCTCCACTAATTTATTTTACTAACAATAACAATCAGAATCATAATAATCACAATAATAACAGATAACATTAATGTATCAAGCATTGTTCCAGGTACTTTATATACATGTACATATTAAGTCATTAATTTTCACAATACCTCTTGGAGATGGATATTGTTATTGTCCCCATTTTATAGGTGAGAAACTGAGTCACAGAGCACTAAAGGAAATTGCCCAAAGTGACATGATTAGTAGGAGGCAGATATGGGTAATGAACCCAGGCAATATGGCATTGGAGGTCATACTCTTAACCACAAAGGTAGGCTGCCTCCACTCACCTAGAGTCTCCTATAAGACGGTACTATGTGTTCTTCATTCACAGCTCCTATTAGAAGTTGTTTAGAGGTTAAAAGAAAGAATTCAAGTTTTGAAAACCTCAATTGCCCAGTGTGTCCTTGTCACAGTACTAGCCATGAGGATACAGAGAAAAAGACAGACAGCTACAAGGAGCTCCCCACAGTCTATCAGGAAAACAGAGGAGCTGGGAAGCACAGTCCAGGAATGTAGCCAGGGGAAACAGAGTGCACAAGGCGTGGGACACTGAACTGGCAATCTGGGGGCTCAGGACAGTATTCTTTTTTTTAGTAGTTTCTTTTTTTTTTAGCTTATCTATTATTATTTTTTCATTATCAAAGATTATAATTGTACAATATTGAGAGGTATAGAACAAAATACAATTATTGGAGGACAATTCCTCTTCAATATTGTGATAGCCTCTGCCACACATCAACACGACTCAGCTACATATATCCCCTCCCTCCTGAACCCCCTCCCATCTCTCTCCCCATCCCCCAACTCTAGGTTGTCACAGAGCACTGGGTTGAGCTCCAGGACAGGATTCTTAATATGAGTCTGCAACTAAACTCATCCTCTCAGTTGAACCAAAAGCTTTTAGTATTAGGAGCCCACAGCTGAGCCCATCAGTCTTTAGTCAACTAAAGATCAAAGTTTGAAAGTTCAAAATGCAGCAGCAACAATTCTTTTTTCCTTTCTTTCCTCCTAGACAATGACTGGTTGTTGCCCTTTGATTCGCTTGTGCCTAATTAGATGCTGAAGAAGCTAACCTGGCTTCAGTTAAACTTGACTGGAATGATGAATACAGGATCTTACAGACTTGAAAAATGAATTGGTACCCCCTTTTAGGTTTGACTCTGTTCAGCAACTTCCCAAGGCAACAATCAATGGAAGCTACTGGAGGCTGAGCAGGTAGACTACAATTCTGTTTATTTCTTTTATAAAAACCATGGTCAAATAGCCCAGAAATAGACCCCCATAAATATAATCAACTGATTTTTGACAAAGGAACAAAGGCAATACAATAGGATAATGATAGTGTCTTCAACAGATGGAGCTGGGACAACTGGACATCCACATGTGAAAAAATGTACCTAGACTCAGACTTTACACCATCATAAAAGTTAACTCAAAATGATCACAGGCCTAAATGTAAACCACAAAGTTATAAAACTCCTGGAACAGAGGTCCCCAACCTCCAGGATCTACTGCCTGATGATCTGAGGTGGAGCTGATGTAATAATAATCGAAGTAAACCGCACAATATATGTGCTTGAATCATCCTGATATACCATGATGGTAATCATACCATTCACTCTCCACTGGTCCGTGGAAAAATTGTCTCCCATGAAACTGGTCTCTGGTGCCGAAAAGGTTGGGAACCACTTTTAGAAGATAATATAGGAGGAAACCTAAATGATGCTGGGTATGGTGTTGCCTTTTTACAACACCAGAGACAGACCATGAAAGAAATAACAAGCTGGACTTAACTAAAATGAAAGATTTCTGTTCTGCAAAAGACATTATCAAGAGAAGAGAAATCACAGACTGGGAGAAAATATTTGCAAAAGACACATCTGATAAAGGACTGCTATCCAAAATATACAAAGAACTGTTAAAACTCAATAGTGAAAAAACAGACAACTTGATTTAAAAATGGGCCAAAGATCTTAATAGACATCTCATCAGGGAAGATACACAGATGATAAATAAGCATATGAAAAGTTGTTCTACATCATACTATCAGGGATATGCAAATTAAAACAACATTGTATTCCTAAAACAACCACTGTATTCCTATTAAAATGACCAAAATCCCAAACACTGACAACAGAGGCTAGCAAGGATGCAGAGCAACAGGAACTCTAATAACATTGCTGGTGAGAATGCAAAGTGGTACAGCCACTTGGGAAGACAGTTTGGTGGTTTCTTACAAAACTAAATGTACTCACAATCTGGCAATCACGCTCCTTGGTATTTGCCTAAATGAACTGAAAATTTATGACTACACAAAAACCTATTCACAGATATTTATAGCAGCTTTATTCATAATTGCCAAAATTTGGAAACAACCAAGATGTCCTTCGGTCGGTAAAGGAATAAATAAACTGTGGTACATCCAGACATTAGAATATTATTCAGCATTAAAAAGAAATGAGCTAGCAAGCTCATGAAAAGACATGAAAGAAACTTAAGTGCGTATTACTAATTGAAATAAGCCTATCTGGAAAGGCTTCATACTATGATTCCAACCACGTGACATTCTGGAAAAGGCAAAACTTATGACAGTAAAAAGATCAGTGGCTGAAAGGGTGTGGCAGGGAGAGAGATGACTAGATAGAGCACAGAGGATTGTTTAGGGCAGTGAAAAATACTCTGTATGATATTATAATGATGGTTACGTGTCATTGTACTTTTGTCCAAACCTAGAGAAGGTACAACATCAAGAGAGAACTCCATAGTAAGCTATGGACTTTGGATGATTGTGATGTGTCAGTGTAGATTCATTCTTGATTTAAAAAAAGATTACTTTCTCATCAATGACATTGATAATGGGGAAAGCTATGATGATTGGGAAGCAAGAGGCAAACAAGAAATCTCTGTAGCTTCCTCTTAATTTTGCTGTAAACCTAAAACTGCTCTGAAAAAATAAAATATTTGTTAAAGGGTCAAATGAGTGAACACCAGACTCATGGACAGTGCAGGACATCAACTTTCAGCACTCACCTGAACAAGGTATCAAAGTAGCCAATACTGCTGCAGGAAAGTATCTACGCTGGCACCCACAGGTGTACAAGGAATAGTGCACACACGTGTGTATGCACAGATATGCATAGATGAGCCTATGGGTGGCAGAATAGTTTCTTTGTACAATTAAATTATTGCTGCAGGCTCTTCTTGTCTCTTTAGTGCATAACTAGCTCCTTTCAACTAGGTCTTTTCTTGACAAAGAAACCACTACCAATAGGCTTTCTCTCACTTCACCACACAAAATATTACTTTTAATGTAAGCCCCATCCAAAAAAAAACCCAGTTAATTTATGGTTATTTGGATATAGATTTCTTCTTTGGATATTACTATTTGCAACAAATATTTAATGCTAATTTTAGTTTCTTCCCTTCACTCATTACATTTTTGAAGTCTCGTTTTCCTAAGGGTCAATGTTTGCCTCAAAAATGGTAACTACTTAAATTTTTATTGACCCAAGAAAAACCACAAGGATAGCTTCCTTGCCTCTCAGTTGCCTCATCAAAAGTCACAGTGCATTCCAAAGCCAGATATACTTGACTTTTGAATCATCCCTTGTCTCAAATATCTATCACTTTCACAACCTTCAGGCTTTCTGAGATATGAGCGATTAGCCCCAGACTTCACCTCATAAGTCTCCAAACAACTTGACCTTACACATTTACCATTCTCTCACTTACAAAATGAGGAAGCCAGTCTTTTACCTGCACTTTCCTCAAGGTTGTTCTGTCAAAAAGAGTAGAATCTCTGAACTCTCCAGAGCCCTATATTAATGTAAGTCATCTTCAGTATTGGTTGGGGGAGTAATAAACTTATTCCACCAATTTGAAACACTTTATCCATCCTGTTTCATTATATTCACTCATATCCCCTCACAACAAAAGACAGAAAATAAGCTAAACCTCTTCTTACCAATTGGAGAAGGCAATGGCAACCCACTCCAGTGTTCTTGCCTGGAGAATCCCAGGGATGGCAGAGCCTGGTGGGCTGCCGTCTATGGGGTCGCACAGAGTCAGACACCACTGAAGCGACTTAGTAGTAGTAGTTTCTTACCAATAGTGGAATACTGTATGCATCACTATACAAATTTATTTAGGAACAGAGAGATTCCTTTCAATCTCAACATTTTCTTGGATACACAGTCTTAAAAAAAAAAAGTGATCACATCTCCAATGGCTTCATGTTACATGTCTGCACACTGGCCCACAAAGAAAGAGACTGGAGAAAGAATGTTCCTGCAAAAATCAACAAAGATTCCCAGCCCACATGGGAATGTCTGTGGAAGCTAGCACAGTAGTTCACACTTTGGTATCTTTTTCTTTCTTTTTTGTTAAAGAAGATAATATATTACAGAGACATTTTCAAAATTCACACCTGAGTTAAACATTTTGCTGGAAAATTCCACATTAAGGAGACAAGAACATAATGCAAAAAAAAGGAAAGGGCTATATACAGGTATGTTGCCAGCATAATTGTTGTGTGTTTGCTTTCATGTTCCTCCTTCTGCAACAGGAGACAGGGGAGACGAGGGAAGGAGAGAAGAAAGAAACAAGTGTTCCTGAACTCTGGGGCAGACAAAGCAGACAGAAGAGCACCTGTGGGCAGAAAAACATGCCCAGGGGACTGAGTAAAGAGGAGGGAATTTGGAGAACACGATTATGAATGGATTTGGTTCTAGAAAAGGGGATGGGGCTAAAGAGAAAGTGGGGTGAAATGAAAACTTCGCTGAACAGAAAAAACATCAAAGCTTTGGTGGAGACATCAGATTCAAATCTTTTCACACATTCTAGATTCAGTTCTCAGACTTTGGCTAAGTTCAGAGCCAAAACCCATTCTCTCCCCTCTGGTCGTTTGGCACCAGGTGCATGGCTGTGTCCAGAATGAACTGGAGAATAATAAAAAGTCCTTTTTCAAAGGCCACTGCAGCAGGGAAACTGTCTGAAATATTTAGAGAAGGGCGCAGGCGAGGAAGGTAAAAACGAACAACTCCTAGAAGGGGTGTGCGTTTCAAGAGGGCTAGGAGTCAGCACATGGTTCAATCACAGTTTGGATCTCTGGAGGCCCTTGCTCCGAAGAAGACAAGAGTTTGGGTTTGTCCTCATCAGCTCTCTCTCCTGAAAGTAATCTGTCCACACAGAGAAGGCATGACTCCCTTCCTTCTGGTGGGGAATACAGGGCCAAGTGGCAGAGGAGAAACTTTTTGGTCTCAGTGGAGGTAGGTGGGATGACTCCATCGATACCAAGATCTAGAAGGAAGAAAGGAGCAAGTCAATCAGATAGCTTCTAATCATGAGGAAAGACGGGAATGAGCAGTGAGCACTAGGGGTGCTGAAAATGTTCTAGAATCAGATATGGCAACAATTGCACCATCCTGTGAATATACTAAAAAGCACTGACTTGTACACTTTAAATTGGTAAATTTTATGGAATGTGAATTATATCTCAGAACAATTTTTTTTAAAATGCGTGTTATATGTTTTCCTCTCTTCTTTTTGGTGGAGGTGGTTGAGGAGTTCCCAGCTTTGGGGGTGTGCAACAGTTGGCCCTTAAGAGCTGGCTGCCTTGCCAAACAGTTTGGGTTTGGCTAAACAGGTTCGTTTCTTCAAACAAGCTCAGGTCTTTAATTGCCTGACTTGCAAATCTCTTGTTTTGTTCTGAACTGGGGAAGAAACCTCTTGAGGCATCCACTCTGGGAACACTTTTTAGAGGAGAATCTTTGAATCAAGGCTCTGGAGGCTGCTTCTGTTATTGCATCCCGGGTGGGAGCACAAAGTTAAGATGGAGCACCCCTCCCCTCTCCCAGTGCATCAGCTACGGGGAAGCTCAGACTTGGGGCAGAACACCCCCATTGCAGCTGGAACTGGCGTGAAGGGGAGTTCTCTGAAGCCCAGTGAAGGACCTGGCCCTTTCTGACAGGCGTGTTTGGAAATTTCCACCCTCCCAGTGAGGATGAAAATTTTGGCTTTGTTGACATCAGCTCCTTGCCAGGACTGGCTGAGGCTTCTCTTTTAAATCCCACTCCCAGGGGATAGAGTCCAGTCTGGCCCATCCACCCCACCCCTCCCTGCCTCCCCCGTGACAAGCCTTCTTCCCCAAGGTGCTGACCCCCAGAGGCAGCTTCTCACGTGTCCCTCAGCCCTGGTGGAGGTGTCTCAATGTGCTCTTCCCTCCGCCTTACCCTGAAGAGTTAAAACTGGAGGAGGAGTTCACGGCCGCTTTGGAGTTATTTTGAGATGCAGTGGGGCTGCTGGCCTGGAGTCCTGAGCTGGGAGAGGATGGCCTGCTGTTGTTCCCAGGGGAACAGGATGACGTTACTGAGCACAAGCAGAGGCAGAAACAAGGGGGAATTAATGAGGCTGGGTCCGGGGGCCTCGTGACCTTCAGGCACATATCCCCCAAGGGGTCTCACCCTCTCCCTACTCCACCCCCCCCTCCCACCCACTCATCTGCCTACCTCCTATCATGGTAGCATCAACACCAGGCCCCAGAGGGGCCCTCATTGTACACACTTCTCCTTGGCCCAGGCCCTGAGAGTGGCATGGCTGGTTCCACAAGTCCAACACTTGCCAAACACAGGAAGGATAGATGCCAAAACCCTCCCATTCCAAGGGCACACCCTGGGCTGGGTATATCTAGCCTGGGACCCAGGGGCAGGATGAGAAAGAGAACCAGAAGCTTCGGGAAGGAAGAGAGGAGGAGAGAAGGAAAAATGCTCAGGGAGGAAAAGAGAAGCTGAGAGCACAGGTCAAGATGGCCAGCCTCTCTGGGATTCACATCTCCACATGGTACGTGGTCTTCTAGAAAGAGCACAAGAGGAGCCCGTGCTCTTTGCCATCCATTAAAGAGGTCTGTGGCCTGGGACAACTTGCTTCACTTCCCTGAAACCCCTTTGTGACCTCTGTAATATGGCAGATTTGGATAAAACTGAACTCCTGTATTTGAGTTTCCCAAACAGCATTCCGTGGATAAAGTGACATAGATTTCATCCTCCAAGCTAAGATGCTTTGAAGGGTTGAAGACAGTAGTATTGATAATGATGTCCATACAGGGGACCATCAGATACTGGGGCTGTCCTGGGCAAATCCAGACATATGGTCACCCTATCTAATTCTTTGAAATGCTTTAAATACTTTTTGAAAAATAGAGTTCTATAGAAAATTGGTTTAGAAAACCTTGCCTTCTGTTCAGCTCATTTTTATGTATAAGGCATTTATACATAAAGTGGGCTGAGAAGTATGACAATTAAAACAAAAACACTTATTTGAACTTTACCTACTCAGCATTCCCCAAATTTACTTGATCACGGCAGACTTTTCCTCCTAGAAAAAATGTTAATACCTTCTGAAACACGTTTTGGGAATGCTGAGGATGAGATGGTTGGATGGCATCACTGACTTGATGGACATGAGTTTGAGCAAGCTTGGGAGTTGGTGATGGACGGGGAAGCCTGGCATGCTGCAGTCCATGGGGTCGCAAAGAGTCGGACATGACTAAGCAACTGAACTGAACTGACTTAGGTCAGT
Organism: Antilocapra americana; assembly: GCA_007570785.1. Classification (NCBI taxonomy): domain Eukaryota; kingdom Metazoa; phylum Chordata; class Mammalia; order Artiodactyla; family Antilocapridae; genus Antilocapra; species Antilocapra americana. The sequence continues at coordinate 20,502,143 of ML663009.1, forward strand.
ATCTTGCAGTTCTGTTATTCCATTATCTAAACAAATGCCTGTAGACCTTAGTTTTAGAGCTCACCTGTTCCAGTCATGGTGCTGTGGACTGGAGGGACAGAGAGGGGGCCCAGAGATCCAGAGGGAGACACCTGAAAGGTGAGAGAAGCTTGTAAATGTTCTCTTCCGCTTCTGTCTCCATCTTCTGGAGCTTCTCCCAGGGTGCAGGGCCCTAGACTCCACAAAGACTAGGGCTCCACTTCCTGGATGGTTTCCTAGTCCCAAACCAATGCCCTGTGCTCTGTGTCACAGGAAAGGCTCTGGACCATGTACACCCCGGTTCCAGTTCTGCCCTGCTCCTGCCACTCCCTGCAGACCCCAGGCCCAGCCCTCCCTGCAGTGTGAGCCCTGGCAAGTGCTTGGGCACCACCAGACCAAAGAGGCCTTGCTCAGATGCTCTGGTGAGGAGAGGAGCATGCCTCCAGGATGCTGCTGTGGCCGACACTGCAGGATGGCTGCTTTATTTCCAGTCCCTTCTTCTTTCTTCTTAAAAGACCCCTGTGGGGACTTCCCTGGGGGTACAGTGGTTAAGAATTTACCTTCCAATGCAGGGGATGCAGGTTTGATCCCTGGTTGGGGAACTGAGATCCCATAGGCATGGGGCAGCTAAGCCCATGTGCTGTGCCTACTGACCCTCACACTGCCTCAAAGATCCCACATGATCAATGAAGATCCTGTATGCTGTAACTAAGACCTGATGCAGCCCAATAAATAAACATTAAAAAAAAAGAATAATGGAAATGCTTGTGTTTTTTTATTAAGACCCCTGTACTTGCTTGGGCAGGAGAGCGCAGCCCTAACCTTCCTGTCGCAGGCTTCACATCTTGATGCATCTGTGGACCATCCACTCTCCAGAGGTCCCTGGAGGAGATGAACTGCGTGAGGTCTCTGAAGCTTTGCATCTCGCCCTGGAGACCTCATAGCATCATCAACTCTGGGCCGGGAAGGGACCTAAGATACTGTAGCTTAATCTTCCCACACAGTCCAGGAATCCCTACTCTCAGTATCACTATCCTAAATAGACATGGGGGCCTGACAGACCTAGGAGTGAGGCCCGGTTCCACCACTATCTGTGTAGCTGGGGCACGTTACTTAACCCTGCTGAGATTTGGTTTTCTCATCCGTAAAACTGCAGTAATACCTCCCTCATATTTTCTTTTAATTAAGGTTTAATGAGATAATGTCCATTAAGCTTCTAACTCAATGCCTGGCAAAGAGTACAGGGCTTGTTAAATGTTAGTTCCCTGCCTTCCTGCAGAAGCTGTCAACTCTTGTGTGTCTTGAGCTGCTGTTTACCTCTTCATTGGAGCTGAACTCAGCATACTTTTCCTCCCCCTTCATCTTCTCATGCTGTCCTAGGACACTTGGATCAGCCTCCACCCAGGACCTCGCAGGGAAGTTCTGCTCAGGGAGCCGCGACTGGCCACCCCTGCCGTCCCCTGGTTTAGAGCATCCCGTGCAGACAGGCTGCAGCCTGTACTCATTTCCTAATCAATCAGCAATGGTTCTGCTGCTTTCATTGACCTGCTCTTTCACAAGGAGCCTCTTTAGTAGGCTGGGGGCCCATGAAGGGTGGAGACAGGTGTGGGGCAGCATGGTGAGAGATGCTATCAATAATCTCCCTCCCTCTTTTCCTCCGCCCCCCTTGCTGCCACACCCCAAGACATTTGTTGTTGTTTTCAAATAAATAATTATTTAGTCACCACAACCAGCTTCTCCTCTTCTATCTGGAGACAGGCTGTACATGTGCAAGCAGAGATATGGCTCTCCCTTTAAGTTTTTTATATAAACAGTAGCATTATGCCCACACTGCTCTGAATAATTTTGCCTTTTTTGCTTTCTTTCTTTTTCTTCTTCTTCTTTTTTTTTTTTTTGCTTAACAGTATATCTTGGAAATTATTCCATACCAGAAGTAGAAGAAACTATGTTCCAGTCCCAGGGACAGTGTTCCAGTGAGATCTGAGTAGACCAGATTAGAGCATTTTCTCTACCTTCTTCCTTCAGGACGCCACAAGCATTATTGTTGTTGTTCAATCGCTCAGTCAAGACCTACTCTTTGCGACCCCATGGACTGTAGCACTCCAGGCTCCTCTGTCCTTCACTAACTCCTAGAGTTTGCTCAAATTCATGTCCATTGAGTCAGTGATGCCATCCAACCATCTTATCCTCAGTTACCCACTTCTCCTCCTGCCTTCAACCTTTCCCAGCATCAGGGTTTTTTCCAATGAGTCTGCTCTTTGCATCAGGTGGTCAAATTATTGGAGCTTCAGCATCAGTCCTTCCAATGAATATTCAGGGTTGTTTTCCTTTAGCATTGACCACAAGTATTAATGTGACTATTTATTTAACATCTTCTTCCCTGACTAGGCTGGAGACTTCATGAGGGGAGTATGATGCTTGTGTGGTCCCCTGCTGGATCCTCAGTGTCTGCTGCAGCACCCAGAACTTGGCAGGTGCTCAGTATCCAATGCATGATGAGAACAAGTGATGCTCCTTTATGCCTCTCCCATGCCTCCCACTTCTTTTCTCCATATTGGTGTCCCCAGCTCGGATTGAACCAAGGTGATAGCTACCTCCCAACTATGCTTTAAAGCCCCATCTTTAAAGGTTCCGAATCTCTCATGGCATGATTCGGTTTCCTTCACGTGGCCTACAACGCCCTACAGGATCTAACCTGCCTATTGCTCCAGCCTCCTCATTCACACACTCTCTCCCTCCTTGTGTTCCATTCCAACCTTCTGTGTTTCCTCTCCCTGCCCACCCTAGCCTCAGGGCCTTTGCACACACTGTTTCCTCTTCAGATAATGTTCTTCCCAATACTCCCTCTGCCCTGCCATCCTGCTCCCCTTCCCCACCTCCAACTCAGACCTTTACCCCATTCAAGTCTACTCTTTCTTCTGCCATCAACTTGACCATCATTCCAAAGAGAAGCCCCTGACATCTGGACTAGGTTTGGTCCCTCAAATACCCTCTGGGGGCTTCATCACTAATTGAATTTTGTTTAATGTCTGTTTTCCTTGCTAGACTCTAAGCAGAGATCACCAATAACGATCCTGGGTACTGCCACTTCTCAGTGCCAAATAGATGGTGTGTGCTCAATAAATATTTAAGAAATGAATGGTCAGTGAACATCATATTGTCTCCAACTTCAAATTGTCAATGGCTCCTCATAACTTCGAGGGTAATTTAGCACCCATGGCCTAACATGATCCAGCTCTCATCAACCTCTCTGTCTTAGGCCTAAACCCTTATCACCAGCCAGAACAAAAAGCTTGTGGTTCCCCATATGCATCATGTTGTTGTAGAATTCGATGCCTCTCACAGACTATTCCTTCTGCTTGCTATGCTGTTTTTTTTTTTTAATGAACTCCCAACCTGTTCTCCAAACAAATTAGGGAGTCGGCCCTCCTGCATCCCATCCTGATTTGGGGGTCTTTCATTGGTGTTCCCATGGCAAGGGCTCCTTACAGCTGCTTCACCCACTTCATTGCAATTTCTTGCTTTTTCTGGCTCCACCTTCTCATTTTCTTCCCTTGTTCCTCTTCCTTTGCCCAGCTCTCAAATGCTGGTGTTTCCCAGGGCTGGGATTTTGACTTTCTTTTCTGCTTTTTCTGTACAAATTACACAGGTAAAACCCTCCTGATCCAGAATTCCAACCACCACCTATGTGCTTATGACTCTCCAACTCACTTCTCTATCCTGGCTTTTCCTTCTGAACTCCAGACCCATTATTCCAAGTGCCCAGGGACTTTCCTACTTGGGTGACCCATAGGCCTTACTGTATATCATAATGATGTAAAGAACTAAAATTGGGACTTCCCTGGAGATCCGGTGGCTAAGACTCTGTGCTCCCAATGCAAGAGACCCAGGGCTTGATCTCTGGTTAGGGAACTAGATTCCACATGCTGCAACTAAGACTCAGCACAGCCAGATGAAAAAAACAAAAGGAACTGAAATCATTTTTTCCTACTCCTAAGCCAGCTCCTCCCCTATGTATAATTGTTCCATCATCGGCACCAACTTCTACCCAGTCAGTCCAGCCTGAATGCAGAGAGGCATCCCAGAGTACTCTCTTCCCTTTACGGTTCTCCCTGTCCCCACCCAGTTTTCAAGTTGTTAACCAAGACCAAATAATTCTACCTTCTAATTATCTCCTGAATCTCTCCATCCCCCTCATTCTTACCAAATGGCTTTGCTTCAGCACTCATCATATCTTTACTGGATAACTGCAGTCATATCTAACTCATCTCTGAAACCAAACCTGGTGTCTCTCAAGCCACCCTGTATGACTGCAGTCAGAGTGATGGTTCTAAAAAGCAAATTTGATCATGCCAGTGCCCTGCTTCAAATCCGTCAGCAATTCCCCAAGCCTTCACATTCCTTAGCCCTGCCCACAATCCCTTCCATCTGGCCCTTGCTGGTCTATGCAGTCTTATCTGTCAACAGTCCTCCACATGGAGCCACCTGCTGCTCTGTGCATGCTCCCTCTTCACCCTGCTTCACACCACTGCCTCATGGTTCTCCTACTTTCTCCTCTGGGAACTCTACCCCCTACACACTTATTTGCCTCTTCACTCCTTCTTGTCTTTTTAGACTCAGCTCAGGTATTAATTATCTCCTTAGGGAAGTCTTCCCTAACCACCACCTCCCAAGGCTTTGTTAGCTGCTACTCCTAAATTCTCTGAGAGAAACCATCATGTTGTTTGTCATTTGTTTATTTGTCTGTCTCCTCTGCTAGTGAGTGAGGTCCTCTGGGACAGGGGACAAATATTATTTATTTATGTATCCCCAGTACTCGGTACAAAGAATAATACATAGTAGATGGTTAATCAATGTTTGGTGAAAGAATAAGCAATAGTATATCTTTATGATATATGCCAGAATGAGGCTGGATTTCAGCCACCCTTGAGTGCTAAAAACATGGGGATAACACCATTATCCCCACCTCCCTTAATCTTCAACCTTTATCAATCCCAGGGATGGAGAAGATATTTTCTACCCTCCAGGCCTTCCAGCCTGCCTGAACTTCAAACTACTCTCAGCCCTGACTTCTCCCCTTGCATTCTAGATTGCTAGATATAACCATCTACTTGACACTTTCTCTTGCATGCCTAGGATGTTAAGTCTGCCTAAATATAACCAGCTCTAAATTCTCTGCTCCCCACGCCCGACCCTTCAAACCTGTTCCTCTACTGTCTTTATAATCTCAAAAAATGGCAACACCTTCCAATCTGTTGCTCAGGTCAGAACCGTAGAGGTCATCTTGGCCTCATTTTTCTTACTCCATCTGAGCTAACAGCACATATTGTTGGCTTCATGGTGGAAATCCGTTTAGAGTCCAACCACATCTCCCCCCACCATGCCCTCCACCCTAGCCCAAGCTTCCACCCCTCGAAGCCTGATTGTTGTAACTCTCTCAGGTGGTATCTTGCTTCCACACAGATTAATCTTCAAATGGCAGCCTGTGGCAGCTCTCTAGTGGTATCTTATTTCACTTAAGATGAAGGCCAGGGTCCTTTTGATGGCCTCCGAGACCTTTCTTTGGTGAATGGCTTCCTGTTACTTCTCTGTTACTCCTCTGACTTCATCTCCCACTCCACCTCTTTCCTTGCTCTGCCCTGGTGACACTGGCTTCCCTGTTGTTCCTCAAACATGCCAGGTCTTCTCATTTTCTGGTCTCACTACCTGGAGCAACTCTTTCCTCCAGATATTTATATTTCATTCCCTTTCAATACTTAGAACCCTGCCAAAATCTCACTTTATCAGAGAGGTCTTCTCTCACCCCTCTGCTGAAACACAAGCTCCTTACAGTCACTTTCTATCCCCTTATTCTTCCTTACTCTACTTTATATTATATGTATTTGATGTATAGCATCTCTTTGCTTATTTATTTACTCCATACTCCCCCACCCCCATCTTCCTTAGAATGGGGAAGATTCTTGGCCCTCCAGGCTTCATCCCCGCCAATGCTTGGCAGGCAGTTTGGCTCCTGGCCACTCACCAGCCTGGAACTGTACACGGGTGATTTGATGGGTGTGGCCACAGGGCAGTTGATTCGCTTCTCCTTTTGTCGTCGGTTGCAGAACCAGACCCTTACCACCTCCTTCTCCATGGACAACTGCTCTGCAATCATGGAGATCTCCTCAGAGCTGGGTTTGGGGTTCTACAGAGACCAAAGGGACAGAATGAGTCATCAGGAGGAGAAGAGAACAGGACCAAGGGTCGAAGGCAGGGGAGAGATGTTCCAGGAAGCAGGACAGAACAACAGATGGAGCAAAAGCTTTAGAATCAGGCCTAAGATGGAACAGTGGTTTTAGCCCTTACTCTGTGGCCTCAGGAAACTTTCCAAACCTCTCTGAGCTTCAGTCTTACCATCTATGAAAGGAGAGTAATAATGACTACTGTACAGGACTATTGTGGAGACTGAAGGAGAAAATGTGTGTCAACTGTCAAGTGCAGGGCCTGACACAGGGTGGAGGCTCTTCTCTCACTTCTCCAGGAGAAGTTCTGAAAAAAGAAGCTGATGAGCTTGGTGGGGCAGGCTGAGTCCCCAGAGCCCATGTTCCCCTCTTTCCTCATAATCCAAGGAAAACTTCTCTCAGCTGGTTTCTTCAGAATAGGAAATGATAAGAGTTAAAACATGTGGATCCACCAAGACTATAGAGGAGAAGAGAGTGTGTGTGTGTGTGTGTGTGTGTGTGTGTGTGTGTGTGTGTGTGTTGATAAGTCGTGTCTGACTCTCTGCAGCTCCATGGACTGTAGGCTGCCAGACTCTTCTGTCCATAGAATTTCCCAGGCAAGAGTACTGCAGTGCATTACCATTTCCTTTTCCATGGGATCTTCCCAACCCAGGGACTGAACCTGCATCTCTTATGTCTCCTTCATTGGCAGGTGGATTCTTTCCCACTGAGCCATCAGGGAAGCCCATACATTTGTATACACACTCAAATATATATATCCATCACTCCTTTGTTTTGATTGCTTCCACCCCTAACTCAGTCTTTGATCTTAGCCCCTTTTCTTTCCTTTCTATAGCCTCCCTTACTCTTGTTGCTCTGAGAAACTTCAGCAAAGGAAAAGCCAACTCTCATCATCCTGCCAGCAGGATGCAGCCATCAAGTCCTCAGTCACATGCATGGGGGAATCTGTTGGGGAGGCAGCAGTCTTGGAGGCCTGGGGCCTACAAGGCAGAACTAGGCCACAGGCACATCCTTGAGGGACCTGTGTGGTTTGGATGGAAACTCTGGAGGCTGGTCCCTAAGGGACCCTGATTAAAGGCTCTTTAAGCCACACATGTTTATCCCTCTTCTCTTCCTGGCTCCCATGGGGCTCATAACTGGTATTATTAGCTTCCACATATTGGCTCCAGAATACACTTTTGCTGCAAGTTCAAAACAATGTGTGTATGTAATATGATCACAAATATTTAAGTGTATGTGAAGTGAAAGTGTCAGTCACTCAGTCATGTCCAGTTCTTTACAACTCCCTTTCAGGCTCCTCTGCCCATGGAATTCTTCAGGCAACAATACTGGAGTGGGTTGTCATCTCCTTCTCCAGGGGATCTTCCCGACTCAGGGATTGAACTCAGGTCTCCTGCATTGCAGGCAGATTCTTTACCGTCTGAGCCACCAGGAAAGCAAGTGTATCCAGAAGAAAGAAATAGAAGGACATACATAGATGACATTTGGTGGTGAATTTTTTTCCTACTTCCCTGCATTTTTCAAATTCTTTACAATGAATATTTATTTTATGTATATAATTTGCAAAATACAAAGCGATGCAAGGAGGGTAAAGAATATATATACAATGTCCTGGCTTTACTTCCTTTATCTCAACTGGGTATAGAGATACCCTCTCCACTAGGATTCTACATCCCAGTCTAAATCTCTCCGCTCGAGGGATCATGGGTACCAAATAGAGGCCAGAGCCAGCAGGGTCAGTGGGGGAGGAAGTTTCCGGAACCTAGCCTGGGCGCCTGGAAAAGGAGCAGGTCTCTGTTTTCCGACCCTTTCCCAGGGCAGGTGTTGGGGGAGTCGGGGGTGATGCCGAGGGACCTGTTTGTGTGTGCTCACCCTCCTGTGCAAGTCAGCCCACTCGCCCCCACCCCAAAGATCTGCTCACATCTTGAAATCTCTTCTCCAAAGTCAGACGGATGTTGGTCTCGATGCTGGTCCGCTTCTTCCTCTTCCTCCCGAACACCTCGCTGAGGGCAGGGTAAGAGTTGGGGGTACCCATGGAGGGGTCCGACGGGGAGGACTCTGTGCAGAGCGGAAGACGAGAGGAGGTTCAGAGAGAGGAAGGCAGCCAGCGCAGGCTCTGTCTCCCTGGACCTGAGGCCCCACGACCCTTCCCCAGCAGGTTCGCGGCCCCTACCCCCAATAGGGGAGCAGGAACAGCCCGAGAATCCTGCTTCCTCTCGCTGCTGCTCTGGGCAAAGGTCCTCCACACCTTCCACCTCACTGCCTCCAGTGTTTGCAGTCATGGTTCAGGGACACCCAGACATCAGTGGCATGTGTGGGTGTGAGTGGGTGAGGGCAGGGCTCCAAGTGGCACTCATGGGTCTGTCTTTTACAAGGAGGCCTGGGTGTGAACCCTGAGGGAAATGGGAACTGGGGCTCTGAGCTAAAAGCAATGGCCCTCGGCAACCAGAGGCTGATGTGAGGCCACTTCCTTTGCAGCGTGAGTGCTGCAGCTGAGGTGGTGTGAGGGGCCGACTGGGAGGGCCCTCGGGAAGCATTCAGGCCCAGAGAGTCACGCTAGAAGAGATCTGCAAGGTCCTTTCCCAAAGACCCTCGGACTCTCTGGTCATCTCTCTCAGTTCAGCGCTCCAGTAAAACCTGCCCAAGGGACAGCCTGGTGGGGACCCTTCCTTACCCCCTCCCTTGTTTCCATGTGGAGGGACTTCTGAGAGGGTCACACCCTTGGCTGCCCATCTTCCACTCTCCTCTTTCTCCATAGTAACCACTGGGAAGTGAAGTGTTAGTCACTCAGTCATGTCTGACTCCTTGCGACCCCAGGGACTGCAGCCCGCCAGGCTCCTCTGTCCATGGGATTCTCCAGGCAAGAATACTGGAGTGAGTTGCCATCTCCTTCTCCAGGGGATCTTCATGACCCAGGGATCAAATCCGGGTCTCCTGCACTGCAGGCAGAATCTTTACCATCAGAGCCACCTGGGAAGCCCTGTAGTAACCGTTAGCCCACACTATCTACAGACTAGAGCCCGGCCACATAACTGGCTCTGCTACTCCCTCTCCATAGAGACCAGTGGTTCTCACCCTGAGATGATTTTGTACTACCCTCACCCTCTCCCCAGGGACATCTGCAACTATTTGGTGACATTTTGGATGTTACAACAGGGGGCTGGCATCTAGTGTGTAGAGACCAAGGATGCTGCTAAATAGCTATAATTCATGGGACAGCGTCCATGAAAAAGTATTATCTGTCCCAAGATACTGCTAATGCGTGATTAAGAACCCCGTCCCACACTGTTCCCTGGTGCCAAACTCTTCCATTCATTATTCCAAATGTTTTGCCCTTGGCTTATACCCTGGGCCTCCTGGAATTGCCTCCATAGCCACCACTCCTGATGAAAACCCCACTCCTGCTGGAACACTTTCCCAACCAGTCTAGCTCTCAGTAACTTCCTGCCCTCTGAAAACCCTACTCAAAAATTAGCCAGATAAAGATCTTTTGTTGTGCCTGTTGCCTCCCCCTCCCAGCCATGAGACCCTGGAGAACCCCCTTCCCTAGACCCAGTCCAGACAGTAGTCTGGGTGTGTTGGCTCTGCAGACCCCACCTTTGTCTCTGGTGAGCAGTCCTACAGTGAGGCTAGGTAGGTCTGGAGTAGGGAATAAAATGGGGCAAGTCTTATGGCTACAGACCTAAAGCCATGTCCTCTATGGCTTTTCCCATAAAGAATCTAACATCTTCATCTCTATTAGCCTGTCTCCGGTGTCTTATTTTTCTGTTGGTTCCAGACTCAGGAGGAGAGGAAAGGGCCCTGTGCGTTGACCACTGAAAGCCCCAGCATAGACCAGTTACCAGCCCCTTCCTGCAGACTTTCTAAGGCAGGGGTCCCCCACCTCTGGGATCTAATGCCTGATTATCTTAGGTGGAGCTGATATAATAATAATGGACATAAAGTGCACAATAAATGTAATGCACTTGAATCATCCCGAAACCACTCCCCAACCCTGGGTCTGTGAAAAAACTGTCTTCCATGAAAACCAGACCCTGGGCCTAAAAGGTTGGGGACCACTGCTCTAAGGTACCACCCATCATCATGTCCCCAAGGCCTACCTGCATCATTCAGCCACTTCTCCAGCAACGGCTTGAGCTTGCACATGTTCTTGAAGCTCAGATTGAGGGCCTCAAATCGTGAGATAGTTGTCTGGCTGAAGTCATTACCATATAGCTTTCCCATGGCCAGACCCACATCTCCCTGCAGGTAGGGGTGGAGAGGGAGGAACTTAACTGATAGGTCCCTTCTCCCCTTTGTCCACATCCTCCACCATCCTAGTTCCTTGCCACACCTTTCAAGCTACCACCCATCACCCTGGCTCCCTTCCAGGTGTCTTCCTCTAAGATGGAAACCTGGTTCCTTCTCTCCTTAGACTCTGAGTGGTCTGTGCCTTGCCCCTGGCCTGGCTCTCATTCCTCGCCCCCTCCACCAGCAGAGTTCCTGCTTCCCTACCATTGGCAACTGTGCCCCATTGTTAGGGGACACAGGGGCACAATGGGTTTGCCCCAAACACCATGAGCTTGAGTTGCTCTTAAACCTACACTTAAGAAGGCCAGTCTCTACACACTCAGTCCAAGTTCTTCCACCTCCTCAGTCCCAAACCAAACCTGTGTGAAGCCCAGCTTAATGCGCCTCTGCTTGAAAGTCTTGGCAAACTTCTCCAGCTCTTCCAAGTCACTGGGCTCATCAGCTCCTCCAGCACTGGGGAGATGCTTGGGCACTGGGAGATGCTGAGATGCTTCCAGATGGGGCTCTAAAGAAGATCCTGGTATCCCAGGGCGCCCAACTGCCTAAGAGGAGACACACACCAGGCTCACCCACAAATAGTCAACAGATAAAAAGATATTCTCTGAGCTTTTTGCACTAAAGGCCTGCCTAGAAGCTAACAGGTTGGATTCCTATTATTTCAGTGTTGTGGAAGCGGAAATCGGAGTTTCTGTGAAGAGACTGGGCTTCCCTGGTGGCTCAGTGGTAAAGAATCCCTGCCAGTGCAGGAGATGCGGGTTTGATCACTGGGTTGGAAAGATCCCCTAGAGAAGGAAATGGCAAACCACTCCAGAATACTTGCCTGGGAAATCCCACGGACAGAGGATCCTGGCAGGCTACCGTCCATGAGGTCGCTCAGACATGACTTAGCGACCCAACAACAACATGAGGCGACCAGCAGGAGTAGCTAGGGCAGAAGCAGCAGGAGTGTGGGACAGGGTGGTGGCCTTCCTGGGCTTTAGTCTATGACTCACAGTTTGCCTCTGAGCAGGTAACTTCCTCCTTTTAGTTTTCCACCGTAAAAGGAGCTAGCAGGGTTGCCTATAAAGATCCCCAAAACAAATCTCAAAATGGGAGAAGGAAAAGGTTGTTTGTCTTGTCTGTTCTTTTCCACAAAGCAAAGTGACTGAGGTGTTCAACAGGCATTAACTGAAGGTAACAGAGGGCATCTGAGACTCATTATGTTAATGGCATTTCCATAAAATTCCAAACTTTCATGACCACCATTTTACTTTCTAAATCATCATTTTTTTTTCATGAGAATATTTGGCTTTCTGCTTTTTTTTTTTTAATCAAAGGTATTCCACTGCTATCCCAGTGCCCATTGACCACATTCATGGTTGTCAGGAGATAGTCTTTCTTTAGTTTATTTTCATAGGAGAATAGACCCTTGTACCTGGAATCGAATTTATGCCTACTGGGGTCAGGAGTAAATCCGACTTGCCCATGAAAAAGGAGTGGATCCCAGGCTTGGGGTCCTAAGGGGCTTGTGCCCAGGACACATGGTCTGCTACCCATGTGGGCGACGTGGCCTAAGTCCGCTCTTTTGTCTTCCTTCCCAGTTTCCTCTTTTCCGAGACTGGAGTTAACTTCAGTCTCTTCTTCAGGCTTCCCATTCAGACAGGCAGCTTTGTGATGACCTGACTCCCTGGTCAGGGAGGTTCTTTTAGAACAGAATGATTTGAAACCATTAGGCTTTGAACTTTTTCAGTGGGGGACTGGGTGTCGCAGACCAGACCCTCAGAACAAAGCCTATCTCCCACCTTCACATCCAATCAGCTGCAGAATTGCTCTGACAGTGGATGCTTCCCCCACATCCTCTGTCAGCCCCTCCTTTCTGCCCTTACTTGTTGCTGTTGTTCAGTTACTAAGTCATGTCTGACTCTTCGACCCCATGGACTGCAGCACACCAGGATTCCCTGTCCTTCACCCTCTCTTGGAGTTTGTTCAAACTCATGTTCATTGAGTCAGTGATGCTGTCTAACCATCTCATCCTCTACCCTTACTGATACCACTCTAAGCAGGTCTCTTTACTGCTGCCCCAGGATGATCTTAATAATCTTCCAAACAGTCTTTCTGCTTCTGGTCTTGCCTGGCTCTTGTGTTATAAGTCATGTAAGTTGATCTTCAGAACCGTGTAAGATTTATTCCAGATCTAAGTCTGAGGTGACAAGATTCCTCTAGCGGTAAGAAAGAGGCCTGAAAGCTTAGGACACTGGTGTCCTCATTTCTATTAGCCACTAGGTGGCACCCTCGGCTCTTCCAGAAATTCAGTGGGCTCTCTAGCCCTGTAAAGCCAGGGGCAATCCATTGGGAATCTCAGCACAGAGAAGGGATTAGGATCTCTGCAGTCATTCCCAGCTCTTCTACACGTCGGATTCTGCAGAGCCATCTCATGCAGTGGTACAGGGATTAACTGCACAGGGGCAGATAAATGAGGGGAGGGGTGGCGGCTCTGATGTAACTCCAGCTGCTCTGGCCAAGCCACATTCCCTAGTATGAGGCTGCCTCTGGCCAGAGGAAGCGGTGCCTATTTCTCTCTGGCAAACAGGTGCTGTGCAGTGCCAGGGCAGCTCTGCAAAGGGCCCTCTTGCAGACCCCAGTCCTTCCAACCCAGGCACCTGTCCACTACAGAAACCAATCTTGAAAAGCATTTATATATATATATTATATCTATATTATTTATATATAGTATATATTATAAATTATATAAATTTATATTAAATTTATATATATTATAAATATATAAATATTTATAATATACAAATATATATCTATAATATATATAAATATATTTATAATATATATAAAATATATATATATATTTTTGGTCCTGCCACGTGGCACATGAAATCTGTTTCCTGACCTGGGCTTGAACCTGTGCTCCCTGCCGTGGAAGTGCAGAGTTCCCTGCTGGTGGTTCCCTGGACCACCAGGGAAGTCCCTCAAAGAGCGGTTCTTAAGAAAGGCCCAGAGATGAGAGACCCTGTCTTGGTGTTCTCCTGACATCAAGCCTGTGGATCTCTGGTCTCCCCCTTGGGACTTGAGAGTACCAAGAGGGCTGGCAGTCACCTTGGTGTCCCTGGAAAGTTAGCTGAGCCCTGCAGAGGACTGATGCAGGGGCCTGATTGGGGATGGAGTGGAATGCGCGCATCCAGAGCAGACTAGACCAGGAGCTGGAATCTCTGGCTTCTAATTCTGGCTCCACGAGTGACACTGGGTCACTCATTTCCTCTGACTGTGGCTTGAATTTCCCCCTCTGCATCAATGGGGACAATCCCTTGCTATTTCCTCTCCCCAGAGGGAGAAACCAGGGAGCTTAACTCCATCAAGAGCTGAGAGGTTCCTAGAGGGGATGGGAGGAGCACGTGTGTTTACCTGAGATGCCAGGCCAGGCCCCGTCTGTGGGAGGAGGAGGGAGTTCTGTTGCTGTGGAAAGGGAAGAAGATTTGGCTGCAGACCTGGGTGAAAGGGGAGGAACAAAGCAATAAACACATAAAATCCAGGCCAGCTGAAAGACATGCTCTACCTGATAACCGTCCCCATCCCCCTGCTACTCAATACCCCCAACTCCCCCTGGAGCCCTGAGGAGAGGCCCCCATGGGCACTGTCAGGATTCCCACACACAGGTGGAGGCGAATCAGACATGGGGATAAACAGATGTAAACAGCAGTCCCCAAACCAGTCCTTCTGCTTGCCTGCCTGCCTGCCTGGAGTGGTACAAAGGCTGAGGAGGGTCAAGGAAACCAGCTCTGGAATCTGATAACCAGGCCTGAAGAAACCCAAGGTGGGAAGGAAATGAGGAGGGTGACTACTCAGAATTCAAGCTGGGGCGGAGGGTTTTTGTTTTGCCTGCAGAAGTAGCTGGGATGGCTAGAGAGGCCTAGCCACATCTGCAAAGATGCCAGGTCAAAGGAACAGAGCCATACAGCTCTAAAGGGCAGCAGACAAGTGCCAGAGGCTCTTGGCAGAACCCAGACATCGTACACTTGGGAGGCAAGGCTAAGAGAGAGAAGGGAAGGGCCCAGGCCAAGCTTCTGGCAACTCTCTCTGGTGGTATGGACTCTACCTGTTTGCTCACACTGCCTGAGGTCTGCTTCCTCCTTCTTGCTCCAGGAAAACTGTCCATGAAGCACTCTGCCTGCTTGGTGGTCATGACAATGGCCTCCCTCTAAGAAGAGCCACAGCCAGGATCTGTCACTCTCCTTATAGGAATGGGGCCATCTGACTACCAAAGCACACGACGGGGCAGGTCACCCCACACACTCAGCACAGAGCAGAACCTTGGGGTCTCTGTTGTCCCTAAGCTGTTCTGGGTCACTGATGTGTAGCATCTACTGAGGCTGACCACTGTACTCTTCAGAATGAAGAGATGCTACACATCAGTGACCCAGAACAGCTTAAGGACAACAGAGACCCCAAAGGCTTAATTTTTCCTTATTAAAATACATAGGCAAGAAAAATAAAATACGTAGGCAAATTTGCAGCAACATGGATGGACCTAGAGATGGTCTTATTGAGTGAAGTAAGTCAGATAGAGAAGAAATATCCTATGACATCCTTTATATATGGAATCTGAAGAGAAATGATTTACCCCAGACAAACGAACTTATTTACAAAACAGAAAGAGACTCGCTTAGAGAACAAACTTACTGGTTGCTGGAGGAATAATGGGGGGGGGGAGGGACAGCTAGGGAGTTTGGGATGGCCATGTACATACCACTGTATTTGAAATGGATACCTAACAAGGACCTACTGTATAGCACAGCTTACTCTCCTCACTGTTTTGTGGCAGCCTGGATGGGAGGGGAGTTCAGGGGAGAATGGATACATGTGTATGTATGGCTCCTATAAGCTCCTATAAGGAACCCCGTACTGAGAGTCAGAGGCATAAGGACTATTAGTAATCTGACATTTATGTTGCATTTTGAAATGTACAAAGCCCTCTCACACACATTATTTCAAATAACTCTCAGTAACCTTGTGAGGCAGAGTTTTACTATGATTCCATTTTTTTAGGGAGGAGAAAAAGGAACCTCTAGAGAGGTCAGGTAAAGTTCTCAAGGAGACCCAGCTAGTAAGTGACTTTTTTTAACCAATGAGTTTTTCTGATTCCAAATACTAAACTGTATTCCTCCTCTGTGTCACACACTAGCCTCATTGGTTATATGCCTTAGCCAGTTTCACAATACCATCTTTCAAAAAGAAACAGAATTAACTGTTATCTTCCCTTTCCTATGCCAGGAGTAGGATGTATATTGTTTAGTGAATGCAGATACTCACAGATTCACATATGTCCTCAATCATCATCATCATAACACTCTGAGATGACCTGGAAACTAAGGATACCTATCACTGGGGCAGGCGCTAAGAGCGGAAGGCAAGATTGCGTTTTCGCTGGGTTCTGGATCTCCAAAGCCTCTCTTTGGGATTTGAACAATGGAGGGTAGCTTAGACTTCATCACTTTCAGATCTAGTTGGTGGAGGTGGGAGAGGGTGAGGCAGTACCACGAAATGCCCCAAAAAATGGGTTTCTGACAGACTGTTACGGAACTTTCTAGTAGGTCACTGGTGACCTACCATTCGAGATTATTTTTAAAGATGTCAGAAAAATTCCTCCACAGAACTCCTGGCATATCAAGCTCAAGAAATGTTAGCTATTACTGTGAATATTCTAATTTGCTTGCTCTTGGCCAAGGAGTTCTCTGCAAGGAACTTCCTTGTGGGAGGAAATCCGAGAGAGCTCTGCATAGCCTGTGGGTGGCGCTGCTGCCCCACACAAACGGAATTCCAGCCCCCCACCCCGCCCCGCCCCCGCCCCCGAGAGCAGGCGTCTGTTTCCACATCCTGAGTCCTGGGGAGGTTTCCAAGGAACTGGGACTGCGTTTCCCAAAGAGCTCCTCCTTCCTCGCTCTGCCCGGGCTCTGCCACTCTTCACCTTGATGTCTCAACTGGTCATCAAGTTAAGGAAGATGGGAGAGGGAAGAGAAATATTCTCAACCTGAAGGGCAATACCAGGTCCCTTTGTCAGGCCCTGAGCTGGATAAGCCGCTCCTAATACCAGAGGGTGAGCCAGTCACCCACCAACCGTAATGTGGCACTAGTGGTAAAGAACCCGCTTGCCAGTGCAGGAGACATAAGAGACTCAGGTTCGACCCCTGGGTGGGGAAGATTCCCCTGGAGAAGGAAACTGCATCTCACTCCAGGATTCTTGCCTGGAGAATCCCATGGATTCTCCATAGGGCTGCCAAGAGTTGGACACGACTGAAGGGACTTAGCACACACACATGCACATAAGTTGGCCACCCACACCCCACGCTTGGGTCCCAGCAGGCAGGAGCAGCGCTTTACCACCCTTGTCTATATAGAAACCCCCCAGGGTTCTCACCTTGCTGCCCAGACTGGGTCTGAGATAGCAGGAACTGGGAAACAGACTGTAGGTGTCCGGGAACCAGCACAAGCTGCTGGAGTGGGTGGAGGGAGGCCATGTCCTATGCGGGGAGACACAGACATCATAGAATTTACAAGCTGGCAGCGTGGGCTCCATCCACCCACTGCTCATCTGTCCCAAGGATATCCACTGGGAGCCTGACCTATGCCTCTGTGTGTCCCTGTATTTGGCACATAGCAGCTACCCCGTTAATGCTGCTGTTGATACACTGCCTGCCCTCAGTCAAGCCATGCCTTGCAGCCTGTTGTTACTTAACCTTGCCTTGTTATTTAACTTTCGTGTGTGTTAGAACTGTCTCCCAGCTAGACTGATAATGCCCCGAGGACACAGACTGGATATTACCCATCTCTCAAAGGTTTACCCTAGAAATGACATGCAATCCACATTTTTTCTTTTTTTTTAATCTCATGCCATTTGATTATACTAAAAGCCATTTTTATCTTGGCCATTTCAAGGGTCTAAACCATTCCTGGAGGAAGAGGTCCGTTACTTGCTCTTAATAAAAATGCTTTGATGAAACAGAAAGTTCATTTCCCCTTGGGGTTCCTCCCATTAGCCCCTGCAAAGAGAAATACCAGTCCCAATATCCAGGGACCTGGGAGTCCTCTGTGATCTGGACCCACGGGAGTCTGTGATCCCCACAGGACTGAGCTTAGGTCTGTGCAGGAAGAAGAGACTTGGTAAATCCTTGCTGAAAAGAGGTGAAAGGATAAACACACATTCTATGCTTAAATATTTCCAGGGAAGGGGCGGCTCTTTCTTCCCTCGGGGAATCCATATCAAATCAGGGACTCACCCTGTGCACACCCAGCCTTCTCAGACATTTGTCATTAGTTTCAGGAGCCTCTTTATTCCTTCCAGCTTGACAAACTCTTGAGGAAGTAGAATGGGCTTAGTGGGGACAGAAATGCTCTGTAACCATAGCTGTCATTGTGGGGCTCCACTGAATATGGCTGGCAGGCCCCAGCCTCACGGCTGCAAGCTCCATCATTTTGACAAGACAGGCTGCTTTTTCTCCCAGAGGGGTGGAGACCTCCCTCTTTGCATAAGTAGCCAGGCTTCATCTTTCTGAGGATTGTCTGGTAACCCTAGCCCCATCTCAGATATCCAAGTTTCCCTGCAGGGGGTTCTCTGGCCCAATCTGGATGTACTGAGAGCCAGGTCCAGAGGAGAAGCGTTTTGCAGGAGCCTCGCCTGAAGCTCACTGGCCCACTGAGACTATTTGGGCTCCCCAACTCGAGCTGGCATTTACCCCAGACATTTGGTTTCCGGTCATCATGGCAGGTCCTTGACTCAGGTGGCATGGTCGATGAGAGAGAGTCTGCTGCAGAGAGTCGCTAAGGTCCTCAGTTTTAATCTGTAAGAGGAGGCAGGGAGAAGAAGCATCAGTTCAGGACCTCTCAGGCAGACAGAAGGGGAAACTCGGAGAAGACCGAGGCAGATGTTCAGCAAGCCCAGAGAGTCCAAGAACTTGCTCAGTGCCTCTTGGGCTGCAACTTGGTTTTCCTGCCTGTGTGAGTCCTTTAGGTCAGGGCAGCTAGTAAGGGACAGAGGTTGAGAGGCTCTCAGGGGGAAATGTCCTCGAGACGGGGGATCCATCTGGACTGATTGCTCCTGGACACCATGGCCTGTGCTGGTATGTACAGCAATATACGTTCTTCCTCACTAAAACTCAAAAAATAAGGAATTTTTGTAGTGACTTCAAACATTCCTTTCAGATTGTTAGATGATTTTCTTTTTTCTTGAGGGTGGCATGTTAGAATTTCTTTTGGAAATGATAGTGCTCCTCAATGGCATTTTTATTTCCTTGTATTGATTTATTTACAGCTGAGCTGGGACCCCGCTGCTATGCAGGTTTTTCTCTAGTTGTGGTGAGCAGGGGCTGCTCTCCAGATGCAGTACACGGGCCTCTCTGGTTGTGGAGCATGGGCTTCAAAGTGCACAGGCCGCAGTAGTTGCAGTTGAGAGCTCAGTAGTTGTGACGGGCTTAGTTGCTTCACAGCATGTGGGATCTTCCCGGATCAGGGATCAAACCCGTGTCTCCTGCATTGGCAGGTGGATTCTTTACCACTGAGCCACCAGGGAAGCCCCTTAAATGATATTTTTAAAACTCCCCATTTTATAAAGTTTAAAAAAATAAAAAGGAAAAAGCAATTCTTTACCAATCTCCCTTATATTCTGATTTTTATTTCCCTGGTCCACAAAATCCCAAAGTCTGGGAACCAGCTTCCCTCCATCTCCTCATGTTTTCTATACTGACCTGCCCTCTGCGAGCTGAGTTGCTTTGGGAGTCAGCTTATTTAGCCATGCGGCTTGGGTGACAGACCTTGCCTGTCTCCCTACAGGTGGGGACATGCTCCCTCACAGTCACTGCTGAAGTTGCAGCCTGAGGGGCCTGTGGTGTTTTGCACACTCTCTCCAGCCTCTCCCACCCTTCAGTGGCAGCACCAACCACCCACCTGTGGGTTTTCCAGGTGTCTAAGGGCAGGGCAGGAAGTTCTACCTGTGCCCACCCCTCCTCCCACCCTGAGAACAACTACCCTCTTGCAGCCTTTCAAAAAGTCCATTGTCGGGGTGGAGGGTGGGTAGGGAGTATGCAAGGGACTCTGAATTCATAGAATACAGCAGAGAGCTTGGGATCTAGACAGAACCTTATAAAAGACATGACGGGGGGCAGTGGGTACGGCTCTGCCGGAACTTCTTGTCCATAGCAATCTTGGGCTAAGCCATTTTCTTGGTCTATGCTGGGAATATCACTAACATCCTGGAATCTTTCATGTGTGTATTAGTTTCAGTTCAGTTCAGTCGCTCAGTCGTGTCTGACTCTTTGCAACCCCATGAATTGCAGCACACCAGGCCTCCCTGTCCATCACCAACTTCTGGAGTCTACCCAAACCTGTGTCCACCGAGTTGGTGATGCCATCCAGCCATCTCATCCTCTGTCTTCCCCTTCTCCTCTTTCCCAGCATTAGGGTCTTTTCCAAAGAGTCAACTCTTCACATGAGGTGGCCGAAGTATTGGAGTTTCAGTTTAAACATCAGTCCCTCCAAAGAACACCCAGGACTGATCTCCCTTAGGATGGACTGGTTGGATCTTCTCTCAAGAGTCTTCTCCAACACCACAGTTCAAAAGCATCAATTCTTCGGTGCTCAGCTTTCTTCATCGTTCAACTCTCACATCCATGCATGACTACTGGAAAACCATAGCCTTGACTAGACAGACCTTTGTTGGCAAAGTAATGTCTCTGCTTTCCAGTATGCTATCTAGGTTGGTCAAAACCTTCCTTCCAAGGAGTAAGCGTCTTTGAATTTCATGGCTGCAATCACCATCTGCAGTGATTTTGGAGCCCCCCAAAATAAAGTCTGACACTGTTTCCACTGTTTCCCCATCTATTTGCCATGAAGTGATGGGACCAGATGCCATGATCTTAGTTTTCTGAATGTTGAGCTTTAAGCCAACTTTTTCACTCTCCTCTTTCACTTTCATCAAGAGGCTTTTTTGTTCCTCTTCACTTTCTTCTGGCAATCTTGATTCCAGCTTGTGTTTCTTCCAGCCCAGTGTTTCTCATGATGTACTCTGCATATAAGGTTAAATAAGCAGGGTGACAGTATACAGCCTTGATGTTCTCCTTTTCCTATTTGGAACCAGTCTGTTGTTCCATGTCCAGTTCTAACTGTTGCTTCCTGACCTGCATACAGGTTTCTCAAGAGACAGGTCAGATGGTCTGGTATCTCCATCTCTTTCAGAATTTTCCACATTTTATTGTGATCCACACAGTCAAAGGCTTTGGTATAGTCAATAAAGCAGAAATAGATGTTTTTCTGGAACTCTCTTGCTTTTTCGACGATCCATCAAAATAGTTAAACTATTTCTGCATTAGTTTAACCCAAGTCAAAGGTTCAGACTAATAGCTCTCCTTGTGCCCAACTGCACAAGTAGAAAATCGTGGGAAAATGGTGCTTTGGGTCAGTAAAGAAAGAACTCCCTTTGGTTGGAGAGTTAGTAAGATCTTGTTGAGTGACACAGACCAAAGGGGGAGCCCATGTCCTAAATATGGTACCTCGTATCTAGTGGGATCCCAATGCATGGTAACTGAATCAAAGACACAAACCGAGTCTCTCTCCCCATCCTCCATGGGGATACAGTGAGGAAAACATTGAACAGGGAGCTAGAACCTGTTTCTAGTCCTAACTGTGACAACATAACCTTGAGCAATCATTTCATCTCTGTGAGACTTGGTTTCCCCATTCTACATGATTTTTCTTTCACTCCTCCAGGTTGCTGCAGCGTTCTTAGATAAAGCAGATCTAAACAGTACCAGGAAACCTTGCTTGCACCAAAAGTGATAAAAAGATGTTCCTTTTAGGGATGGTCTTTACACATCATTCCTCCCTTCCCTCACCTAAGGATACTATTCTGGAAACTTGGAAGCAAAGAGGAGGAAGTCAGAGGGTCAGAAAGCAGCCTAGTGGGGGCAGAGAGTTAGACATCCAGAAAACTCCAAAGCCATTCCCCCCACCCAGGAGTGATCTCCAGAACATCCTCCATTCTCACCCCCAATGCCCTTCAGCTCTCCCCACCCACCACACTTGGCATCTCCATCTAAGAATCTCCAGTGTCCTAGTTCTTCCCCCAGAAGTTAGAGTTTTCACATCCTAGATTCCGGGGAAACATTAGTTAGCAGATTTTTGAAAGTCAAAATAGATGATAACTACTTATTTCAGATCACCACCAAGCTCAAGCTTTGCTCAGAGGGGAGATTTTACTTAAGCAAAGCCTCCCTTCCTTACACGCTTCTTTTGCAGTCCCCTCGCTCTCCCGGGCATCCCTCATCCCCAGTGTGGATAGGTGAGACAGGATGGAGGAAGGGAGGCTGAGGGAGAACATGGAAAATCAGAGCTCACAGCTTGCTGGTGGAACTGCCGCAGGCAGCTTGGCAGGGCTCCAGCTCGGAGGCAAGTGGCAGGGTTCCTTTATAGACTCATTATGCGCAATGGGAGATAAGAAGGTGCAGCTATGACAGAGCTTGAAAACATGCGCTTTGCCTCCAACCTGAGTGCTATCTGTTAGAATCAGTGCCAGGTCTTCCTGCAACACTTAATTTCAGAAACCAGCGCCATCATAAAAGAAAATGCACCCTTTCATCTGCTTCCTAGATCAATTGCCCTCCACACTCTTTCAGGGGCCCTGCCGACCTCCCACTTCTGAAAATGAGGTTCCTGATAGGGAAACATTCCCCTGGGTGTTAGCCTGGGGGTGTTCTGACAACTCCGTGTGTTACTTTTCTGAGTTTTTGCTTTATCGACACCTTATTCTTTCATTTTTCATCATTTTCTACCCCTTGGGTATGAGTTGCTGATGGTGAACCCCAAAGAAGGCAATCCTGAACAAACCAGTTTGAAAGACAGCAAAGCAGAGACTTTTCCTGTGACAAGTTCTAAAATCTCCGCTTTGGTCAGAGTCTCCGAAAGAGCTGAACTGGCCTAGGAGGAGAAGACATGGCAGCAACTGCCTGCTTCCCGTGCCCCTCCCACCCCCTTCACACTTCTCTGATTACTCTCTGAGAATTCAGGGGCTAAGAAACTAAGAATCAAGTCCCTTCCAAATCCAAAAATCCCTCTCATGGTTGTCAAATGGAAAAGACTGGAGCCTTTCCAGGCAACTGGGTGTTGGCTGTGGATCGGCACGATGATATAGAGAGACTTCTGTTGGATCCCATTGACTTATAACGTGAGAACCAGAGGCGAATTGGACGAAAACCCAACTTCCCGCGTACTTGTGAAAACCCCACCAAACCCACAGTCTCCCTGAAACCGTGCATATCATCTGCAGGGTCCCTTTGGAGCATCTTTTCACATCAGTAAATTAATTCTCCAGACCCTGTTGTGACGGATCGACCCTGGGGACATGAGCCACCACAGAGGGCTCTGCCCGATCAAGGCCCAGGCAAGGCCATCGATCACTCTGTCCATCTATTAGACATAGCTAGTTTAGGATCTTCTCTACCCATTGTGCTGTGCAAAGGTGTTTTGCTGAGTCTTGGGTAGTGACCAGAGAGGTAAAGAGGTATCATGGGTGATCATCTTTTCTAATCCCAGTGAACTCCCTGACATCACCTGCTATAGAAAGCAATAAATAGTCTCGTTCTGGGAAGAGAGAGCCCTTTATGATGAACTGGAAACCCTTCAAACATTCCTTACTTAGCTTCACCACCCAGTCAGGAAGTTTGAAGACAAGTGCTTATCTTCCTAACTCACGGAGACCAGGAGTGCATCAGAGATGGGTGTAAAGTCACACAACAGGACACGGGCTAAACCTTGACAAGGGAATGGTCCTTTGACCCTCCCCTGGCACACTTTCTACAAAACAGTACTACACACTTCCCAGGGATGAGAGAAAGAACAGACTATAGGTGATGGAAAAGGTAATGCTGTGGTCCACACATACACTTGAACCTCCTTATTAGCCATCTGATGGAGCAAGTGGGGCTGGAGTACTTAGCCTTAGCCCCCTCCCCGTGACAATTCACATGGCCCTCTCCTGGGGGGAAAACAGCCCAACACTAATGAATATATCACTGGCGATGAAAATGATCAAAGCTGTAGTGCCAGTTGCATAACTCGTTTGTGGAAAGTGTTTCATAAACATTTCACAAGAAGAAGAATTTCAAAGCGTGAACATCTCCCAACCTGCCTTCAATTACAGGCAAGATTTTTTTTTGCTGTTATTTCTCCCCCCCCCCCCCCCACCACCACCTTCTATACTTCTCCAGAGCAGTGAGGAAGAGTTTCTGTTTTGTAACTGATCTATAAAAGGGTTGACAAACATTTTGCTAATGAACAATCCTAAAAATACATTTCAAGTGGTGGAATAGGGCAGGCAGGTAACTCAGATGAACGAGGCTGAGAGTCTCCTAAGAGATGCTGGCTGTATTTTTGCCCAAGGGACTTTCCTTTCCCCATGGCTCTTGACTGCTTCCTATGAGTGCAAGGCTCCCGCCCCTTTGGGTCCCCGTGGGAAGTGCCTGGGGAGAAGAGATGGACTGGATGAGGTCTAGTCAGGTCTATGGAAGACCAGCCTAGATGCACCTTCTTTAAAAAACAGTTTTGTGGGTATTTCCTTTTCCCTTAAGTATGCTGGGTCTTTACTGCAGTGCAAAGGTTTTCTCTGCCGTGGGGAGTGGGGGCTACTCTTTGTTGCAGTGCTTGGACTTCCCCTTGTGGTAGCTTCTCTTGTAGAGTGGGCTTCCCAAGTACCTTAGTGGTAAAGAATCTGCCTCCAGTGCAGGAGATGTGGGTTCGATCCCTGGGTCATGAAGATCCCTGGGAGGAGGAAATGGCAACCCACTCCAGCATTCTTGCCTGGGAAATCCCACAGACAGATGAGCCTGGTGGGCTATAGGCCATGGTGTTACAGAAGAGTCGGATACGACGTAGTGACTAAACAGTAAGAAATCTTGTTGCAGAGCACAGGCTCTAGGTATTCAGGCTTCAAGAGCTGCAGCACGTGGGCTCAGTAGATGTGGCACACTAGCTTGGTTGCTCCGAGGCATGTGGAATCTTCCCAGTCAGGGATGGAACCCCTGTCCCCTGTGCTGGCAGGCGGAGTACCACCAGAGAAGCTCCTAGATGCACCTTTGCCTATACACTTTGGAATCTTCTCTTGGACAGCAGTACCGAACTTCGAGACGAAAGAGTGATGAAGTGAGGAGACATGGGGTCCTTTAAGAAACATACAATTTCTTAGGAGGGTGGGGCCATTTGGAGTTGTTCCTTCCTGAAAAGAAGCTTTCCATAGAGGCCTCCTTGTTTTTCCTGCTTGTACCTCCTCAGGAAATGCAGTCCTGTTATTTAATGCTTTGGCTTCAGTTCTTAGCACACAGCACTGCTAGTGCTGACACATGTCTGAAAAAACCCCATCATTTTAAGCCCATAAAAGTTTTCTTCTCCCTCTGGCATATAGATCCGTGCATTCAGATTTAAAAACTCTAGGAAGGGGCTATGCTCTCTGGGAGGTCACAGCCTCAGAGATTATTTTCGGTGCCCAGGCCTTGGACCACTTTAACCCCTGTGCTGCTTTCTAGCCGTCCGGAGACGCCAGCACATATGCTTTCAGTGAAGAGCTGGATTAATGCTAGCTCTCTTTTTAGATCTGATTCTTTTTTTTTCTTTTTGGCCTCTCCACTTGACTTGCAGGATTTTCTTTCCCTAACCAGGGACTAAACCTGGGCAGCGGCAGTTAAAGTGCTGAGTCCTAATCACTGGACAGCCAGGGAATTCCTAACCCTGATCTCTTCTGAATCAGAGTAGTCAGTTACTCTGGCCGCCTACCTGGTTGACAAGAGGCGTGGAGTGCCTCTCTGGCTCTTTGACTGGGAAGGAGTGCCACAAGAGAACTGTTGATTCACCCTGATAGATGGCTGTTCTGCCATCTATGAAATGGCTGGAAGTAGGGATGGGGAGGGCTGGGGCTAGAAAGGCTGAGCATGGAATCAAACTCTGAAACCCTTTTGCCAGTGGCTATTTTTGGGAACTATCTGATGTGCGAATGCTGGTTGTCATCACATTAGGTTCTTCTGCATACACTGGGCTACCTATCATGGAAGGACCTTGTGATTCATTTCAGAGCAGGGGTTGGGAAAAAAAAGAACACATCCAGGAAATAAGCACAAGGCTCAGAATTAATCAGGAGACCTAACTTTGGGCTCCATCTCTGCCTCTAAAGACCTGCATGATCTTATAATTAGTTATTTCACTCGTCTCTCTAGGCCTAGATTATGCATCCATGAAAGTAAGAAAATATATCAGATGGAATTTACTTAAGAAATTTGTCATGTATAAAAGAATTGACTTGTGAGCATACAGGTATGTTTTATTGAGTCACTAGACCCATTTTATAGATGAAAAGAGTGAGGCTTAGAAAAGTTAAGAAACTTGCTAAAAGTTACCTACTGCTAGTAAATCTGGGATTTCAATCCGTATCTATCTGATTGCATAGTTCTACATAAACCTGACTACCATGTGTGATAAAACCATAGACTCTTCAAGGTAGCTTTGTGCAGATTGTTGTCAAGTGCATTCAAGTGTCTATTCCCTCCCTTTCCCATCAGAACTCAAAGGAAGTGTAGAT
Source organism: Antilocapra americana (assembly GCA_007570785.1). NCBI lineage: Eukaryota > Metazoa > Chordata > Mammalia > Artiodactyla > Antilocapridae > Antilocapra > Antilocapra americana. Next base: position 20,528,270 of record ML663009.1, read on the forward strand.
ACAACCTGATTCAAATGGTTCATTTTACAGCTCTGACTCTGATTTCTCCAGAGGAGAACTCACTTATCAGGGCAACCCAGCTAGAGATGCAGTCAAGCCAAGTCTGGAGACCAAGTCAGGGTCCCTAAGAACAGGTCTTCTAACTTTCCACCCAGTATTCAGTCCACTCACCTACACAGTGGCATGACTCTGTCTTCTGTTTCTATCTCTCTGGGGGTGTTGCTCATTCTGGCTCCTGAAGTAACTCAGTGGTAACCCTAATCCCATTGCTCTAATAAGATTTAATCTCAATCCTGATTCAGAGTTCTCCATTACTACACAGGGTAAGGTTTAGATGCAGATAAAGTGCGCATCTACCTGATGTGTAACCTGATACACTTAGTTTGGGAACCAGCATTTGTGTATTCCCTTGACTTTCACATGGACAAAGTAACTCCAGGGGGGTTGACATTTGCTCTTTTCCTCCCTCATCAATGAGGGAGGGAAAGAGAAGGCTTGGCCACAGCACGATATTCTCACGCTAGTATATATTGTACTCTGGGGTCCAAAGGAGACTAACAAAAGGATGGACAGGTGTCCAGCTTCTCCTGGACACACAGGCACATATGCACACACACAGCACCAACTTGCAGTCATGAAGTGCTAGATAGATTAGTTCCAAGAGCATCAGTTCAAGAAAGGGAAAAAGTAATATTTTAAAAATTCTTTAGGGCTTCCCTGGTGGCTCAGTGGTAAAGAACCACCTGCCAGTGCATGAGACACTGGTTCGATCCTTGGACCAAGAAGATCCCACAAGTCACAGAACAGCTACGTCTGTGCGTCACGACTAGTGAGCCTGGGAACCACAACTAAGTGCCACAACCAATGAGGCACATGTGCCTAGAACGAGCATTCCACAACAGGAGAAATCACCGCAATAAATAACCCACATACTGCAGCTAGAGGCTAGCTCCTGCTCACCACAGCCAAGGAACAGTCCATGCAGCAACGAAGACCCAGCACAGCCAAAAAATAATAAATAAAATTATAATAAAAATAAAAGTACTTTCAAATATATCATCATTTATTCTTCATGATAACTCAGTGAGGAAAATAATCTTATCAAACCATTTTTACAGATGTAGGAACCAAGACTAGAGAAGTTAATAGGCCCATCACACAGCCAGGAAGAGCAGAGTCTGACTTTCTATTTGGATCTTTGGCCCCCAGACCCTCCCATCTTTTGCCCGTATCACTCTGTAAGGCAGTCCATTCTGTTTCCACCCAGAACTTCCCACCTGAAAATGAACTTGTTGACCTCTGCCTCCTCAGCGGGCCACACTGTTTTCACATGTGGTACACAGTTGGCGTCCAGGTTTCCACAAGTGGAACCTGGGAATTTTACACGGATGTGGGGCTGACATAGTGATCAAAACTAAGCTTACAACAAGTCTGAATGGGATTCTCTTTGGCATCCCCTGGGGAACTGCCTGTGACCTGGAAGCCTGTCTCTGAAAGGCTGAGCGTTGGCTATAAACGCAAGTAAAAGGCTTTCCCAGGTGACGTTCATATTTGAGAATAGTCTTCTAAGTAAGGCTGAGGTCCTTGTCTCGTGTATTCTTCTGGTACCCTGGATAAAGTGATGTGCCTCTGTGGCCCTCTGATCCCTCGTCTTCTCCAGTAGCAACAGAGTATATGGTCTTCCAAGTGGCTTTAAACATAGCTTTTTCTGCCCCATAAAGTTCCCCTTCCCAGTTTAGTTCAATAAACATTTATTATGCACCTACTGTATACCAAGAGTAACTGTGACACAAAGGTGAACGGGGACCTCCCAGATCAATTAGGAGATGGCAAGTGAAAATGCAGTCACCTACACAGCCTGGCTAGGAGGGGAATCTGGGGGAGAAGAGATACATGTACGTGTATGGCTGAGTCCTTTTGCTGTCCACCTGAAGCTATCGCAGCATTGTTGATCAGTGTCACTCCTATATAAAATAAAAAGCTTAAAAAATAGACAAGTAATGAATTGAAATGCACAAAAACATCACCTACAGTGCAACAGTGAGGGCAATGGGAAGGCGGTGCTGTGGTGGTCCCAGGGGAAGGTTATGCGTTGCTTTGTCAGGGCAGAGGACAGATAACCAGAAAGAGGGATGAGATAGGAAGGCTCCAGAGAGGGGAAGTGGGAGCCTCTGAGGAGCCTGGAAGAATGAAGAGGGGTTTAGCAGAAGGGAAAGCAGGGCATGCCAGGAAAGGGGAGCAGTTTGTCCACAGTCACAGGTGACGAAACGACTTCATGTTCAAGAGCGACAAGCAATTCAGTCCTGCCACATTGTGGAGTGGGAGAGGCTGGGGCAAGCAGCCAGGACCTGATGACAGAGGCCCTGTGGATCATGCAAAGGAGCTGAGGCTGGACTCGGGGGCAAAGTGTAACTAGAGCAAAGGGCAGGGACATGTGAGATTTTTATGTAGTTCGATTGTGCTAACAGCTGTATGGGATATGGATTTGAAGAAACGATACCTGTGAGCAGGGGAATTAATTAAAGAGCTGTTTATCATGACAGTCTAGGTAAAAAACTGCTGAGGACATGCCTAAGGCCAAAACAGTAAGAACGGAGAGGCAGATATGGAATGGCAAGTTTTTAGGATTGAAAATATATTTCCGCCCCTAAAGGTTTATCCTCTGTAACAAAGGACTATTTCAGGAATTCTCTGTTGAATGCCTGCAGGACACAAAGAACTAACACAGAAAAAATTCTGAAAGAACAGAGTCAATCCAGTTGCTAAGAACAGATGCATGGAGGGTATTAGGGGTTCCAGAAGGTATTCACTAAGTCAAATATTTCTGCAATGTCCCAATTTTCAAAGGTAATTATTCATTTTAAATTACAAAAAAAATGTGTTAAGAAGATTAAAAAGAGAAAGAGCTCCAAATTTCAGTGCTTGAGTTTGGAAGATTTCAGTTCCTAAGGTATTCAAGTTAGTGGTAGTTTCCTCTTTTACCTGGTAAAAGAAATGTCTTGAGACATTTAGGGGCACATTTTCTAAATAAACATACATATATGCAGATAGATATATTTGGTGTGTGTGTGTGTGTTTAAATCAAAAACTGGGAATCCATCTCCTTCTCCTGCCACAACTTGAGTCATTGTCTACCAAGAGGCCACACCTGGATGTGGCCTACAGCTCTCATTTATACCTTTCCATGAAGTTCTACAGTTTACAAAGCACTTTCAAACATGTCAGTTTGGTTGATTTTCAGAATATTCCCATGAGACTGAAAAGGCAAGTGATGCTATTCCTGTTTTACTGTTGAGGAAAACAGGTTCATGAAAGGTAAATGATGTATCCAAGGTACACGGCTGGCTAGCAGGAGAGCTCTGATTTGAACTCAGGTTATCTGATTTAAAAGTTAACACATCTTTCAAATTTCTAGGATTTTTTGAGGAATCTTCCCAAATAAGTGGATTTTCAGTCCTTGAAATCTATCTCTTATAGATCCAAAGACTTTATTTCAGTTTTGGATAGCTATTTATTGGTTTCATTGTTTTTTTAACTTTTCAGTATTTTAATGGGGATTGAATTATCTATAGATTAATTTGAGGGAAATAGACACCTTTATTATAGTAGATCTTCTAAATTATAAATGTAGCCTATTATTTCAATATTCTAACTTCTCTCAGCAATGTTTTATAGCTTTCAGAATAGAAGTGTTGCACCTCTAGGATTTGGTTTTTCTGATACTGTTGTAAATGTGTTTACAGTTTCACTTTTAACTTGTTTGCTGGGACTTCCCTGGTGGCTCAGATGGTAAAGCATCTGCCTATAATGCGGGAGACCCAGTTCCAATCCCTGGGTTGGGAAGATCCCCTGGAGAAGGAAATGGCACCCCACTCCAGTATTCTTGCCTGGGAAATCCCATGGACAGAGGAGCCTGGTGGGCTACAGTCCACGGGATCCCAAAGAGCTGGACACGACTGAGTGACTTCATTTATAGACATACATTTGCTTTTCATGTACTGATCAGATAATCATTAACTTTATTACATGCACTTATTAATTCTAATAACTTTCTTGTAATATCTTTTGAATTTTCTATTTACACAGGTTGGTCAATAGTTTTCTATGAATAAAGATAGTTTTACTTTTTTTCTAAACTTTACACTTTTTATTTTTATTTTCTACCTTTACCTTATTGTTCTGTCTTAGACTTCCAAGATAATTGGATAAAAGTAATGGTAGTGGATATTTTTGTCTTCTTCTCAATGTCACATTTCATCATTAAGTATGTTACAGGTTGGTAATTTTTTTGAAGATATCCTTTATCAGATTAAAAAAAAATTTTTTTTTTCAATTTCTAGTTACTGAGCTTTTAAAATTTTAAAACCATGAATGGGATTTTAATTTTATCAAATGCTTTTTTTCTTTATTTTTTTGAAATAATCATATAATTTTTGACTTCTGTTTGTGATTAATTACACAACTGATATTTTATAATAAAATCAACTTTGCCTTCCTGGAATAAATCCTACTATATGATTTTCTTCTCTTCCTCTTTCCTATTGGTTTCATTTTTGAACAGAAATCTTCTATCATATACATCTCTACTTTCCTTTAAAGAGTACCTGACAAAGAACTCACAAAAAAGAAGATTATAAGCCAGTATTACTGATGAACATTGATGCAAAAATCTTCAACAAAATATTAACAAACTGAATCTAACAATACATTAAAAGAATCATGCACTGTGACCAAGTGGAATTTATTCCAGGGCTACAAGGATGGTTCAATATTCACAAATCAAAAAATGTGATATATCACGTTTAATTTATTAAAGAATAAAAGATTATATGATCATCTCAATACATGCAGAAAAGGCTTTTGATGAAAGTCAGTATCTATGATAAAAACTCTCCACAAAGTGGGTAGAGAGGGAATATACCTCAACATAATAAAGACCATATATAACATATCCATAGCTAATAGCATACTCAGTGGTGAAAAACTGAAGGTATTTCCTCTAAGAATAGGAAAAAGACGAGGATGCCCACTTTTATTCAACACAGTCTTGGAAGTTCTAGCCACAGCAACTAGAAAATGAAGAAATAAAAGATGCCCAAACCAGAAAGGAAGAAGTAAAACTGTCATTGTTTGCAGATGACATGATACTATACATAGAAAATCCTAAACGCACCACCAAAAAACTTCTAGAGTCTATCAATGAATTTGGTAAAGTTGTAGGATACAAAACAAATATACAGAAATCTGTTGCATTTCTAAACACTAACAATGAACTATCAGCAAGAGATATTAAAACAATTCCATTTAAAATCACATCAAAAAGAATAAAATACCTAGGAGTAAATCCAAGTAAGGAGGTAAAAGACATGTACTCAAAACTGATGAAAGAAATTGAAGACGACATAAACACATGGAAGGGTACCACCATTTATGGATTAAAATAATTAATATTGTTAAAATGATCAAGGCAAGCTATAGATTTAAGGCAACCCCTATCAAAATACCAATGGCATTATTCACAGAACTAGAAGAGGTAATTTTAAAATTTGTATGGAAGCACAAAAGGCCCCAAAGAACCAAAATAATGTTGAGAAAGTAAAGAGCTAAAAGTAGCATGATCTCTTTGACTTCAGACTATACTAGGGAAATACAGTAATCAAAAAAAAAAAAAAAGCATGGTAATGGCACAGAAACAGACACATAGATCAGTGGAACAGAATAGAGAACTCAGAAATAAACTCATGGATTTACTGTCAATCTACAACACTGGAGGCAAGAATATACAATGAGGAAAAAGTGGTCTCTTCGATAAGAACTTCTCTGGTGGCTCAGATGGTTAAGAATCTGCCTGCAATGTGGGAGACCCAGGTTTGATCCCTGAGTAGGGCAGATCCCCTGGAGAAGGGAATACCTACCCATTCTAGTATTCTACATATTCCATGGACAGAGGAGCCTGGCAGGCTACAATCCATGGGATCACAAAGAGTCAGACACAACTGAGTGACTAATACTTCCAATAAGTGGTACTAGAAAAGCTGGGCAGCTACATATAAAAGAATGAAATTAGAATTTTTTTTCACACCATATACAAAAATAAACTTAACATGGATCAAAGATCTAAACGTAAGACCGAAACCCATTAAACTCCTAGAAAAAAACATAGGGCAAACATTCTTTAACATAAATTGCAGCAATATTTTTCTCGATCTGTCTCCTAAGGCAAAATAAAATTTTAAAAAGTAAATAAACAAATGAGACATATTTAAGCTTAAAAAGCATTTGTGAAAGAAACCATTGACAAACATAAAGACAGCCTACTGAATGGGAGAAAATATTTGCAAATGATATGACCAATAAGGGGTCAATATCCAAAATATATAAACAACTCACACAGCTTAATGTTAAAAAAAAATCAAACAACTTGATTAAAATCTGGGAAGAAGAACTGAACAGACATTTTTCCAAAGAAAACACACAGATGGCCAACAGACACATGAAAAGTATGCTCGACATTGCTAATCATTAGAGAAATGCAAATCAAAACCACAGTGAGATATCACTTCATGCCTGTCAGAATGACTATCATCAAAAAAATCATAAATAACAAATGTTGGTGAGGATGTAGAGAAAAGCTAACCCTTGTGCACTGTTGGTGTAAATGTAAATTGGTGCAGCCACTGTGGAAAACAGTATGGAGATTCTTAAGAAAACTGAAAAATAATACTACTGTATGACTCTGCAATTCCAGCAGTAGGTATCTATCCAAAGAAGATGAAAATACTAATTCAAAAATACACATACTCTCCAATGTTCATAGCAGCAATTACTTACAATGGGCAATATACGGAAGCAATCTGATTGTCCATCAACAGATGGATGGATAAAGAAGAAGTGGTATATGTATACGAGTGGACTATTACTCAGCCATAAAAAGAATGGAATTTTGCCATCTGCAACAACATGGATGGACCTGGAGGGTATTATACTTATTGAAATAAATCAGAAAGAGAAAGAAAAATACTGCATGCTACCACTTTATATTTAGAATCTAAAAAATATTGAGTTGGCCAAAAAGTTCACTCCAGTTTTACCATAACTTTTTTCAGAAAGACCCAAACGAGCCTTTTGGCCAACCCAATTAAACAAATGAATGAATATAACAAAACAGAAACAGACTCACAGATAAAGAGAACAAACTAGTGGTTACCAGTGGGGAGAGAGAAGGGGGGAGGAACGAGACAGGGGTAGAGGATTAAGAAGTACAAACTACTATATGTAAAATAAACAAGCTACAAGGATATATTGTACAGCACCCAGACTATAGCCAGTATTATATAATAAATAATAAATGAAGTATAATATATAAACATTTTGAATCACTATGTTGTCTACCTGAAACTGATATAATATTATAAATAAACTATGCCTCAATTAGAAAAAAGAAAAAAACAACCAACACATCTTTAAAAATTCCTAAGATTTCCTGAGAAAGCTTCCCCAAATAAGTGCATTTTCAATCACTAAAATCTATCCTTTGTAGCTCCAAGTCTTTCTTTCAGTTTTGAATAGATATTGATTGATTTCATTTTTGAATAGAGATCTTGCTAAAAAGTATTATACACATCCCTTCTTCCCCTTAAAGGGTACCAGAAAGGTAATTTAGTCAATGACACAATCACAATTGTGAACACATTTTAAAACCTATCATGCCCTCAGGGACACTGAAGTGTTTGGCCTCTGTTGGCTGTAGCACTAAATGGCTCTGAATTGCCTTTTTTTTTTCTTTTCCAGCTCTGCCTTTTTCCACGTTTTTTGTCTCCTTTCTCACAACCAGGTTTTTATCCTACTGTTGGTATCCTTGCTTCTAGCAGCCCCCCATGCCAGTTTAACTTGACAATTTTTATTTGCTAAGGGCTAGAAAAACCAGATAGTTAAGTTTGTTACAGCTGTTTCTAAAATAAGAGTTTAAGGTTCTTGAGAAACCATCTGGCTCCAAGTCGCACTGGCTTCCTTCTTATTCTCAGTTGGACTCTAAATAGGTGAGGCTGTGGGCTCTCCGGATAACGGAGGCACTGCAATGGCTCCGAGTAGCCGTTTGACATGGGGTTTGCCTTTTGGTTCAAATTTTACTGAGTACATATCTATCCTGTTACCCTTATTAGCCTGGGATAGGACTCCAGGCAAAATGGTTGGCTGAACCCACACAATTGACAGTGTAAGCTAAGTTCTCTAAGGCTGAGGAGCAGTTACCAAATTTATTGCCAAAAGGCAGTGAACTTAAGCCAAGGCACTTTCTGATAGTTTATCTGTTTCCCTACTTATAAAATGAAAATCATCTTTGATTCCTGCCCAGGTCTCAAGGATTTAGGGATAAATGTCTATATAAAACCTGGGCTTCCCAGATGGCACAGTGGTAGAGAATCCGCCTGCCATGCAGGAGATGTAGGAGACTCAGGTTCGATCCCTGGGTCATGAAGATCCCCTAGAGAAGAAAACAGCAACCCACTCCAGTATTCTTGCCTGGAGAATCTTGTGGACAGAGGAGCCTGGTGGACTACAGTCCATAGGGTTGCAAAGAGTTGGACACGACTACATGCCTGAGCACACTCACATCTATAAAACCTATTCTAGGAAGGACTTTCCTTACTTTTGTCACCAAATCAATATGAAGATGATGATTTTGCACATGTATTACCTGGGATACTTATTTTGCTTGCCTGTCACTAAGTGCTTATTGAATAGCTAGGGGATTGATGCATAAATACTTTGAATAATCCTAGAATTTAGTAAATTAGGTCTCAGAGAAGTCAAAGGATTTCCCTAAAGCCATACAGCTAGAAAGTGGCAGAGCTGGAATTTGAATCTAAGTCTAAGCAGTTTTGGGCTTCTCGGGTGACTCAGTGGTAAAGAATCCGCCTGCCAACGCAGGCAGTGCAGGAGATGCGAGTTCAATCCCTGGGTGGGGAAGATCCCCTGGAGGAAGAAATGGTAACCCACTTCAGTATTCTTGCCTGGATAATCCCATGGGGATAGGAGCCTGGCAGGCTACAGCCCACGGAGTCCCAAGAAGTTGGACACGACCGAGAGACTGAGCACGCAGGCACACACTGACCAGAATCAACTCCCTTTCCGTGGTATCATGCTGACTTAAACAGTCACCACGCTAGGCTCATTTTCTTTTTCACAGGGTTTTTAGAAATGAGGATCAGATGAATGCTATCATTATTGTATGTATACATATACACATGTCCCTGGAGATCAAGATGGGGGTCATAAGGGCTGAGAGAGTGTTAATCAACAAATCAATGTCATCCAAGGGGGATGTCTCCAGTGGCATGCCGTGGGACTCTGCTCATGGTCCAGTCTTGCTAAGACTGTCATCAGTACATTAGACTATGAAGAGATACGTACCCTGCGTGCTTAATACATCTCTGTATGAGGAACAGCGTTGGCTACTGCTACTGTGCACAAAGACATCATGGCTAAAAAAATAACCTTGAAAAGGTGCAAGGAAGGGAACAAAGTAATAAGATAAAACATAAGAGGAAACGTAAAAGTCCTTTACTTAGAATATGAAAATTAACCGCACAAGTTGCGGCAGCAGTTTATACTTTTTTCAAGAAGACTTGATCGGTGTTAACTGAGAGTTAAGACCATGTAAGTTGAAAGTGTGACATAATTATCTTTTAAACAATCTGTAGACTACTGTATAGCACAGGGAGCTCTACTCAATATGCCGTGACAACCTATATGAGAAAAGAATCTGAAAAAGAATGAGTATATGTATACGGATAACTGAATCACTTTGCTGTACACCTGAAACCATCACAACATTGTAAATCAACTACAGTCCAGTAAAATTTAAAGAAAAAATAAAAATAAAAAATTTGTAGGATAGGCTGTACTATTCTAATGCAGTAGAGTGTGGAGTGAGGATCCCCTACTTAACTATGCCAGTTCCACCTGGACAGGCCTGCTACTGCCTTATCTGGGCATGTAACGGCACAACAAAGGAATCAAGGCACAACAAAGATACAGCACCTGCTCAATCAAATTTTGTTGAATGAGTAAATGGATAAATGAATAAATCATCCAAGGTGCTCTGGCCTAGCCAGATGTCGTCTGAGTATTAAGTGTTGTACACTTGTGGATACTATACCTAAAGAGAGTGACTGGAAGACCAAAACCTATGCATCTAAAGGCATCAAGGCAGAAACAGATTCAAAGAGTTTGTCATAGCATTGAACAAAAATAGCTGAAGCAACCTAATGTCCATTGATAGGATAATAGAACAGTAAAATTACATTGAAACAATAGAATGGCATGCAGTCATTAACAATAATCATAATCGATCCTATGTGTAACACCAAGAGGCAATCTACAAATCTTATTTTTAAATTTCAAAACAAATTTAAAGGAATACACACTATATAATTTATACCTACCTACATATGTACATATACACGCATTTTTAAAATTCCACAAATATTTATACATTTCCATTTGTTCCCATATCCACGTATGTGTGGAGAGAAGGTTCTTCTAGACACATACACACCATATTGATACGAGAAATTCTCTCTGGAAAGAGCACCAAAGCCGAACAAGGAACAAAAGTTTTCCTGTTTATCTGCATAATTAAATATTTTTACAAGAAAGCATTCATGCACTTTGTGTGTGACTGCTTTTAGCAAGGCAACTAGAAACCTATATATGACTTTGCTGAAGGAATTCTGGATGTTTACATGGAAAGGGGAAGACTGAGGGGTGAGTTGTTGTGTTATTCACTCAGTCGTGTCTCACTCTTTGCGACCTCATGGACTGTAGCCCGCCAGGTTCCTCTGTCCATGGAATTCTCCAGGCAAGAATACTGGAGTGGGCTGTCATCCCCTTCTCCAGGTGATCGTCCTGACCCAGGGATCAAACCCAGGTCTCCCACATTGCAGGCAGGTTCTTTACCATCTGAGCCACGAGGGAGGCCCTGGCGTAGGTGGCAGGATGAGGGGTGAGAGCTCTTCTCAAATACTGAAGGGCTGTCAACTGAAGTGGACGGATTCAGGGCCTGGAGCAGGGGGAGTGACAACCACGGGTGACCGTCACAGAGAGTGGATGGGGTCTCAGGGGAAAGAATGGCTTAGTATCACAGCCCGCTGAACCCTGCAGTGAACTGCATTCTGGGAAGTGAGTTCCGAATTACTGGGAGAGCTTTGGCCAGAGGTGTGGGGCCAGGGGCCTTCTGTCAGGGATGTCGGCAGAAGACCGTTGCCCCAGGAGGTAGCTTAAGCTGGTTTTGAGGCTCCTGACAGGTAAATCTTTATTTATTTATTTATTTTTGGCAGAGTTCAGAGTGTTCTTTTATTTTGTCAAATAGGAACATTAAAGTAACCAGTATCACCTATTCAGGTCATTACTTCATTACATGCAATTGATATTTTAATACCCCAAAATGCAAAATCTCAGACAGTTAAAATTGAATATATTTAACTGTATAAAAATTGGCTGTGTTTTCTTCTTTTAAAATGACACTGCAGGAACTTCCCTGGTGGTCCAGTGGCTAAGACTCCACACTCCTAATGTGGAGGGCCTGGTTTCAACCCCTGGTCAGGGAACTAAATCCCACATGCTACAACTAAGACCCGGTATAGCCAAATAAATAAATATTTTTTAAAAATGCTACTACAGATGGTGAAAACAGTCATAAAATGTAGCATTATGAATAAATAAGTGTATCCACAGACAGGATAGGAGAAAGGAAGAAGAAAGCCTTGGTACCAGCCAGCAGAGATCTGTGGAACCCTTCTGGGAACAGGGGACAGGGGACCTAAGGGACCCTTTTGCCCTAAGGGTCTCTGTGTCTCTGACTCACTCCAGAGTTAAAAGTGCAACCCAAATTTGTCTCTACAGCTGATGAAAAATATAGTCACAGTGCTATCAGGGGTCACTGGTTACCCTCAACCACACTTTCTATTGAAATGGCCAGGAGAGGGCAGTCCTAGGAGAAGCTCAGTCCTGTCCTCCATTAAGGGGCCCCTTCTGGCTTGGGATGCGTAGCTTGGGACTGAACTCTCAACCTCAAAGAGTTTCGAAGGCCAGGTTGGCCAGAGTCCTATATGCAGACCCCGGATGCCTAGAGGGTAGGCCCTGGCACCCAGCACCCACTGAGCAAACAGCTGTGATGCCTCAGCCAACAGCTCCTGGGACTCAGCCAGTAAAACAGTGGAGTTGGGAAATATTTACCAGAGTGGACTGGATGAAGCCCACTGTACACGCTATATGCAGGCACCCAACAAGCTCACCTCCCGGGGAAGAGGCGTGTGTTTCTGAAAGACGACAGGGAGAACAGCATGAGGAGCAGAAGGCCCTGAAAAGCAGAGAGGTAGACATCCTTGGCAGCAGGACGGAGGGGCAGGTGGAGAGTTTCATCACAGCTATCCTTCAGTCCATTTATTTAAGAAACATGTACTGAATGTCTGCTCTGTGCTAGGCACTGCTTTACTGTAGTCAATACAGTACAGACTCTTTCCTCAAATATTTCCGTCTTCTGGAGGGCTACCTGGAGAAGAAGACATCTGAGCTGAGTTTGGAAAGATAAATGGCAGGTGATGGAAAGTGAGGATGAGGGGATGAGGGGGTGAGGGGGTTGGGGGAGTGCGGGTAGGGCTCATTCAAAACAGTTGAGGACCTCCCTACTGGTCCAGTGGTTACGAATCCGCCTGCCAATTCAGGGAGACACGGGTCTGACCTCTGCAGGGAAGATCCACAAGCTGTGGAGTGAAACCAGCGCACCCAGACTGCTGAGTCTCGTCTGTGCTCTAGAGCCTGGGAGCCACGACTGCTGAGCCCACGTGCTGAAGCCTGCGCGCCCTAGAGCCTGCTCTCCGCAACAAGAGAAGCCACCGCCATGAGAAGCCCGAGCACCACAATGAAGTGTAGCCCCCGCTCGCTGCAACTAGAGAAAGCCCGTGTGCAGAAACAAAGACTCAGTGTAGCCAAAAATAAAATAAATTAAAAAAAAAAAAGCAACAGAGTCTAGATGCTGCCTCTTGCTCTGTTCCTCCCTATCTTGAGGACACTTCCTTATTTAAAAGAGGATCCTTTCTGGATGGTACTTAGAAGCCCTTAGCACCTGGGAAGAAGAGGGCCTGGAGGTCTCCTGTAAGGTTAGATGGATCCTGGCTGAGTGGCCAGATTCTGAGCCAAGTCTCAAATCCCAGATCCTGCTACTCCCCACCCTGCTTTATGCAAGAAGAGTGTCTGTCTCTCGGAGGCCGCAGGCCCAGCCAGGCTGGGGAGTACCCCGAAGCCAGAAGGCTGTCCTCCTCTGCACTGCTCAGCCAGCATAAGGGGAAGCATCAAATTCTCAAAAAGGAAGTTGGTTCTGGTTTACTTCAGAGAGAAAGGGACTCCATGCCTTTGGGCAGCTGCATGGCTTCCCTCCGGTCAGAGTGGTGTTAACTCTTTCTTTCTGGCCTAGGGGCTCGTCCCCTAGCAACCACCCCTCCGAGACTCCCAGCCCCCAGACACGGGGCACAGAAGCCTTCCACCACTGGTCCCAAGAGGAATCAGCATCTACCACCAGGGACTGGGTGTTCTAATCTTTCTGGGCCTCAGTGTACCAGCTCCCCAACTGGTCCACAAAACCCACTTCCAAGCTCTCAGGTGAGTCCCATCCACTGTGATGGGGTCAAGTTTAAACATTTCCTGGTCAGGATCATACACTTTCTTTGAGAAGATGTCATTAGGGGAAAGCCAGATTAATTCAGAGCTTACTTTAAGCAAATCCTATGGATGATGTTTGCTCTGACTCATCGTAAAAGGGCATTCTTGATATTCTCTGAAAAGATTCAGCATAATATTGCTTTAAATAGCAGGCTCTCGGTGGAAAAAAATTAAATTTAGTTGATAAAACTTTAACTTACGTACAACATTTTGGGAACCACCCTCTCAGGTATGGTGAGGCATGCCTGTGTTTACCTGGCACCAACTGAGTGTGGCATATTTTTCTTATTATTCCTCTAGGAATGAGCTGAGTCAGGCACAAGGGCACAGGTTGGGGCACCCAGAACAAGGCCTGCAGTTGGGGGAATCTAAGTGGAACTATCATCTGGAAAATGGTGAACCTTGGGCCTTTAGTGCCTCTCAAGAGCAGAGCTGGAGCAGGCTGATGTGAAACAGGGCAGCTAGAATCAACTGTGGCGACAGCTTTATTGAGCACTTACTATATCCCAGACAGCTTACACTCAAGATCTCATTCAGTCCTCCTTCTAACAATACTGTGAGGTTGATGCTACTATTTCCCCGCATTTTACAGAGGGAGAAACTGAGGCTTGGGAAGGGTGAGTGACCCCAGCTCCTGGTGGTAGAGCCAAGATTCAAATCCAGGTCTGCGTGATCCCAGGGCTGGATCTCTGACCACTACACTGTCACTTGCAAGCCTAGAACCAGACACCCTGCAGTAGTCCAAGCCAGCGAAGTCTGGGGAGAAAATGTTAGAAGATGCCAGCGCAGGGGAGGGGCTGCCAAGACAGAGAAACAAAACAGGATGTGAATCCTTGGGAGTTGGGAGCCAAGGGGATTTTAGTGGCCTTGCAGGGAGGAGGGAAGAGAGTCTTGACATTGGATCTGGAAACAAGCAGCAGAGGCCAGGGGGTGATGGGAGCGATGGGGGCAGCCAATTAGTAGAATAAGCTGGAATTGGAGAAGGGAGGCCAGCAGCGGACACAGCGCATATGATCAAGTAAGCACTGAATAAAGGTAAATGGAGTAAGTCCTGGCTCTGCCACTTAATTGAAGTCACTTTACCATTTTGAGCCTAAGTTCCTTTGCTCATTGGGAATAATGACGCTTGTTTAATAGCTGTTGTGAGAGTAAAACTGTCAGCTTAACGGGGTAGGGAACTGAACAAGGCCACAGCGCCTGAGCCCTGAGCGTGGCCTCCGCAGCCACTCTCGGGCTAGACTAGGAGAGGGAAGTTGGAGGTGGAAGAGTTTATTTTCTGCTGCAGCTGTGATTCTGGGAGAAGGAGAATCTTCTGGATCCTAGAGTTGCCTCGACAGCCCTCCGACTGAGGACACAGAGAAGCCAGGTCCCACCCCCTGCCCTGTGGGCACACACACCGGCAAACAGTCCTCTCCTCCCTGCACCCTTCTCACGCACAGGCCGGGGGGGCACTTCTCCTCTCGGAACAGGGGAACCCTCTGGGTGGGAACCCTGCTTCACCCCGCCCCTCCGCTGGCAGCCTTCCCCGAGCCTGCAGATAGCATCTCTGCCATGCAGGCTGGCAAGCCCTGGCCGCAAGAGGTCTGCGGTGTGAGCACGAGGGCTGGGGACCTGTGGAAAAGTACCGTGCAGACTGCAGGCGGGGGGCTCTGGGCAACGTTAGGGCTCGCTGATTCTCGGGATCTCTCTATCTCCAAAACAGCCTGCCACAGGGTAGGGTCAGACAGGCCTGCTGCACATCTGAGCTCCACCTTGGGTAAATTACTTAACCGCTCTCAAGTTATAGTTACCCCAGCTGTATAATGGGAATAATCACGCTTACCTCACCTGGCTGTCGTAAGGATTAAGTAATATCAAATAAGATAGAACTTTAGGTAAAGTGCCTGGCACATTCCATCATCCACAGTTTGAATCCTGGTCCAGGAAAGTCTTTTGACCTTTCTGAGACCCTGTTTTCTCATCTGTAAATTGGGAATTCTAAAAGCCATTGCTCTAGGTTGCTATAAGTTTCCAACGAGATACTCTTTATGGAAGGCATGGCCTACTGTCTTTCACCTCAGGATGGCATTTATTTCTTATGCTATTCGCACCAAATCCAGCTTCTTTTTCAAAACTCCTGTTCCAGAAAGACTCCTACATGAGAGGGGGACGAACTGGCCCTTCCTTACCCATCAGAGGCAACTCATTCAGCTCTCCAAAGAAGCCCTCTTTTGGATCCCTGCAGAATCAGGGAGAAGGTCCGACATTTTCCTTCTCCTCTTGGGTCCTCTCTGCTCTCCACCCCACACATAAGCGGAGAGGAACGTTCGGTCTCCCATTCCCCATCTAGAGGCACCTGTGGGCTTGCGCCACGGCTGCAGCTGGAACGAGCTGGTGCCACACCCAGTGCCCCAGAGGGGCTTCGTGGTGGTGTCGGTGGCTCTAAGATCAGCCAGGGTGTCCCGGGGCCAGGCCTCCTGAGAACCCTGGCTGCTCCTGTTCCTACACGCTCCTCACCACCCTGCTCTAAATAAGGCTCAATCCATCTAAACACCAACGCTGCTGCCCAGGCCACAAACAGGAGACCATTGACGTCTGAGCCTCAGGCCAAACAGCAGAGCATGAATGGCAAAGGAGGACAAAGTCCCATCTTTCCAAAAACCCTGAAGACACTTCGCTTTCTATCCAAGCTTCGCAGTTGCTTCCTATCCAAGCTTGGGGTGGATACGGGGAAGCTTAGGTGGAGAAATTGTGAATTTCAGAAAGAAAAGTTCCCTCTAGTAGCACTGGCAGCCCTTCTAAACTGGTGCAAGCTTGGCAGAGCAGCCACCCAGGGAGAGAAGGAGAAGAGAAAATTATGGGCTCTCATTCATCAGAAATAATAGCAGCTAATGTTTATTGGTCAATGACTGTATGAAGAGCCTATTCTGTGTCTTAACTGTAATTAACCCTTACAACATACCTGCAAAGGAGGCCTGATGACTGTTCTCATCTTCAGGTGAGGACTGTGAAACACGGGGAGGCTGACCAGCATGGACAATCGGCTCAACCACTATGCGGGACCACCTCCTCCCAGACAAGAAGGGCCGTGGAGCATCTTAATTTCCCAGTCAGGGATCGAACCCAACCAGAGATCAAACCCACGTCCCCTGCATTGGAAGTGTGAGTCTTAACCACTGGACTGCTAGGGAAGTCCCCAATTCCAGTTTTTAGGCGGGCAAGCCGTACTTTTTTCACACTTTTAATATTCATTGCCTTTTTCTGGGGTGCCATTTTCTGCATAAACTGAAGAAAGATTATATTTTATTTTGTTTGGAAGTTTATCAAGAGTTCGTTTAACATTTTGGAAAATCATGGCTTTTGAGCTGCCAGCATAGCATACCAATATCAGTCTGTACTTGTGTCTGTCCCATTCATATAAACATCATATTATCTCATCAAACCTTCCAGGGGAGTCTTCACGAGGATTTACTTGCTGAAATATATATTATTTAATTTTTTTCATTCTCCTTTGAATCATTATTCAAATTAGAGTATCCGACTGATTTTTACTTATGTTTTTTATAAGTTTCATTCTAGGATATTAAGGGGGTTTTATAGCACTCTTGTTACAAGGGATATTGGATCTGCTAAGGCTGAGAAACACAGGTTTAGAATGAAATGATTATGTGTGACTTGGTCCCTTCTGGGACCTGCCTGTTGGTTATAAGGGTGATTTAATGTCTGTTCTCCACCACCTCTATGTGTGCTGGGTGGATGTATTTAATTCTGGAGCAAGGCCTTTGAAAGTCCGTTATGGCGACTCATCACAACCATGTCCCTCAACTAGTTAATTGAAAATAAGTTCTGGTCTATTGTTCAAGTGCAATCTTTTTCAATAAATTGTACCTTTTTAAAGGATATCACCTAAAAGTAATACTGTATTGTTGTCCTTCTCTTGTTTGACAAAGAAATAAGCGATATGTTTTGATGTTTACTATGTAATTTTGTCCATCTAAGTTCTCTGATAGAATTAACCACTATCTTTGTCATTACTCTGTCTTTATAATTTTGTTGCTAAATGATTTTTATAGCAATGTTCCCTAGGGTAAAAGTTTCACTTTCTTTTTGGCAATAAAAACACTCTAAGTGAAAAACAAACAATCATGTCTCCCTTGCAGCTCTAGCTGTCTGACTCCTGCATCTGTGTGTTTCAATTGCTTTGGTACTTGGGAGGGGAAAAAAGAGAGATGTCATAGATCATCATGCTAAAACCCAACCTTACGGCTTAGGGTTGAACAAAATGTAGTTGGCTGGCTCCTCAATCTCTTCCCTTAGTCTGCCCATCCACTCTCAACAATTCTGCCTCCACCTGGAAGTACAGGACTGGAAGCTGGATTCTACTGCAGATGGAAACAAGCCTCAGAGGATCAAGACTTTCACAATCCTTAATTCTCATCTTCTGAGGTCTTTCACAAGGAGGTCTCAGAGTCTCCCTCCAGCTTATTGGGCCTGCTACCCCTAGCTCTATGCCTCTGCCTGGCTTTCTGAGACTCCCTGAATCAGCCCCACTGGCATTAGTATAATGCAGGGGCCCCCTCTCTTCCTTCCCTCCCCCTGCCTCCCCCCAACGCCCCCACCCCCGGCATTCTCCACTACATTGTCTTCCCACCAGCTGGGAGCTCTTGTGGGCAGGGACCTTGTTCTACCCCTCTCTGACTTCTCCTCACTACCCAGCTAGGCACAGGATTGTGGGACTAAATGGTCAAACGTGGTCAGTTAATTCCCTCCCTCACCCCCTGGTGCTCAGCTACAGTGGGGCAGGCTCTCCTTGGGGCTGCTCCTTGGGTGCCTGGGACAAGACTCACTATGTCTTCACTGCAGGCCTTCACTCCATAGCTTGAGAGTCTGGTCCTGCCTCCATCATGGACCTCCCCACAGAAGCCTCTCCGACACTCAGAATCTTCAGAGACATTTCCTTAGGTTGAATTTTGTTGATTTTAGAGAAACCGTCCCATGGAACCGATTAAACACTACAACTGACGCTTGCTGGGAGCAGTCAGAGCCCGTGGTAGCTCTCAGTCAAGAAAACAGTGAAGGAAGATCCCACTGGATTCAAAACCAAATGCTCTATGGGAGTGCAGTGGGGCTCCCACTCTGGACTGGCTGGCATGGGGGTCCTGAGAGAAGCACCAGAGGCTGAGTGTTGTAGGAGCAGGTGAGTTGAGACTACTGTCAGGCCTGCGGCTGAGACAGAACCCCAGGTCGCTGGCTCTCAGCTTTGGGGGCAGGATGCTCAGAGACAAAGATACCTGCCAAGCTGCTTCAGGCTCTCTTCTGGCTTCAGGGAGCTTTTGTGAAGTCTTCTAGCAAGACAGCATTCCACAGCACAGGTGGAGACATCGTGCTGATAGTTCTGATGGACACCTATGGCCCTGAAATGATGAGGGGCCCAGAAGCTGTCAGCATAGAGCAGCGCCAGGCTGCCCAGGTGTGCCTGTGTCACTGTGGGCTCTCCAGGCCCTGTGAGTCAATAATACTCCCTAATGTTCTTCTGAAGTTAGCTGCTGGTCCAAAGAGCAGGAAGTGGAAGTGGAGAAACTCCATGACTGGAAGGCTACCCCTCGGGCTCCTGAACTCACTGATGGGACACTTAACCCTCCCTACCTCCCTCCCTTCCCCCTCTTCTAGGCTAAATCCTCCATCCATGTTCTCCCTTTTCTGTCTCCTCTACTGCATCTCCTATCTTCCCCCAGGCTCACAGCCCACCAAAGCCTCCCTCATCCCCCCAAACCTCTTCACACTGTCTCCATCTTTGGCCAACATCTCCATCTCATCATCCCACTCTTTGGAAGGGAATTCTGTAGTCCACATCTCCATCATTTCCTAACCCCCCACCCCCCCCACTCCATAGCAACCTGGCACTGTTCTCATCATGATGCCATGATGAGACCAGCACTGTTCACCTCACTTCAAGACCATGGCCACTTCCCAGTTGGGGCTCTACAACATCTCTGTGCACTCTGACGCTATCTGTTGTCCCCGCCTTCGTGAAAGTCTCTCCTTTGCGGGTGTGGTTCTCCATCCATCCCTTTCACCACTCCTTAGTCTCAGCTACGGGTACCTGTTCATCAGCCTGTCCATGACATGTCCCTTCTCTCCAGGTCTTCTCTGGATTCTCATCCCAGTCTGCACCCCCCTCCCAAGGTGACCTCATTCCTTCTCATCACTAGGATTAACACGATTCAATGGTGACTCGTCAGCATGCATCCTGACCTGTCTGCTGGCTCTAGATCTGAGTTTCTCATCACGTATTGAGCACCTATAGACCATTATCTGCCCTTCTTCCTCCTCCTATCATCTGGACAAACTAGCTGGACTTCCCATCCTCTTGATCTCTGATCGCAGCCCCCCTAATGTTCAGCATCCAAGCCAGAAACCCAAGGATTATGCCAGATCTTTCCCCTTCCTTTGCCGCCCATTTCCAATTTGTTGTCAAAATCCTCCCCAGAAATATCTCCCAAATTAGAATCTCTTAATGCTTACTGACACAGGAATAACAATTGCAAATACCTATACAGTATATATATATTCTAGACATTGTCAAAGAGGTATACTCCCATACACACACTCACAACAGCCCTGTGAGATAGGTACCAGTATTCTCCCCAAAGAAATACAGAAGTTGAAGAACTTGTACAAGGTCACAATGCCAGGCAGAGCAAAGCCCAGGACTCAAATGCAGGCCATCTGGCTCTATGTCTGTGTGCTTAATCTCCCTCCTTGGCTTTGCCCACTTCTCCTACCTCAGTAGCATCTCACTGGCCTCTTTCACATCAGTCCATTCATCTTTCCTCCCTCCTCACCCATACTCCCTTCTAATACTCTTCCATTAAATGAAACTTGCTATGTTTGAAAAAGCCTAGTGGCTCCCTACTGTCCACAGGATAAATCCAAGCTTCTTTGCTGGGCATTCAAAGTTCTGCACAATCTGTCTAGTCTCATCTTCCATCATCACATCCCATGCTGACCTTCTCATAGTTTCCTTTTATGTAGTGAGACTTTACTTTCACAGCAACAAGAATATTCTTGTTGCTCCTCTCTGCCAGTCAAACCCCTTACTCTTCCCTTCTCACCCACTTTGGACACCATCTCTATAGTGACATCCTTGTGCAGTGTCTCCGAGCTCAGTGCTCTTCTGTCTTAGAATTCACTACAGAGTCCACTGGCAAGTTATCATCTTACAAATGACACCCTCTACCTAGCCCTTAGAATGATTAAATACTCAAAGAATGAATGGTAGCCCCAGATCTAGCCTGCTGGGTCCTTCTGTCTCTGCCCCTTAAATTTCAAAAAGATTCTTTTCTCTGAATCACACGAGATCATAAAGACTGGAAAGATTTCATGTGACATTTTCTCTTCACTCTTCGCAGCTCGGGGTAAAGAAATGGACACTTTCTTCCCTGTTTCTCTTCAAAGAAAAACATGAAAGGAATGTGGAACCATAACCAAACAGAATATGGCATGAGAAAATTGATGGGACCATAACATATAGACCGCAGGGGCTTTGGCGACCATGTCATGCAAACGTCTTTCTTTTATTCATGAGGATACTGAGGCCCAGAAAGGAGAAGAGGATTGTGTACCGTGACAACAACACTAGCTCTCAAGACCTCGGACTCCCTCTCCAGGGATCTGGCCTTGTCCTGTTGCCTCCCAGCTCTGAATTAATCTTTCTGAGGGACTGAGGGGTGGCCCTGCTTCTGGGTCAGCTCACTATTATCTCCCAAACAGGCTCAGGCTGCTTTTCTGGGATCAGGAAGTTAACAGACTCAGCATGAAACTTCCTGATGAGCAAACGCCCCTTGTTCATGCAACCTCAAGATGGCAGGCAGTGTTCCCAGGGCCTGGCTGCAATTCCCCATGGCACCAACTGACTTGCGGTCTTCCAACCGGAGCTTCACCAAAGGTGGCGGCTTAGCCATTGCTTTCCTGTGGCACCCCTTCTTGGTATCAGACATAAAGATGACTCCTACACAGCACTCTTTTCTTTCCCGCCCTGCTCCCTCCACCTCCCACTTCCTCCAGGTTAGTCATGCTCAGGTGAGGTCATGCTCAGCCGCTGGCTCCCAGGCCTCTCCCTAAGGATGTTGTGCGTTTTTCCGGGAGAGGGGAAGTGAGGGACTGAGGAGGAGGGTGCTGCAAGGCATCATGGGAAAAATGAGTTTGGGAGTCAAAGAGATGTGGGTTCAAGCCCTGGCTCTGCCAGTAAACCAATGTTCGTGACCTTTGGCAAATTACTTAACCTCTCCAACCCTTTCCCAAATCAGTTGGGGCTGCCTGGGAAGTGATTTCCTTACCTGTGTAAGGTGGGAATAGTGAAGATCAAATGAGGTAAAGTGCCAGAAGCACCTTGCCCACTGCCTGGGGGGTCTGCAAATGTTGGATTATTTCCCTTGTCATGAAGCTCGAGGGTATCGTTGTCAGTTTAGGGACCTGAGAAATTCTAGTGCCCACCTGCAGGTCCAGAGGTGAGCTGGTGTGAATGTGAGGGTGTGGGTGCTGATGGCATCTGAAAGGCAGCATGAGAGGGAGCCAGGTGGATTCTTAGGGAGGGCGTGGATGTGTGTGTTTGTGCACAGAGGCAAGCACCAGTCTAAGTGAGTAAAGGAGCATGACCAGCAGAGCCTCTCTTACTCCAAAATTCCCACCCCTTTAAAGAAAAGGTCTCTTGTGGGACTTCTCCGGTGGCCCAGCGATTAAGAATCCATGTTGCAATGCAGGGGATGTGGGTTTGATCCCTGGTCGGGGAACTAAGATCCCATATGCCATGGGGCAACTAACCCTCATGCTACAACTACTGAGCCCACACACTCTGGAGCCTGCATAACACAAACAGAGAAGCCCATGCACTGAAAGAAAAAAAAAAGGAAAAAATCTCTTGTGTCTGTTCTTGTCAGTAATGAGAAATGCAAAAGCCCTTCCCAGGGGAGGGTGGGATTGCCTTCCTCTCTGCCCTGATGAGGCTCATCCAAGAGAAGCAAACTGCAGTGAGCTCCTTCCTTGACAGAAATCAGGAAACTTTCTCCCAACTGGTAAGGAAACCTTACCCCTAAAGCAGTTCAAAGGATCAGGGGCCTCTCGGTAGGCTGCTGCACCCAGAGGGGCTGCCTGCAGCCTTGTCCTAAGTGCAAGGTTTTCCCCAGCTTCAGAAATCACACAGGCAGCCAAACCCACTGGGCCTGTGGAGCGGGCCACCTCCAGGCTGGGCTAGTGCCACCATGTCTTGGTGTGGATGGGCTACTCCCTGTGCATCTCATCCAAGGGACCGTGAGAGATGTACCCTGGGCCAGGATGCTCAGAAAGAACAGGTAGTGGGCCACACCCCAACCCACGGAGGGCTCCTTCAGGGTCACAGACTCCTTAGGCATATCTTCCATCCTCCTGCCCTGGAAACACACCTGGCCAAACTACCCCTTAGATGAGAATCTGTCTCATCTTTTTTTTTTAAAAATAAATACTTATTTATTTGGCTGAGCTGGGGCTTAGGTGGGCACACAGGGTCTTCACTGAAGATCTCTAGTTGCAGCATGCGGGATCTAGTTCCCTGACCAGGGATGGAACCTGGGACTCCTGCATTGGGTACTCAGAGTCTTAGGCACTGGATCTTAGGCACTAGGGAAGTCCTTGTCTTATTTTTAAAGACGTTGAGAGAGAAGCTTATTCTACAGCCTCCTTCTCTCGGTAGCTCTTCCAGTGTTTGATAAAGCTCATTGGCTGCAAGTCCTTCCTTGTAGTTTACCTAGATGTGTCTTTAACTGAAGCCTACCCTGCTGTCTGCTTCCCAGGTGGCTTAGTGGTAAAGAATTCGCCACCAATTCAGGAGATGGGGGTTGCAAAAGCTCTTGAAATACCCCTACCAATCCTGAGAGTGATGAGTCAATGAATAAACATCCTTGAACTTCCCTTAATATTCTTTGTGTCCCCACACTTGACATAGTATGAATGACCCCTAAAATTTATAGAATAAATTTTTCTTCTGAATGTCCTTACCTGCCTGTTGAAATCTAAGCCATTTCGATCATTTCCTGAAAAAGATAAAAAAAAAAGAAAGAAAATATTAATAGCTAGCAGGATTGGAAGAGACTGAAAGTTAAAGGGAAATAGGATGTCAGGATAAGCTTCTCTTTATTTTGAAAAAGTACACTTGCCTGCCCTGTGGCCAGACTCTTCCCATTTATTCTGTTTCCTGGAACAGTTTTCAAAAAATTTTCTTCAAGAAGGGAGTAACCAGTCAAGGAAAGGGGAGACTGACTTGTCCAAAGTCATCTAGATTCTAACAGGGATTAGACTTGCCAGAGTGCTTCTGCCAGATGTCCTCAGCAGAAGTTCTGACACAGGCTTTCTGGAAAAGCAAGGGATGGACCAGTGGTGGATCCTAAAGGAACTGCCCGAAGGCAAGAAGTCCCTCCACTATCCCAGCCCTCCAGGGTTGATGGCATCTAAATCATGTCAGGTAGATGACTATCACCCCTACTTCTACCACCTGCTCCCCCAACTTTCATACTTTGTTTTATTCATCTTTTCCCCTTTATAGTAAATGTTGGGTTGAAAAATTAAATGTGTGCTTAATAGAAAAAACTTTTTGATATAGAAAAAGTAGCAGAAAAAATCAATTTGCCAAGAGCTACAATGAATATTTTTGTAAATTTCATGATCTTTTTTATGCTTGCTTTTCCTAATTGATATATACCACTCTGTACAGATTTTTTACTCTGCTTTTTCTAGTGAGTATCATAAATCTTTCTCCTACACCATTAAGGAACATCATAAATCTTTTTCCTATGCATGCAAAGATCATTTTTAATGGCTACATAATATTCCATTTATGGATATACCAAAATTTGCTTAAGCATATTCCTATTATTAGAGAAATGCTTCCATTCTTTGCTAAAATTAAGTTTCCTATTCATTTACCTCCTCAGGGCAGGAGCTGCAAAACAATCTTCCTTTGTGCCCCATGGATAACTGGCTCTATAATGGCAGGAAAGTGATATTAAATGCCACACACCCAGAGCCTACCACTCGGCTTAGTACATAACAGGAGTTCAAATTATATTGGTTGGGATTTCCCTGGTCATCCAATGGTTAAGAATTTTCCTTACCAAGCAGGTGATGTGGGTTCAATCCCTGGTCAGGGAACCCACATGCATGGGATAACTGAGCCTGAGCCATAATTAAGATCCTACATACAGCCAATAATAAATAAATAAAATTTTTTTAAAATCTTAAAAATATTATATTGGTTGAATGAATGAATAAATGAACATGTGAATGAATTCAGACCTTTCAATCAGAAAATTCTTCTGCTTTCTCTCTACATAAAGTGATTTGAGTACAATTGTGAACTTTGTTCTCAACAACAGATTCACCACAGATGCAGAGGGTTCACATCTGGCTTTGGCTTGGTCAGCCCTTAATAAAATGGCAGAATGCAACTTAAATAATAAAAGAAATTTTCCAGAAAGAATGATAATCATTTGGCATTGGGATGACAAAACTTACTAGAGGAAAAAAGAAAACCTAAACACAATGACATTATGTAATAATGTATATTCAGGTTTATCACATTCTAGTAATCCTTGACATATTTGAAACTTTTTCATTATTATTATATTTGTCATGGTGATCTGTGATCAACAATCTTTGATGTTACTATTATACTATGACTCGCTGAAGGCTCAGACGATGGTTATCACTTTGCACCAACAAAGTTATTTTTAATTAAAAATTCTGCTTTCCATTGGTTCCTCAGTAGCTTTGGAATGAAGTCCAAATTTCTTAGTATAACAAATAATTCCCCGTATGATCTGGTTTCTGTCTACCTTCCCTGCTCTGTCTTCCTCTTCTCATGATCTCACCTTCCTCTCTCCCAGGTACTCTGTGCTCTAGTCATATGGAAAGATCCACACATCCAAACACGCCACACCTCTCCCATTTCCATGTCTCCATGCTGCTGCTGTTGCTAAGTCGCTTCAGTCGTGTCCGACTCTGTGAGATCCCATAGACAGCAGTCCACCAGGCTACCCCATCCCTGGGATTCTCCAGGCAAGAATACTGGAGTGGGTTGCCATTGCCTTCTCCAATGCATGAAAGTGACAAGTGAAAGTGAACTTGCTCAGTCGTGTCTGACTCTTAGCAACCCATGGACTGCAGCCCACCAGGCTCCTCCGTCCATGGGATTTTCCAGGCAAGAGTACTGGAGTGGGTTGCCATTGCCTTCTCCATGCCTCCATGCACTGTTCCCTTTTACAAAGTTGGACCCCTCCCCTCTCTACCAGCCCTATGGCACATGTCATGGAATTCCTTTTCTGTCTGCATGCTTCTCTCTCCTCCTGGTCTATGAATTCCTTGAAAACCAGAATGATGACACCACTTTTGTCCTCAAAGACCATCGCAGTTTCTAACATTGGTCAGAGGTTCAAGAAGCACCTGATAGATGAATGAATGGAGTCCAGGAGAATCCTCTGGAGCTTTAACTGAAGCTCCCTTCCCTCTGCTCTGCTCTAAATGATGGATAAGCTTGGCCCTTGCCTGTATGATTGGTTGTGAAGCATCTCTGAGAGCAGCTGGGCTGGCAAGATGACAGCAGAGGTTACGGGCTATGGGATTCTGAGAAAGAGGAAATAGGTGAGACAGGAAGTCATCTCTGAGCAGCAGTCTGATTTTGAGATTAAATAAGCTAATCTGAGAGGGGAGCTAAGAGAAGGGCCCAAGGACTGAAAATAGTGTGTGTGCAGAGGCTAGACTTAAAGATAAAATTGCTTTTGTATTAAAAAAGAAAGTTCTTTCATGACATTGTAAATGTAGCCTTGTAAGGGGGTAATTTTGAAATATGACCAAAGAACAAATTCATTCATTCCACAAAATACACTCTATATACCAAACACTGTTCTAGGCACTTGAAATATCATGCTGGCCACACAGAGCTTCTTTTCTAATTGAAGAGACGTAAAAGGAATAAGAAAACAAATACACAATTTCATTTAGAGAGAGTTACTAATGAAAGCAATAGTAGTGGTCAGGAGAAGAGTGTGTCAGAGGCTGTTCATAATCAGGGTGGTCTGGGAAGATCATTCTAGATCTTCCCTAAGGCCTGTGTGAGGCAAGAATAGGCTTGCCTGTTGAGGAACAGTAATGAAACCAGTAGGGCTAGAGAGAAGGGGATGGGTGTGGCCCAGGGCAAGATGATGTGGCTCTGGAAGGCAGGTCGTGCCAAAGACTTTGGCTTTCATGCCAAGGACGCTGGTAAGTGATCAGAGGGTTTTGAGCAGAGGAGTGACATGAATTGACTTCAGTGTGTAAACCTGCAGTGATCAGGGACTTCCCTGGTGGTCCAGTAATTAAGACTCCATGCTCCAAACGCAGTGGGCATGGGTTCGATCCCTGGTTGGGGAAGATCCTGTATGTCATGTGGCATGGCCAACAATAAATAAACCTGTGGTAATCAGCCGTAGGGATAAGCAAGGGGGAAGGGAGGCTACGCAATGGGTCAGGTGAGAGAGGGCAGTGCACAGGACAGAAGGGAAGCCGCGGATTTGAAGTGATACCTGACACAACCAGATATTTTTAAAATGTATTTATCTTTGGCTGTGCTGGGTTGTTGCTGTGCACAGGCTCTCTAGCCGTGGCGAGCTGGGGCTATCCCAGTGGCGACATGTGGGCTTTTCACTCGGCTGGCTTCTCTTGTGGGGCACAGGCCCTAGCAGTGGCACGCGGGCTTAGTAGTTGTGGCACGCTGGCTTAGTTGCTCTGGGGCAGATTCTAAACCATTGGACCACCAGCAAAGTCGTACCACATAGTTTAGAGTCAGTGTTTTGAGTGTCTCTTTTCCTCATGAAATTGTGAGCTCCTAGAGGTCAGGGCTATTTCTTCTTATTCATTTTTGTACTCTGAGAGCCTTTAACAGCATTTAATACATAGTAGCAGCTGAATGAATGCATGTTTAACTGATCCAAATAACCAAGAAACTGTGACTGAAATGGATCTTCTATTCAGATCTAAGAAATCACAGGTCCCTCCATCTGCAGAAATCTGAACACATTCTATTATAGAAGCTCTGGCTTTGGAAGATGGCAGTCACTTGTAGGAAAAAAACATAGCAGGACAGACACCCATTTGGACTAGAGCATTATTTTTAGAGTTGGAAGGATATTGAAGTCCAGCCTCAGAGGGAAGTACCTTGTGGTGGTCACACAGCCTCAGGGTCTCTGATTTTTGGACTAAAGCTTGGATCTCTCAACTCCTGTATTCATATTGTTTTCCCAATAAACTCACTGTGCCCAGAGCCCAACACAGAAGAAACCAAGTATTAGGCTATAATCAATAGTTTAGGCAAATAATTAGGATAGATGCTGATCAAATTTGGAGGTGATTTAAAGCAGGAAGCAAAATTAATTCAGAAAGCTGGATGATGTAATCAGGTTTAGAAAATATTCTGGTTGATTCTAATAGGAAGCAAAAACCAACAAGACAATATGTAACAGGAATAAATCTAAGCCCTTAGATTTAGGTTTTAAAAAAGTCAACTGTAGACATAAAAGTAGAGGAGGCTGAATTAAGAAATGATTGAGGTGGTGAGTGTTATGTTTAAATTTAAGATTATATGTTTTTCTGCCTTTAAGCCTATCTACATATGATCCAGTAATCTAAAACAGGATATCAAAGAGATAGCTTCACTCCCCTGTTCACTACAGGATTATTCACTATAGCCAAGTTAAGAAACAATATCAGTTATAGCCCATCAGTGGATGGATGGATAAAGAAAATGCCATATATATATATATATATATGTGGTATGGTGGAATATTATTCAGCCCCAGGAAAGAAGGAAATTCTGCCATTTGCAGCTACATGGATTGACCTTGAGAGCATTGTGCTAAGCAAAATCAGTCAAATGGAGAAAGTCAAGTAAATATTGCAAAGTATCACTTATATGTGGAATCAAAAAAAAAAAAAGGCAGAGAGTGAAAAGCAGGTTACCAGACACTGGAGGGGTGGGGGCAATTGGGAAAAGTTGCTAACAGGCTAAAAACTTTCAGCTATTGGAGGAATCAAGTCTGAGGATCTAATGTATAACATGGTGGTGGTGTTTTTATTTAGTTGCTCAGTCGTGTTTGTCTCTTTGTGACCCCATGGACTGTAGCTCAGCAGGCTCCTCTGTTCATGGGATTTCCCATGCAAGAAAACTGGAGAGGGTTGCCATTTCCTCCTCCAGGGGATCTTCCTGACCCAGGGATTGAACCCGTGTCTCTTGCATTTGCAGGCAGATTCTTTACTGCTGAGCCACCAGGGAAGTCTATAACACAGTAGCTATAGTTGATAACACTGTACTGAACAATTAATATTTGCTAAGAGAGTAGAATTTAAATTTTCTGTCTCATACATAAAAAGGTAAATATAGAGGTGATGGATGTGTTAATTAACTAGACTGTGGGAATCCTTTCACCATGTATACATATGCCAAATCACATGATATACATTGTAAACTTCTTACAATTTTATTTACCAGTAACACTTCAATAAAGCTTAAACAAAAGACTCTGGGTTACGATGTGAAACCTCAAAGAGTTTTTTCAACACAACCAATAGCCAGTCTCAAACTAAAACTATAGAAATAATCACAGTGGATAACTATAGTGATTAAAAATTCAAGGGTACATAATTAAAGATAATTGACCATTAAAATATTTATACTCCATATTTCTCATTTTCAAAGAGGCTCAATCTCCTAAAGAAATACAATACTGGATTGGCCAAAAAGTTCATTACAGGGAAAAACCCAAATGAAATTCTTTGGCTAACCCAAAAGGAGTCGGACACTACTGAGCGACTTTCACTTCACTTCACTTCACTTCAATATATCTCTCCTATCCCAACAAAAACAAACAAACAAAAAAATGATTCCCATTTCTGTTTATTGGCTG
The DNA here is from genome assembly GCA_007570785.1 of Antilocapra americana. Lineage (NCBI taxonomy): Eukaryota > Metazoa > Chordata > Mammalia > Artiodactyla > Antilocapridae > Antilocapra > Antilocapra americana. The sequence continues at coordinate 20,557,933 of ML663009.1, forward strand.
ACATGTTTGGAAATAAACAAACTGCAGTTCCTTGTGGGGAGAGGAAAAGAGAGGAGGCTGGTGTTTTTCCTGGGAAAAAGGAGCATTTCAGTTGACTGAAGCCAATGCTGGAGATGTGGGTTCGATCCCTGGGTGGGGAAGAGGCCCTGGAGGAGGAAAAGGCAACCCACTCCAGTATTCTCACCTGGAAAATTCCATGGACAGAAAAGCCTGGAGGGCTATGGTGCATGGGGTCATAAAGAGTCAGATATGACTGAGCACACGTGCATGCACGCATGAAGCCCATATTGGCTGGAGTGTGCTACACGTGTGTGGCAAACTGTGTATTAGCAGACATGCAGATTTGCAGATTTCTGCTGAGAGCATCAAGCCCAGTTCAGGGTACCGTCTTCTAAAAGGGACCCCAATGAAGTGGCCATAGAGCATGAGGACCAAGAGTGGGGCCTAGAAGTCACATCAAATGGGGAAAAGATATCTAGCCTAGAGAAGAGGACACTTCCCCTTAGATCAAACCTTCTTCCTAGGATGGTCGCAAGAATTATATGAGAGATTCAGCTTGTTAAATGTGATAACAGTACTGTGGTCAAGAAGGAAAATATCTTTTACGGCTTAGAAATGCATACTGCCATATTTAGGATTGAAATGTTTATAATGTCTATAGTTTGCAGAAAAATATTTCAGTAACAAGAATGGCAGAAACTTGATGGTTGTTGACGGTAGGCAATGAGTATATGGGGGCTCAACATTTTAGTGTCTGCCTTCATGTGTGTTTGAAATAAAAAGTTAAAAATAAAATATTTCCCTCCCCAAATGGATGAAACAAATATGGCAAGATGCTAAGTTATTAAATCCAGGTGGTATATGGTTGTTCATTAACCCGTTTCTTCTTTTTTCTATATATTTGAAGTTTTTCAAAATAAAACTTTTTAAAGTAATTTGATGAGGAAACATTTGAAGCTCTACCTGGCACAGTGCCTGCTACATACTATGTGCTTAGGTAAATGTCAGAGTGCTTTTCTTTCTTCCCCAAATATTGGTTTGGATGTGAAGCAGGCTTAACCTGCAGCTCCTAAAACCCAGCTCCACAAGGGTCAGTGGTGGAGGCTGCCAGGAAGCAGGCTCACCTCAGGATAAGGAAGAATTGCGTCAAATGTGGAATTGTCCAGCAGTGAAACCCATGGCTTCATGTCAACAGAGCTCAAGCAGAGGCTGCTTATTTCAGAGATGTTATAGAAGTGGTTTTTGAATTGAGGGATTCAGCCGGTAAAGAACCTGCCTGCAGTTGAGGAGAACCAGATTCAATCCCTGGGCCGGGAAGATCTCTTGGAGAAGGGAATGGTAACCCACTCCAGTACTCTTGCCTGGAGAATTCCATGGACAAAGAAACCTGGCTGGCTACAATCCATGGGGTTGCAAAGAGTTGGACATGACTGAGTACAAATGCATAGTGAGTGACTAAAAGAGGGTAAAAGGCATCTCTAATTGGTGGGGAACACTAGGGTTCTGGGTAGAATCTCCTTAGACCAGGATGGAATAATACTCAACAGAAAGGTTGAGAAAGGTTGAGAAAGGTCAAGGATCTGTCTATAGGAGGTAACCAGGGGTCAGGGCAACTTGAAGTCCCAGTGAGAAAGATCAAGGATCTGTCTACAGGAGGTAAACAGAGGTCAAGGCAACTTCCATCTCTGTCATTCCTCCCTGGCATCTGGTGAGCACCAGGTCAGCAGTTCCAGTCACCTGTCGGGACCAGAGACAAGAGGAGCTGGCCAGCCCTCCACTTTCCCACCTTGGAGCTACAGTTTCGCAGGCCCACTGATTTGCATGCTTTGGCAGCAACGGGGTGTGAGTTTGCCTGGGGAGCAATTCTCTGGGTGAGGGATGTGGAAGCACAGGAATGGAGAACTGTTCCAGCAGGATTTTTCACTCTTGCCTGATAAACACACAGGGAGCGTTCTACAACGAGGCTGAAACTCTCCCATTTCTGGGCTGCTTCTCTTCTCACCAGCTCCACTCCCAGGTTAACCCAGTAAGACTTCCACTGTCACTATATGACTACCTGGCAACGTATTGGCACTTCCTGGGATAGCAATGATTAAAATAACCAGCACCTTTGGAGGCCTTCCTGGGCAGGCAGCCACCAGAGCAAACCGAGAGACTTCCCAGTGAGGTCACTCCAACCAGTCAAAACAGTTTTTCTGGGGACCCCACAGACACCATGCCTACCTTTTTTGTTACTTGAGATTCCTCCAAGGAACTGGGCACTGTTGCCTAATGGCCAGAGTTCTGTACAGAGAACACACAGTCAACTGAGCTCGAGGATTACTTCAAAAGCTGTTTTCTGCTGGACTTCGGGCCCATTGCTTGATCTCTGTAGCCTTCAATTTCCCTTACATACTAAAACCAAAAACTCTGTCTGTATTCATGCCACCATCTTCATAGGAGCAAAGAAATGCCCTGGCGTTTCTCAGTTTCAAAGGAAACTGAGGCTGGCCCCTGAAGCCACCTGAAGAACAGGACACAGGAGGACCTTGATGGGCTGGGAGAAGAATGCTGGCTTATGGGGTGGGAGATCAGAGCTGCAGTTCTCCACCGGCCGAATGTTCTCAGCTGTGGACAGCAGGTACAGAGATGCAGCGAGGGAGACATGCCCTGGGCAGACATCACTGATGAACCGTGGTCCTCGCTGCCTCCTCCTAAACTCGGTGCATAGTGACCACCACGGATGATCAGAAGCAGCCTTCCTGAAGAAACCCACTTGCTACCCCAGGACAGGAAGATCTTCCAGGGTCCCTCCACCTCTGACCATCTGCGGATTTTCATGATTTAACGCTTCTTCTCTAGAATAGCAGAGTAAACACAACTGATGTTTACTCCCAAGGGCTTCCTTGTGACATGGCCTGTGAGTGTCCCAGAGACTTTCTCCACCTGTGCCATTGTAAGACCGAACCTCAAAGCCTTGCTCTCCAGGCCCTTCTCACAGATGTCAGGAGTGTGGGGCCAGGTGACTGTGGACAGATGGTGCCCACTCATCCACCTTTGCTAAAAGGGAGGCCCAGCCTCCTCTGGCTTCCCTTTATAATTTGTTGTCATTCTTTGATAGATGGAAAGGCTCCTCCCCAAGGTCTTCTAATATTTTAGGAAATAGAATCTTCATCTCCTCCCAATCTGAACTATAGAGGGGACTCCTGGGGCCCCCCTCACTGCGCCTGCACTTCCTGCTGGCCGCACACCGAGGCCCAAAGTGGGTCACGTGATCAGAGGAGCTGAAGGAGCATGTGGGTAGGTGTGTCAGATTCCAGCAAAAAGAAACTAGGGACAGGGGCCCTGGCCTGCGATGGGGTCAAAGGGCTGGGCTCCCCAACCCAGTCTCCACTCATCATCCCTTGACCCTGGAAAACAATAAAAATCCAACTTGAAAGGACACACCCTGTTAAGAAAAGCCAGGGTTCCGGGCACAGACCAGAGAGGTACCTTGGCTGCTGTTTCTCTGTTAGCACTGTCTTGTGCTGAACGGGATCAGGCAGGCTCCCGGCGCTGCTCTCACCACTGACGGGTCAGGAGACTGAGTGCCAGAGGGTGACTGACGAGCTAAAAGCCACACGGTGATGTGTGGCAGAGCAGGAGCAGAGCCCAGCTCTGATGCATGAACTTGCCTTCCGACCGCAGTCGAGGGGTTCCCTAAAGGTCTCCCCCAGACCAGCCCCCGCCCCACTCCTCCCCCAGCCCTGAGAGGGGAAGAGGTTTAAGGTCACTAGGAGACACTGCAGTGGGGCTCTGGGCTTCACAGGGCACACAGATGCCCTCTGTGTGGGTCAGAAGGGCACGCGTGTGGTAGGAAAGCTTAGATGGAAGATGCTCTCTCACATTTGGAGAACAACTCACACTTCCTTCAGCTGCCACAGATACACTCCCGCCTCACAACTCGTTTTACAGATAGGGGAACTGAGGCTGGCTCACAGAGCCCAATCTGGAGGGATGGGAATCTGATTTCTCAGCTCTGGAGACAAGGCCCATGGGCCGGCCAGTGAGCATAGGTCCTGGGGACTTGCGCTGGGTTTGTTCCTTTCTGGGCAGTACACTTTCATTTCCCGTCCTTAAGAGAGCCTCGCCCGCCTGTGAGGTCTACAGGGCCAGGGATTCCAGAACTCCTACTTCACCAGTGAGGAAACTTGAGGCTCAGAGACAGCAAGGCCTGTTAATGCCCTCTGAAACCAGACACCAGGCCCTTGTTCTCACCCTGTGTCATGCCTCTTCCTCCTCTTCTGGGGCCCCCGTTTCAAGCATTGGAGCGGCCACTTCTGAGAGATGGGTGATGGGGACAGATGAGGCTTTGTCCAAAAAAACAACAAAAAGCGAAGGACAGAGGACTACCTCTAGAGTAGGGAAAGGCTTCTAAAGAAACAGGGATCTCAATCCCCTGCTGTGACCTTGGGAAAGTCATTCCCCTTTTTCTGACCCCAGTCTCTTTCCCCATAAAATAGGAGAATAGGACTAGACCAGAGAATTTTCAAACATTTTGGCAAGAGAACACTGTTTTCAAATAACAGGGATTAATTAATAGTTGGCATTTATTGAGCATTTACTACACACCAAGCTTTGTATTAAATGTTTTATATACAGGACAGCATTTAATCCTCATCATCACCCTATGAGTAGGTGCTCTTATTATCCCATTTCACAGATGAGGAAAACTGAGGCTCAGAGAGGCTAATCAACCTGGCCCAAGGTTACTGGTTAGTAATTTGTCAAGTAGAAACTCAAGCCCACATCTGTCCACCAGCCAAGACTGACTACACCACAGTTTATATACTATCTATCTCCAAATGAAAACACATAGTGGAGAAGGAAAAAAGACCTTTAGATTTCCAGAACTATAAATATCTTCTAGTCTCCTTGAATCTGTCGCATCTCTAAGCATTGGGTGTGGCGGGAGGAGGGGTCTTGGCACTAGCTCTTTCCCCTCTTTCCAGCCATTTCTGGATTGCCTTACGTCAGTTTATTTGAGGGCCCTTCGTTGACGCATGCTTCCCATTCCCAAGCACAGGTGGCTATGACAGTGTGTGGACCACGACTGAATGCATTCATAGGTAAGTTTATTCAGGAGACAGCCCATATTCCTAACAGAGGGTCCCTCGATTGGCCATTGGGTCACTGCTCCATTGTGAGGACAATTTGTCCTTCTGATACTAACACTGGCAAATAGCATTCCTGTACTGCATTACTATACAACAGGCTCTGCTCTAGGGGCTACCCTGTTAGCTCAGATGGTAAAGAATCCAACTGCAATGCAGGAGACCCTGGTTCAATTCCTGGGTCAGGAAGATCTGCTGGAGAAGGGATAGGCTACCCAATTCAGTATTCTTGGGCTTCCCTTGTGGCTCACCTGGTAAAGAACTGCTTGCAATGTGGAAGACCTGGGTTCGATCCTTGGGTTGGGAAGATCCCCTGGAGAAGGGAAAGGCTACCCACTCCAGTATTCTGGCCTGGAGAATTTCATGGACTGTATAGTCCATGGGGTTACAAAGAGTTGGACACGACTGAGTGACTTTCACTCACTCAGGCTCCACTCTAAGTGCTTTACAGCGGTTGGCTTATTCGATCCTCACTGTAACCCTATGAAACCCATCTCTACTATCACCCCCATTTTACAGTCTAGGAAACTGAGCTGAGACATTAAGTAACCAGCCCAAGGTCCTGTAACTAGTAAGTAGAGAAGCTGGGATTCAAATACAGACTCTGGCTCCAAAGTCACTGCATTTAAGGCCTGTACCTTTGTAAGCTGGGGGACAGGGCTGCCCTTCCTAACACATTAGAGAAACCAGGGGTGCAGCAACCCACATCTTACAAATAACAACTGGTGAGCACATAGCATCAGCATGTGCTCACAGACTTCAGCATCTTGGAGCTGGAAGTGATCTTAGAGACCCTCAAGTGGTCTCTTCATCCAATGCACAAACTCAGGGCCTGGGAACAGAGGTGATGTTTTGGCACATGTTCATGGCAGAGATGACTCCAGAATGCCTGTCTCCTCACATCTCATCTGCCAGACAAGGAGGTGCAGACTGCTTCTCCAGTTTCACTGATACAAAAACTGAGATGACCAGTCTCAGCAGAGGGTGGCAGGCCTGAGCCCAGAACTAGAACTCACTAACTTACTCAATGGTCTTTAAGAAGCCAAGCATCTTTTAGGACCCTGGGAGGTAAACTGAGTCCGAGGACAGGAAGGGGATAACGACCTAGTCGTTTCTTCTGGGAGGCTGAGGCCACTAATACCCTGCCCAGCCAACCACCCTCAGCCTCCAGGGGCCTTTGGTGAGAGAGTGAGGGGACAGAGACAGGGGTGGGAGAGGCCAGCCCAGAGCAGCTGCCTCCCTTTGATATCTTGGAGCCCTGAGCAGACATTTCCCAGCAGGCTTAACCCCTTTTGTCCGTGCTTCTCTCCTCAAGAAAACCTTAATCACCCTCATTTGAATTTCAAATAACCTCTCCCCTCTCCCCGTCCTGGCCCCAACAGGCTTTGAGGCAGGGATATGGAAATCCACCCTGCAGTATGGAAATCATTGCCCTATGCAAATCAGGCACCAGGCCCCATTGTCATGGCAACCATTGGGTTTCCTCTCCTTTGGGTGACACCTCTCTGGGCTCCCCGGCTTAGATTTTTTGTTCCTCTTCCCTGTCCAAGTGGGTGAGGTGGGCAAGCCCCCTGCCTTCCAAGTAGGTGGGGTGGGCCTCACCGCAGCCACCACAGGCAAGTGGGGCAACCCTCACCCAGGTGGCCAAAGGGTCCCAGACCTACTAGGCCACCTGCCTGCTTCTCTAGCGCAAATCTGGACCCTGCACACCCAAGCGAGGCCCACTGCTGTTTTTTCCCCCAGGTTGGCCTAATTTAAGGATGGGCTGGGTGGTGAAAGCTCTGGAGTCTGGAGGACACAGAGATGCTCCTAGAGTGGGTGACAGGAGAGGACAGACCTGGGGGGCTTCGGCCATGCATCTCCAGTGCTGGGAGATGGAAAGCAGGGCATATGTAAAATGCCATGCAAATTAACACCTATTATTTTTTGAGTCAACAGCACTACTGCTTTTTTGGGAGATGCCCGCAGCTCTGTTTCCCACGTTCCCGGCTTGGCACAAAGGCCTGCCCTCCCTGAGTCTCCCAGGGCCCTGCTGTTACCCCAGTCATGCATGCTAAGTCACTTCAGCTGTGTCCGACTCTTGTGTGACCCCTTGGACTGTAGCCCACCAGGCTCCTCTGCCCTTGGGATTCTCCAGGCAAGAATACTGGAGTGGGTTTCCATGCCCTCCTCCAGGGGATCTTCCCAAAGTAGGGCTGGAACCCAGGTCTCCTGATTGGCAGGCAAATTCTTTACCATTTGAGCCACTAGGGAAGCCCTCAAGCCCTAAGACTTAATTCTAATTTGGCTGTTCATTTCTCTGCAAATTCCTTTTCCACTTGCTGAGCACTTTTGCACACCAGGTGTTCACTGCCCTCATTGTTTCTTGAGGAGCAAAGTAGCCCCAAGAGACCAAAAGAATCTACTCACAACTTGAGAAGTGGGGCTGCAGTTTAGGTGCCTTAATGCAGGGATCCAACCCAAAAGCTACAGTGTTGAGTTGAGCCTTTGGACACTGCTCAGGAGTGTGTGTGTGTCTGTGTGTGTCTGTGGTGTCATTCCATACCTGACAGCAAAGGACTGCCTGGACTTACCTCTCCTGCTGGATCTCCCAACCACTGCCCCCACGACACCCATAGTGGGAGCAGAAGGGATGCTCAGAAGCTCATAAGATAAATCCATTGCCCATGGGAAGCCAAAAGAAACAGGCATTCTTGGACACATCCTTATCTTCTAAGGCAGGGAACCTCCAAATGTGGTCCCACAGCCAGGCTGGTCTGACTTTGTTCATTGAGGTCTGAGACTAGATGCATCCAAACACAGAGTCAGAATTTAGAAATGTTCACAGCATGTGATTAGAGAGCACTCTCTGTGGACGTGGTGTAGACCAGCTTGGGTCCTGTTGAATGAGTACAGTGGGTATGAGCTGCATACCAGTCCTGCATTGTAGGACTGCGGACTGACTGTGACTGACCAGAAATAAAATGACGGGTCCTGCAACCCACATCATTTAAGAGCAGTGCCCTAAGGAATGGCCACTGATGAAACCAGGATGATTAAAAAGACAACCCACTAATGGCCCCCACATGGCCACCTCACTTTACTCCCTCTTAGATTGAAGAGAAAAGGAGGTCCGAGTGCATCAGGGCTGCTTGGGCAGGGAGGGCAGTTGGGCAGGGAGGCGGGGTACATCCTTCAAGGGACCCCGGAAAGGAAGAGGTGCCAGACAGGACTGGCCCAGCCACCTATATCTGAGCAGCATGGTCCTGCTCTGTGGGGCTGGATTTGGGACTAGACGGTGAGAAAGTGTCTGTGAGCTGTGCAGCGCGGTTGTGAGCTGCTGGAGTAGCTGCTTTATTTGCTGAGGTTCTCTGCGTGCTGGAGGCAGATACCTCCCCACACCACAGGCTGCTCTCCTGAGGTCACCGGCACACACGGCCACAGTAGGAAGCCTGGATGGTGCATGAGTACCTCCTAATCTCTCGGCCACAGAAACTGGCAACACGGTGAGATGGAAACCACTTGTAGAAGGCCAGAACAAGAGGCAGGGGGCTTTTACTGCAGCAAGAGGGCTGTAGGCAAGAGATAAGGACTTCGAGACACTGAGAACTGCATCCTATAAGGATATGTGGCCAAGAGAAATGGTGAGGTTAGCTTTTCTTAAGAATGGGAAAACTGCTCTAAGAACAACAGATTCTTTCATTTTCCAGGGACAGTTTTGAAATATCTCCAAAGGAAGAGTGAGGCATGAATGAGATTCCCTCTCAGAATCCTGGCCTCCCCAGGAATTTGTCAGTTCCCCCTTGGACATCTGCAGGGGCTGTGACTTCCTTTTCCTTCTCCAGAGAGGTAAGGGACAGAGTAGGTTCAGACTAAGTCACGGGACCAGAGTCCCTAGGCTTGAGTCCTAGAGCCCACCTGGCCTATTCCCTTCACTTTATTCCTGCAGCCAGCCCTCTCCTCCCCATACTGTGGGAAGGAAACTCAGGTCTAGGGCACCAGCAGACTGGTCCCACACTGCTAAGTGAGAGAGCTTTATCTTGTCTCCTGCATGTTTCCGATAATTATCAACCTAATGGTGGATTATATTTGTATGGTGACAGACAGTTTGCAAAGTGCTTTCACACCTACTCTGTCATTTAATCATAAAAGGTGTGTGTGTGTGTGAGTGTGTGTGTATTTACCCCCATGCCTCATTTAGGAAGAGCTATCAAGGAGACTCTTCCACACCTTCCCCCAAGTCTCACCTCACCCCAGGTACTTACTAGACCTCTCCTGTCCTCTGTCATTCAAAGAATAGTTTTATTGCATAAACATTTGGGTTAAAAATCATACACATCTCCAGAGTCTTCTGCCTGTTTTTGCCTGGAACTGCATCTCTTGGTTGCAATGAGCTGCAGTTTCTTTATCCTCAGACTTTTTCTTGGGGACACAGTAAGGTGGACACGGTGAGGTCCCAGGAATGAACAAATTGAGATGGGGTTTCTCATCCTGAATCAGCTCCTCATTCTTTCTTTGGGCCTTTATGAGAATCAGTAACCTCTCCAGGCTCCTCTATAAAATTGTGTCCATTGCTTCTTGAAACCATGCAGAAAGCTGTCAGATTTAACATAACTGATGAGGATCAGCAGTGGCCACAGGACTGGAAAAGGTCAGTTTTCATTCCAATCCCAAAGAAAGGCAATGCCAAAGAATGTCCAAACTACTGCATAATTGTACTCATCTCACACGCTAGTCAAGTAATGCTCAAAATTCTCCAAGCCAGGCTTCAACAGTATGTGAACCATGAACTTCTAGATGTTCAAGCTGGATTTAAAAAAGGCAGAGGAACCAGAGATCAAATTGCCTACATCTGCTGGATCATCAGAAAAGCAAGAGAATTTTAGAAAAAAATCTACTTCTGCTTTACTGACTATGCCAAAGCCTTTGACTGTGTGGATCACAACAAACTGTGGAAAATTCTTAGAGATGGGAATACCAGACCACCTTACCTGTCTCCTGAGAAATCTGTATGCAGGTCAAGAAGCAACAGTTAGAACAGGACATGGAACAACAGACTGGTTCCAAATCAGTAAAGGAATACATCAAAGCTGCATATTGCCACCCTGCTTATTTAACTTATATGCAGAGTACATCATGTGAAATGCCGGGCTGGATGAAGCACAAGCTAGAATCAAGATTGCTGGGAGGTATATCAATAACCTCAGATATGCAGATGACACCTTCCTTATGGCAGAAAGCAAAGAAGAACTAAAGAGCCTCTTGATGAAAGTGAAAGAGGAGAGTGAAAAGTTGGCTCATGCCATCCAGCCCTATCACTTCACAGCAAATAGATGGGAAAACAATGGAAACAGTGACAGACTTTATTTTGGGAGGCTCCAAAATCACTGTAGATGGTGACTGCAGCCGTGGAATTAAAGGATGCTTGCTCCTTGGAAGGAAAGCTATGATCAACCTAGACAGCATATTAAAAAGCAGAGACATTACTCTGTCGACGAAGGTCCATCTAGTCAAAGCTATGGTTTTTCCAGTATTTATGTATGCATGTGAGAGCTGGACTATAAAGAAAACTGAGCGTTGAACAATTGATGCTTTTGAATTGTGGTGTTGGAGAAGACTCTTGAGAGTCCCTTGGACAGCAAGGAGATCCAACCAGTCTATCCAAAAGGAAATCAATCCTGAATATTCATTGGAAGGACTGATGCTGAAGCTGAAACTCCAATACTTTGGCCACTTGATGCGATAAACTGACTGGAAAGACCCTGATGCTGGAAAAGATTGAAGGCAGGAGGAGAAGGGGTCAACAGAGGATGAGATGGTTGAATCGCATCACCGACTCGATGGACATGAGTTTGAGGAAGCTCTGGGAGGTGGTGATGGACAGGGAAGCCTGGCTTGCTGCAGCCCATAGGGTTGCAAAGAGTCGGACACAACTGAGCGACCGAACTGAACTGAATGAGAACCTACTGTGTAGCACAGGGATCTCTACTCAGTGCTCTTAAATGGGAAGGAAATCCAAAACAGAGGGGATATATGTCTGTGTATAGCTGACTCACTTTGCCAAAAGCAGAAACTAACACAACATTATAAAGCAACTATGCTGCTGTTGCTAAGTCGTTTCAGTCATGTCTAGTCAACCCCACAGACGGCAGCCCACCAGGTTCCCCTGTCCCTGGGATTCTCCAGGCAAGAACACTGGAGTGGGTTGCCATTGTCCTCTCCAATACAAATTTATTATTTAAAAAGAAAGTTCCCAGATTTAAGTGAGGAGAGACTTTCTGCAAAGGGACCCCACACAGCTAACTTGCCTGGCTGGTCCTTCTGGAGAACGTGACACAGTGAGCCGCTTCACCTCACAGATGAATGACTGAAGCAGAGAAGGGCAACAGGAAGATGTGACTGATGAGTCCAGTCCCTGCCTCCTTACTTCCTGTCCCCCTTCTCCTCCCCGTGGGCTCCCCTCACAGAGTCCTTCCTTTCCAGATCTCTGAGCAGGACGGGTGCCGAGGCATTTGCTCCACTGTTGTCTGGGGCTGTAATCCCCTCACCCCACTGATGACAGCTGAGCCTGCAGACTGCAAGGAGCCGGGGCCAGTACGTTGGTGAGCCTGGATGAGAGAAGAGAGGAGACACTTCTCTCTGAGGCCAGATTCTCACCCTCCACACTTCACCAAAGGGAGGAGTAGACCCCAGCTCTTTCTCTCTATTTCCCAGCTAGCACCTTTTGGCAGCAGTCAAAGCTTCCGCCTCTTGGAAGAGACTAGTCCCCCAGCCCCACCCCCAGCAGGGGCTCAGCTCCCCTCTGGCCCCTTTGGCTAGAGCCACCCACCACTGTTTCAGCATCTCTCTGATGCTGCCACTGTCTTGTGCCGTCGGTCCTTTGTTCCCTGTGAAGGTCTCCAGTCACCCCACCGCCTTCTTTAGGTGAAAAGCCACTAGAAAGAGAGTTGCAACTACTGCGCCCACGAGCCGCTACTACTGAAGTTCGCACGCCCTAGAGCCTGTGCTCTGCAACAGGAGAAGCCACCACGGTCAGAAGGCCACATAGCACAACCTGCTCTCCGCAACTAGGGAAAAGCCTGTGCAGCAATGAAGACCCAGCACAGCCAAAAATCAATAAGTAAAAAAAAATTATTTAAAAAAAAAAAAAAGGTCACTAGAAAGACCCAGATTTAATTATGTCACTTGCTACATTCAGAATCTTGGGGAAATTGGCTAACCAGCCTCAATTTCCCCATCAGCAAAGTGGGATGGTGCCATCTATCCTCACAGAACTGTTGTAAAGGCCAAATGCTTTGTTCAAAAGCACTTTTGGCAGACACAAGTTGGTCCTGTTACCCACGCCACCATGAAGTCCTGGAGAAAAGCTCCTTGGAGACAGGGACTGTGTCTTCATCTTTCTGAACCCAGGGTCTGACACAAGGGGACCTGCCAGCAAGGTTAGAGGAGAGATCGGAGCCTGAACACAGCAAGGCAGCTGGAGGAGTCAGAGGAGAGTGGGCCGAGAGGGACAAAGGAAGGAGGGGATGTAGGGGCCAAGGGAGGCGATGGGGTGGACAGGCAGCTCAGGCCTGAGGAGGCCCACACACAAATGCACCATGTGGGTGTGCAAACCGATGAATGTGATGTTTGAAAAGCAGAGCTGCGTACACATCTTTAAAAATCCAGCCCTTGAAGATTATCCAGCCCCAAACCCTCCTTTGTTGTTGTGATTTAGTAGCTCAGTCGTGTCTGACTCTGCAACCCAGTGGACTGTACCCTGCCAGGCTCTGCTGTCCACGGGATTTCCTAGGCAAGAATACTGCAGTGGGTTGTCTTTTCCTACTCCAGGGGATCTTCCCATCCCAAGGATCAACAACCCTCCCCATCTGTCTCCAGATTCTTTACACTGAGGAGCCCCCAAATCCTCCTTAATGGGGAGGAAACTCAACATCCAGGTAGGGAACACTTACCCAGTAATCTGCAGGGAGTTAATAGCCTGAGTTAGGCAGGCCTGAGTTTGATTCCTGGTTAAAACTGTGCAATCCTGGGCTAGTTACTTTCCCATTCTGAGCCACAGTTTCCTCACTGATAAAAACCTAGATTGTAAGAATGAAATGAAGTGATGTAGTTACAGCTGGCTCCATGGGCCTGGGTATAGGAAGGAGGCTCCGTGGATGTGACTGGCCTTTATCTTTCTCTTCCCAAGACCACCCCATCTGTCCTCCCCTGTGTTGGAGGCTACATCATGACCAGTGTGGTCAAAAGTCATAGGGTCAGCTGCGTGGGTGCTTGGGGCTGGTCAGTTACAGAGCCAGGGGCTTTTGAAGTGTGGGTAAGCTTATTTTCTTATCAACCACTCAAGTGAGAACAGAAAAGAAAAAACAAGAATATGATGTCAGCTCAAGAATGAAGGAAAAGTAAAAACGAATTCAAAAGAGGTATTCAGAAAAGTTTAGAAGTCTAGAAATAGCTTTGGAGAAGGGAACAGCAATCCACTCCAGTATTTCTTGCCTGGAAAAATCCCATGGACAGAGGAGACTAGCGGGCCATAGTCCATAGGGTCACAAAGAGTCAGACACGACTGAGTGACAAAACAGCAACAATAGAAACAGCTTGGTTCCAGTCTTCTGGGGGGGTGTGGAAACAGCACTGGACAGTGGATCGGGAGCTTTCTCTGGTCCTTCGTGCTGTCACAAAGACACTCTGAATTTACCTCTGTCTGCCCAGATGGCAGGAAAGGGAAGGATGAGCAGCCTTGCCAGGTATCTACCAGCCAGGGAGGTCTGTGTCTGGACCCGAGAACGCTCTCCTTGGCCGGTCTGGCCAGTGTGAATGGGAACTTCACTTCCCTTTCTCAGCTCCCACCATGTGCCCCTTGGGGATTTCACACAACACCGAGGGTGTTCTCTGGGAGCTGGGGCTTTCTAGGTCACCCTTGTTTATAGTTCCTTTAAAACCCGGAGACAAACTACCCTTTAATTCATGCACTGCCTGGAAGGGGAATCCGCCTTTCAAAAATCCAAAGGAAGCCATTAAACCAGGTTGGTAACCACTGTGACTCACCATGAGCTTTCCTTCATAAAAAATGAGTCAGAACGACTTTCCAGGAAGTTTGGTTACTTTAATTAGCTACTTCTTTTTTTCTTGCCCTTAAAAACATGCAGTAATTTGACCATCACCCAAGTATAGATGCTACCAGCTACCAAGCTGAGCCCCTAAAAGTGAAGGATCTGGTGGTAGAGGTGTCCCAGACAACATGGACTAAAGGGTCTCCTTGGAGTGGAGGACCCGTACAGAATTCTTCCTGAGTGGTGGAAGAAAGGAGCAAAATCAATATCTAGAGTTGACCCTTGAGGCCTGAGTGAAGGGGTGAGGGGCACCCTAGCTACCTGCAGCCCCAAAACACTTAGCAGCAAGGCTCATTATGTACATTGCAACCTTTTTTTTGGGGGGTGGGGCTCATGGCATGTGGGATCTTAGTTCCCCCACCACAGATTGAACCCATGCCTCCTGCAGTGGAAACTCAGAGTTCCAACACCAGGGAAGACTCCAGAATCACAAAATCTTAATGATGCCATTCAAGGAAACGATGGTCACAGCTGTCATGACTGTGCTAATGGCTTTAAACATCCCAGCTCTCAACCTACGCTCTAAGGATGGACATTAATTGTTCCGTTTAAAAGAGATGAACTGGGACTTCCTTGGTGGTCCAGTGGCTAAAACTCCATGTTCCCAATGAAGGGGGCCTGGGTTCAATCCCTGGTTAGGGAACTAGATCCCACATGCTGCAACTAATCAATAATTAATTAATCAACTAAGTGTAGCCAAATCAATAGAAAAAAAATAAATTTTAAAAAAAGAGAAAAAGATGAAACTAAATTAACTTATCAGATCACACAACCAGTAAGCAGCAAAGCTGTTTTCTTTACCCTACATCTGTTTGATTCTAAATCCATACTCTTCAAAGGTCATTTGTTCCCGCCTCCTGGGGAAGCAAAGTGGTCTAAGGTCACATTTTGAACTGACAGTCACTGGGATGACAGTTGTATTTGAAATATCCAGTTTATGTTCAGATTCTTGAACCTACAACCTAGTCTGTTCGAGCTCCTACACTCCCAGACAGGAGGCTAGAACCGTGGAGATGGCCTGTAACAAATAAACCTTCCTAACCCCATTTAGTTGTGTCTGACTCTTTGGGACACTATGGGCTATAGCCCGCCAGGCTCTTCTGTCCACGGAATTATCCTGGCAAGAATATTGGAGTGGGTTGCCATTCCCTTCTCCAGGGGATCTTCCTGATCGGGGATTGAACCTGTGTCTCCTGTAGCTCCTGCATTGGCAAGTAGATTCTTTACTTCCCTGGTGGCTCAGCAGTAAAGAATCTGCCTTCCATGCAGGAGACTTGGGTTTGATCTCTGGGTTGGGAAGATCCCCTGGAAAAGGAAACGGCAACCCACTCTAGTATTCTTGCCTGGGAAATCCCTTGGACAGAGAAGCCTGGCAGGCTACAGTCCAAGGGGTCACAAAGAGTCGCATATGACTAAGCAACTAAACAACCAATCCCTACTCAGGATCTGAACTCCCTCCATCTCCTGGCTCACTTTTCAGGGTTTTATTATGGGCCCCTCTCACTCCCAACACAGTCACCTCGACTTGGTTCCATAACTAATAACAGAGCACCAGAGCTAGCCTGCCATGTTCACTCTTCCACCCATATGGACCCTCTCTTAACTGTGTCCTCACAGACCTGGGACAATATACCTGGCCCAGATGAACAGAGTTGGCTTCAGCCAGCCTGCTACAGGGGGAAGGTGACCCAGTTTCTCCTGAAACAAGGCTTCTGGACTCTGCTTTTTCTGGGGAAGAGTTCAGAACAGAGACAGGTTTGATACTCTTCAGGAGAACTGATTTGAAAGCCTTGCTAGACTTCTGGAGATTAAAGGCAATTTTCTTCACAACTGGGAAGAACAGATGCCCCACTCCACAGACCCTTTAGTAACACATACTCAGCTAACAAACCAATTGACAAATGGTTGCAATCGGCCCACCCTCTCCTAACTTAACTGTCCCCAGACACAAAGCACCACCTGTGCAGACAGACAGTATCAATACTAAGCTGGGGAGGGGGGCGGGCTAGAAAGTTTATGGTAAATATATCCTACAGATGCCTCCACAAGACCCCCAGTTATCTTGTCCCTGTTCTGGAGCCTTTTAGCTTCAAGAATGGAACTAGACTGGGACTTCCCTGGTGGTCTAGTAGTTAGGAATCTGCCTTCCAATGGGGACGTGGGTTCCATCTCTGGTCTGGGAACTAAGATCCCACATGCCACAAGGGCAACTAAGCCAGCCCACCTACCCTATAGAACCCATGGGATCCTGCATACCACAACTAAGATCCGGTGCAGCCAAATAAATAAGTACTTAAAAAAAAAAAAAAAAAAAGAATGGAATGAGATGGCACCTGAAGACTTGGGAAAAGATTTTAGCTCTGGGGGACATCGATTCTCTTCCACTTCTAATTTTTATGCCTCTAATGATCTAGATGAAAGACTAATTGAGGTCTTGTTGGGATGCTATTAAAGTTATTTGGTGGTGTTACAATTTATACTCATCTTTCTTTAAGTTCTTTTTAATTATATGGAGCTTTCAAAGTAAGGCTTGGACGACAGAGTTAAAAGCAGGGAGCTATGAAACTTTCTTCTCAATTCTTTTCTGTTCTCTTTCTCTTATTCACAAAGCAAAATCATCTCCAGGCACTAAGCCTTCCTTTCTGGGTCTATTTACCACCCACATGCATGTAATTTGGAAGATGAACACTTGTACATGGGCCTCTTTGGTTAGATCCTTGAGTAGGATTATTGAGAAATCTGGGGTTAAAAGGCCTTAGTTCCCATTTACCAAAGACAGGTTCTGCCTTCCGTCAGCCAGCAGCAGCTAGGAACACAGCCTGCTATTTCTAGGGGTCTTGGAATGGCAAATGAAGAAGTGAATCTCAGGACTTGCCTGGGGGTTCAGTGGTTAAGATGCCAAGTTTCCACAGCAGAGAGTATGGGTTTGATCTCTGGTACGGGGACTAAGAATCCCATATGCTACATGGTGCAGCCTCAAAAAATAGAGCGGGGAGGGGGGAGAAGGAGAAGTGAATCTCCTCCTAACTTGTTGTTTCTAAGGATCTAGGGCCCTTTCCTAGCCTAGTTCCAGAGACTTTGTTCTACTATAGACCAATGTCTACTGTTCAAAGGCTCCAGGGTCATACCCCCATCTCTAGGGAACCTCTTCATTTCCTGACTCAGCCTTTGGGTTGATTGGCTGAAAGACCAAGCCAGGAAGGATACATGAAATGAATAAGAGATTCATTATTTGATGAATTCCAATAACCCTCTCCTGCCTTCGCTTTTCTGTTTCTGTCCCCAGAAGAGAAGACCCTTACCTGTCTCCACCTGGCTGAGAGCACTTCGCGAATCTGTAGAATCTGCTACATCCCCACTCATCTTGATATCTGCAGGGAAAACACAACCAATTTTAATAACAGGTCACAATTTTTCTCGCTCTGACATATGTGGCTGTAACTAAACAGAGGAGATGAATGCGTAATCACAACAGCCATTAGACCTTCAAATTCCTGATTCCTGAGCATACAACTATTAGAATATTCATAAGCTTCGGGGCACATATACTCTTCTCTCAGGCTAGCCTCCTTTCCCCGCTTTTCTGGGCTACTGTAGGATCTCTCCCACTTTGTATCATTTGTTGCCACTACTTTCCATCGCCAGGCTCAGCTGGTAACCATTTAAACAAGGGGAAGGGTACAACAGAGGGTGGGTGGAGCATGGGGGAGAATGCCTCCCATTCTTCATCCTCATTTCATCTGGGATCTGGAGAATGTAAGTAATTTTTAAAGTAGCATAAGAAATCCATCTCCCATCCTGCCCCCCACCCCACTGTAATAACTCTAACCTGGGAGGTAAGAGTAACCTTGAACCAAGTCCTGCCCTTCTCATCTCTGTCTCCCAGGTCTGCCTCTGTTTTCTGTCTGATTCTCAGAGGTCAGCCCACTGTCTAGGGATCAAACCCTAGTACCTGTGTGGCCCTCTTTGGGAATCCTTACCTTCTTTCCTACTCCTTCAACATTTTCAGTTCTTAGTAAGAGAGGGGTGGTGGGTGGGTCAGTGCCCCACAGCGAGAGAAGACCTACACAAGGCCCCCTCTCTAGGTCCCCAAGTGCTGCTGGTCTGGCCTGTCTGCCCTGCTTCATTTCAATAAACTAAACATTTACCCACAACAGGCAGCTGCCACTACCTAAGAGGCCCATAAGTCTCCTCCAGGGCGAGCAGAGAGAAAGAAAGATGTAACTTTGAACTAACTCTCTTTATCTAGGCTCCTCTCCTTATTAAACCACTCAAATACTGAAGACAGAAGAATATCTTATTCAAATTGGGTTGACCCCCACCCACCCACCCAGCTTACCCCCACCCACCCACCCAGCTTACCCCCACCCTCTTCTCTGGGGCAGCATTTTAACTCTTTCAAATCTGATAAAGTCTGGGTGAGCCGATTTGCATACCCAGCTCCCCAGCCAATGTCGGGTGAGCAGGCCATCTTCATTTGCATCAGGTAATCAGGCAGTTGGCAGTCTGGATGCCTGAGGTCTGGAGAGGATCAGGATGAGGGAGAAGGGTGGACCTCCCTCCGGGGGAAAAGCGGGAAGAAACTCATTCATTTATTTAGTTTAGGGCAATGACGTGTGTGGCTCTGGCAGAGATTTAAATTGTGGTCCCAGGGGTAGCAGTAACTGCAATGCAGAAGGGGTGACTGCCATGCCAAGCAAGACAGAGATGGGGAGTCCCAGGGCTCTCCAGACCTTGGAATACCCCAGCAGCAGGGGAGGGAGGAAGCAACCTTAGGAACCACTGTAGTTTGAGGAGTATTTTTGAGATCAGCCTGAGTAACCACTCCCAGATAAGTACGTGGAGCTCCGTGTAGCCCACCTCAGACATGCACACTGTCCTGTGTGGTTACAGGCCTCTAGGGAAAACCCTGCAACCACACTCGCCACCCCTCTCAGCGCATGACACTCAAGAAAGCATTTCACGAGCCTAACCAAAGTCTTTCCTGCTGCAGTTTGAAACTTTCTGTACAGTCTGCCATGCATAAATCTGCAGCGTAACTAGTGTGGGCCACCTGGACACACCTGCAAAGGACTTCTGCTAGTCCTCACTTTCTGCTCCCGTGGGGAAACAGGCTTTGCTTTGTCCCACCAGTGAAGTCCCACCCTTGAGCTGGGCATTGCTTATCACAGACAGGCTCAGTCACACTCCCCCATAGGGATTCTCAGCAGTGCTGAGAAAAAGTCAGAGACTGCTCACCCTCACCGGGCTTTTAAACCTGCTTCAGCAGTCCTGGGAATTCAGAACACAGATTTTGACAGCAAACAGATAGATCTGGATTTAATCCCAGTGCCATCCTAACTAGCAGGGGGAACCCTGGCCATGCATGTGAACCTGTTTTCTCAGCTAAAAAAAAAGAAAAGAAAAGAATGATACTTCTCAGAGTTATTGTGATGAGCAAGTAAGATATTGAATGAAAACAGCCTGGCACAGCACTTGGCACAAAGAAAGCATGTGATAAATGAATGAACTAACCAGATACTTAGGCTTCGATAGGGGTCCCCTTTCTCCCATTATAATAAACATCTTTGGTTTTCTGTCTCAGCACTATCATAATTTGTCCTTTACCTGGGAAGCCATCTGCATTCTCCAAATTCTAATCGTTAGAAAAATGCTCACGGGGACAGGAAGAGTTTAAATAGTAGTAAGATTGAGATGATAACAAAGTATTGAACCAACTTATTTCAAATTTCTGACATTTAAGAAGGGTAACATTTTAGCTCAACCATAATTTTATGCCTATAACCCAGACTCTCCTCCAAAACCCATTCCCTCCACCATCTTTAAATCTATCCAAAAGCCATCTCTCTGACCTTTTAAATGAGCATAAAAGGTAGTCCTAATCATATTGAAAAATAATTTTTGAAGGAGTCAAAGGTTCCACACTCTACCAGGACATCTACTCGTTCAATGTACCCATCATGGGAGCAACATTGTGATGCTTTGGGATCGGACAGAGATGTGGGTCTGCGTGGAGGGGCAGGCTGAGATGATCTGTAAAAACTCTTAAGCACTATAGGATGCTAAGATACTGAGAACCTGTTCCTGTCAGGTAGGAGGCTGAGGCTGATGGGCGGAATGAGCTCTTGGGTCTCAGCCTAAAAATGGGCCAACACCGAAACTCCCCAAGACGCTGTAACCCTTTGCCTGTCAGACAACACTTGCCGGAGGTGAGTTGGGGAGGTGTGGGGTGGGGCCGGGCCTCTCTGCTGTTCTTATCTCAGTTGGCACTGAGTAGGCTCCTTGCCATCACTCCCTTCCCTGGGGAGGCTCAGCTGCTCTGTGTAAGAACCCAGATACCAGACAGCCCCTCATCTGCCTCACTGGCGCCGTCCTTCTCTGAAGCTGGGGCGAGGTCTTGGCTGCCGGCCTTGCCCTCCTGGTGCCTTGGCATGACCCAGCAGCAGCCCCTCCTGACACACAGGTGAACCAGGACGTGTGTGTGAACCTGCAGGAGCAGAGTCCAAGGGGCAGCACTTCCCCAGGCTGCAGACTGACTGCCCACAGTGTCCTGGACGTCCCAGGCCCAGGCGACCCTGGGAAAGCGAAATGTTCACTCCCCTTTCTCCTAGGGTCCATCTTCAACTCTTCGGAAGGGACTGGAGCTCCTCCTGACTTCTCCCTCCCACACGTACTGCTGGGGGCACTTCTCCCAGAGGCAATTCAAGGGGAACTGTAATCTAGCCATGTCTCCAACTTTTCTGTGGAGGAGCCAACTCTCGCCCCTACTTCAGGGGAAATGCACACCCTCTCTTATGAGACCTTCCAACCCTGTGGTCCCGAGCCATACTGGTATCAGCCTGTGAGACTTGAATCTTCTTTTCCAACACTGATGGGGAACAGCTCACAGTGAGGAAAGGGGCAGAATAAGCGGTGACCTGGGACTAACTGGGTGTTCCCCTTAGGCTGAAGTCCACTGTGTCCTCCGTCTCTTCTGCCTGAGGTTTTTGACTCTTTTTTTTTTTTCCTGGCTACACTGGGTCTTTGTTGCTGTACATCAAATTTCTCTTGTTTCAGAAAGTGAGTACTTTTCTCTAGCTGCGGGGTATGCAGGCTTCTCATTGTGGTAGCTTCTCTTGTTGAGGAGCACAGGCTGTAAGGCGAGTGGGCTTCAGTGGTTGGGGTCCATGAGCTTAGTTGCCCTGAGGCATGTGGGATTTTTGTGGACCAGGTATCAAATCCCTGTCCCCTGCACTGGCAGGTAGGTTCTTAACTGCACCCCCAGGGAAGCCCTCTGTCTGACTCTTGTCTACCCCTCCACTTGTTTGGGGCCTGGGAAGGAGGAGCCCCTCTTTGGCTGGGGTGCCCCTGTGTCTGGTGACCTCATGTACGCTCGGGTATTTGTGTTGAAGGAGAGGCGCTCTAGAAAATACAAAGTGCTGAGGCCCCAGGCAGACCTGGATCATGGCTGGCACCCAGGTTATCAGAGCTGGCACAGGGGCTGACATGCTCGCGGAACTGCTGAGTGGGGGACTTCAGGGTAGCCCACACCCTACTCCATAGCCCACCCCAAACTGTTGTAGTAAATCAATGGAGGAGGAATCCCCAAGGGCTCAGACTGGGAATTCGCAGGGCAAGTGCTGTGTATAAAGTATCCACAGGACGCAGGATCACTGGGAGGGGAAATATAGGGTTCAAAAGAGACCAGATTTCAGGATTTTCCTGGTGGTCCAGTGGTTAAGAATCCGTCTTGCAAGCCTGGATGGGAGCAGAGGAATGGATACATTTGTATGTATGGCTGAACTCTGCTGTCCACCTGAAACTATCACAACATTTTTAATTGTCTATACACACACACACACACATACATATATATAAAAGAATCCACCTTTCAATGCAGGGGGCACAGGTTCGATCCCTGATCAGGGAACTGAGATCCCACATGCCGTGGAGCAACTAAGCCTGTATATCACAACTAGAGAGTCCACGTTCTGCAATGAAAGATCCTGAGTGCCACAACTAAGACCTGATGCAGCCAAATAAACATATAAATAATCTAAAAAAGAGAGAGAGATCAAATTTCTGCAAAGAGGATTCTGAACTGAGAGACCCTAGAGAGGGGCCCACAAGGAAACACTCCATAGATGGACCCTCCCTCAGAGACCCCACAGCAGAGCCCTTGATGAAAGACCCTAAAAAGACGACTTTGCAGTAAGAAGCTCACTGAGAAGACCCAGCAAAGGGAACCCTCAAATGGAGACCCAGTCAGAGAGGCTTCACAGAAAGTCCCAAACTGAGCGATCCCTTTGAGGTGCTGTTAAAGGGGAACTGGACACCACAGAGGGGCCAAGAAACCTCACAGGGAGGCTGGATAGGCCTCAAGAGAGACAGGCTGAAGAAGTGGGCTGGGGAGTAGCAGCAAGCAGATGTAGAGAGATGAATCAGGTTGCCCACACCAGGTAGAGGCAGACCCCACCTGAGGAGGCAGTGCCCCTCAGGTTTAGCTTAATCACCCCCTAGGTGTCTGCCTGCAGGGGACAGAGCTGGGGGAGGTGCTAGACTTCTGATAAGCATCAGCCTGAAGCTTCCTCCCAGGCCAGGCAAGGAGGGCTCAGCCTCCTCACCTCAGCTTCACCCTCTAGGGCTCTGGCAAGATCCTCTTCACCCTCAGGCGGCCTTCCTGCTAGGTTGCAGGGTCCTCCTCCTCCCACTTTCCCCAGAGCAGGAGCCTCCAGAAGACAACGAGGTGGAAAACCCCCAGGAAGTCTCTGATCTTCCTGAGGTCTTGCTCCCCATGTGTGCGGAGGCCTTCTTGGTGGGAAGTGCAAGAATGAGAGCCCGGGATCGGCTCCTTGGCCTCGTCCAGCTCCATACTGGTGCTTCAGGATCTGGAAATGGACTTTACCCAAACATTGGATGATACCCAGTTGGATGGCTCCTTCTGCCTCACTGAGCCCTTCCTGGCACATCCTGGTGCCCAGGGATCCACTCAGAGTTAACATCTCACTGTCAGTTGGCTTTCTTTCAGCTGCACCAAGACTACGTACGTCTGGGGAAACTGGGGTCCCTGGGTCTCCCCTGTGTACCCACCACTGCTCAATTTTAGGACTGGCCACTCCAGGAAGGGCCAAACTCTTCAGCCTGCTCTGCTCCTTGGGTTGGGTCTTGAGAATTGCTTCCTCCATTCTTCCTCCAGAAAGGAGAGCAGGTAACAAAATTCCCACCAACAGCCTTGAAGTCCTTAATAACGGCCGTGCGTTGGGTGCTGCCCCCACTGAGAGGCAAGTCGCGGGTTGGAAATGGCCAAACCAGGCTCAGCTTTCTTCACCTGGAGCCCTTCTCTGCTCAGGCCCTCAGACCTCCAGAAGGCCCACTCCAACACCAAGTCCAGCCTCTGGTATTAGGAGCCCCTGTCCTCCCCTGGATGGGAAAGGAGGGATCAGCGGGGTGAATAGAGAGGGCCTTGGTTCACTCCATGCCCACAGACCTTTCATGCAGGGGAAACTGACTCCCAGAAGAGCATTTCTATGGCCTAGGTTCCCACCCCTGGGGAGAGGAGAGCTTGGAATCTAAATCTATGGGACATGGAACAAAGAACACAGGAGCTGGGTACCCCTGGGTCTCACCCCCCATGCATCCACTGCTGATGTATCTCTCATGCCCCCTCTCAGACAGAGAGATGGAAGGACTTCCCCCAGGCCCCCGAGCAGGCTGCTCCTCCAGTGGGGTCCCACAGAGCTCCGGCCCAGCCCCCGCACATGGACTCCCCAACCCCGCTGTGCACCAGCCTGCAACACCACCTAGATCCACAGAGCTGGGGAGCAGGTACACCTTCATCCATGGGGTCTGCTCTACCTCCTCTCCCAACATACCCGAGGACAGGTAGACTCCCCTCTGATATTCACCAGATGTACTTCCCTAACCCCTAATCAATACATGTGCGCCGTAGCAGCTGCCCCGGTTGTGCCTCTGTAAATGCCCAGCTCTGTTCGCTTCTCCTAGGCACCCCTAGACGACACAAATGTCCATTTGGCCTCCACTTCATATAAATGCCGGGGACACCAAACACCAACATGTGGATACAAGTACTTCCCTCACTTCTGCACGCCCAAGTCCACACCCCTGGTTGAGCCAGTGAGCCACCCTTCTGCAATAAGTGAACAGGGCAACTTCCCCGAGCCTAGGACAGCCCAGCACGTCCAGGTCCCACATAGCTGTGGCTCTTGGGGTGCTGCGAGCCTTCTGAGGCCCTGCCACCCCCACGCTGTAGCCCCCAGTTGCATTCTTCCCCCAAGTCCCCCAGACTTTCCAGGCGCCCGCCCGCCCTGGGTAACCCGCTGTCCACGCCGCCCTCTCCTGGCCGCAGGGGGACAAGACCCCCGAGAGCGGCCCCCCTGTCCTTTGCCCCTTTCCGCACGCAGGGACACCTGTCAGAGCTCGCTCCCTCCGCCCCTCACCTGGGTGCATGGGTTCCAGATTCACCATCCTGCCCCAGGCGGGGCCAAAGCCAGCGCCCCCCCAGGCCCCTCGCGTCTGCCCCAGCCGGGCCCCGGGGGAAGCCAGGGTCTCCTGCCTCCCGCCCCCGGCCGCCACCGCCGCGGGAGCCGCAGCCGGAGCCGTCGCCGCCGCCGTCGCGCGCTCCGCTGCTCGCTCGCGGCTCCCGGGCAGCACTCGGCGCGGCGGGATTGCCACACTCCCCAGGTGAGCACGCCGCGCGGCGGGCGGGGGCCGCGGGCCACGCCCCCTGGCAGGGCCCCCGCGCCTGGCCCCGGGCCCAGGCAAAGCAGCGATTTGCATTCGGGGAGCCGGGGGCCGGCGGAGGGAGCAGTCGGTGCTGCCGGGGCGGGTCCCGACCCTGCGGAACACCTGTCCGCCCCAGACCGGCCGGCGGCCTCTCCCCACCGCACCCTGCCGCGGCGATCCAGGCTCTCGGTCCGGCTTGCCCTATTGAGAAATCCCTGGAGGATTAACCAGCGGGGGCCTGAGCTTTCGTCTGGACAGATGTCCCAGCTCTTAGGGGAGCTCTGGAGTGTCTGGAGAAGCCATGCGAGTGTGCTGGAAAGAATCTAGACTTGGAATTCTACCTGCTGGCTGTGTAACACGAGAGGAGGCTCATCACTTCCCTGGACTCAGTTTACTCATCCATAAAATGGGACAGGTGCTAAACTTAACTGCTTCTAATGACAGGAACTTAGCAAGTGGCCAAGCTCACCTAAGTCCCCATGCCTCCTCATCTCCTTCTGGGACCTGGATGCTGCTGCTGCTGCTGCTGCTAAGTCACTTCAGTCGTGTCTGACTCCGTGTGACCCCACAGACGGTGGCCCACCAGGCTCTGCCATCCCTGGGATTCTCCGGGCAAGAACACTGGAGTGGGTTGCCACTGCCTTCTCTAATGCATGCAGGAGAAAAGTGAAAGGGAAGTTGCTCAGTCGTGTCCGACTCTGTGCGACCCCATGGACTGCAGCCCACCAGGCTCCTCCTTCCATGGGAGTCTACAGGCAAGAGTACTGGAGTGGGCTGCCATTGCCTTCTCCGGGGACCTGGATGGGCCCAGCTAATCATCACGTTTTTAGGTGAAGATTCTGTCTCTTGCCTGCTCTATCAGGTTCCAGGTTGCTGTGAGGCTCTTGGAGAGGATGATGTGAAAGTTATTTACTGAGTGACAGGGGCTGTGGGAGCAGCCACCTCCCTCATGTACAGAGCTGGGAAGTGACTTGTCCAAAGGCAACACAATACCCTAGTGATGGAAGGAGCCTGGCTGGAGGTAGGGTCCTGGCCAGGGGTAGGTCTCTGGACTCGTACTCCATGGTCTCTCCAGCACCCATCATAGACTCATCCTCTGAGCTCCCCTACTCTTCTGCTCCACTCTTCAGGTCCCAGGAAGAGGTGCCAAGGTCAAGAGATGACCTGCCTATAAGCCTAGGAAGTTGGGTGCCCCCAGCAGGAGCAGCTCTCACCTTAGTTTCCAGGCAGGTCTCCCTATCAAGCTGCTTACAGAACAGATCTTGGACTTTTCCGCCTCTATGCATTGTTTACAGTGTTTTTTCCAGCTGGTATATCCACCCACCATCCACTCCCATAATCCCCGTCGTAACATCCAGCATTTATTGAGCTTTCAGTGTGTCTCAGGCAGTGTGCTAACCAGCACTTTAAAGGCACTTGATCTTGTTTAGTCCTCATAACAATTACACATTGGACTGTTATATTTCCATTTTACAGATGGGGAAAATGAGGTTTAGAGGGTTTAGCTTGCCCAAAGTTACCCAGCCAGTAAGTAACAGGGCTCTTGTTTGAAAGCTCTACACTCTATTCCCTCTGTACATAATTCGGATGCCACCTCCTTTCTGAAGTTAGAAGTTACCTGATCTGTTATTAAATTACCATAACATTTCAATGTTCCTTATAGCCCTTGTGGCCGGTTCTGTGGGACTTTTCTTATTCTTCCTCCTGGTTGTTAATTGATTGTCTTCCCCACAGCACCTAACACCATGTAGGGTACATAACAGGTGTCAGAAAGGGCTCAGTGGGTGCCACATGGCCCTGCAGGGATAGAAAGTGTTTAATAAGCACATCTTCAGGTCCATACAACCACTCTCCCCCAGTCGCACCTTCCTCTCCTCTCCCCACCCTTGGCAAGAAGGCAGGAGACTTTCTTCCAGTTTCTTCTGGCAGAGGAAAGAGACCAGTAGCTTTTTGGAGGCCTGGTGAACCCAGGAGTATCTCCTCCCCCATCTGTCTCAGAACACTGCCAGCCTGTCCCTTCCTTCCCTTCTCTTTCCTCTCCTCCTCCGCTTCAGGTTTGGCCCCAAACCTGAGGCTATTGCTTATCTACAACTGCACTTCACCTACCGTCATCATAGAAAAATGCCTGTGCATAGTTTATATACCCCTGTGTGCTTGTGAGTTTAGTATCTCTATTTGCATACTATTTGCATAGCCATGTGTACCAGGGGTCTGATTCTCTGACCACCATTATCTGGAACCTCTGTGTCTCTTTTCTATGTTCAAAGTTACATTTCTTTCTGGGCCTTTACTTTTCCAGAAGCCAGAGGAACATACACCTAATGACTTCTAAGGGACTTCCAGCTATAGCAGCCTAGGATTCTGGGGTCCTGGGGTTGGGAGTGGTGGAACTTCTGGGGATGGGGCCATATGGGGCCTTATAGGTTTGTAGTTGGAAGCACAGCTGTGGGTTCCAGGCCATGGGAGGGGAGATTGTGTGCGGGAAGGGAGACAGGACAGAGGGTGGGAGGGTAGGGGAGAGGTGGCAGACAGGACCTCACCTTCACTCATTTACTCTTTCATTCAATAAATATTGACTGAGCACTTCCTATATGCCAAGGAAGTTCTCCATGCTGGGCATATGCCTTCTTACTTAGTCAGCACACCTTTAAGAGAAGCATATAATTTTTAGGTTCCTTTTATAGATGAGGAAACTGAAGTTCAGGGGGATTAATATAGCTAGTAGATGGGAGAGTTGAAATTTAGACTAGGTCTGCCCGACTCCAAAGCTGGTACTTTTAATCCTGCTGTCCAACGTCTGAGCCTGTCTCCTCTTCTCTTCCTTTCCTTTCTATGATCGTATATCACTCAAGGTGGCAGGAACCTAGAAATAATCATATGAGGGACCTTGAGGGACCTCCCCAAGGTCCACAAGCGGGGAAGACTTGCCCAGGCTTTCCAGGTGGCTCAGTGGTAAAGAATTCACCTGCCAAAGCAGGAGACACAGGAGACGCAGATTCAGTCCCTGGGTTGGGAAGGTCCCTTGGAGAAGGAAATGGCTACCCATACCAGTATTCTTGCCTGGGAAATCCCATGGACAGAGGAGCCTGGCAGGCTACAGTCCATAGGGGTGCAAAGAGGTGGACTTAGCTGTGCAACTGGGCATGTATGCACACAGGACTTGCCCAAGGTCATACAGCAAGTATAGGAGGAACAGAGACCCTCTATTCTCTCAGTTCCTTCTTCATTGTTCTTCCTGGGCCTTTGAAAGTTGGGTGGGGTGAGGGGCAATAGTTGGACAATTTTTGTTCCTTCCCTGTCTGACTTGCTTGATGATCATTTCCACTAGATGAACTGGAACAAAAGTGCAAAAGACCCCTTTGTCCTTCCCTCCTTCGTGGAGACTGTGAGTGCTTCTATGGAACACTCAGGAGTCTCCATGAAATCAGCTGTCTGAGTTCTGGGCAGATGGCAGGTGGTAGGCCCCAAGCCCTGGGGCCTAATACTCACTCCATTCCTCTGTTTAGTGTGGAAGAGAAAAAGCTGTGGGGAGAGGAGAGAGATAGGGAGTTGCCTGGAGGTTGGAAAGGAATAGAGGAAAGAAAAGGGAAAAGAAGCAAGGACAGGAAATTTCAGTGCCTTTGGACATCAGAAGCACCACATGCAAATCACATGTAAATTTTATGCAAATGACACTCCCCTTCCTCCTCTACCCTCGTCCTCTCAATAGCTGGAGGGCTTTTGCAGAAAGCAGCCAAATCTTTGCTCTAAGATCCTGTTGTCCCCAAACTGTGATCAACTTGGATCCTTCCTGGGGTCCTTCTGGTCCTCCTGGGGTGATGTCGTATCCCCTTGGCTGCACCTCTAGGAAGTCACTAGCCCCCCAGCCCCATTTCTACTTGAGCAAGCTGTCAACTTCTTTTGCTTCAAGGACAGAAGGCTCTGGGAATTAAGTCTACCCTTCTGGATACATTTCTGGAAACAAGCTTTACCCCTGGAGAAGGTGCTCAGGGAGGGTGGTGGGGCCACAGCCCTGTTCCCCACCTCAGCAAAGTGGACTCCTTGGCTGCAGGCCCTCCGGCTCACTCTCATTTCCTGTCATGTCAGCTGGATTGAGTTGTCAGGACTGGAAGGGTGGAGAAGCCAGGCAGCCTGGAAGGCCACCAAGTAACAAGTCTCATCTCGTTATTTCTGTCTGCCAGATGGGCTGTAGGGCCTGGAGTGTAGGGTGTGGAGTGGGGGTCAGCCCCCTGCCTTGGGGTGACCACAGGGAACGAGATTCTGCTCAGGCTTCCCCAAAGAGCAGATGGAAGGAAGACAGAGGCCAGGAAGAAATCCTGGGCCTCTTTTAAAATCACACCTAGAGTCCATTTGATGGCACCATTGCCAGGAGACGTATTGGCAGAATGGGGGGGGGGGGTTAGTGTCAGGGTGACAGAGTGAGAGGTGCTCTGGGAACCAGAGTAAAGCAGCTTTCCTGGGGAGTGGACAGGAGAGGCCGTGGTGGTCAGGGCATAGCTGTTCCCTGCCTCTGACATCCCCAGTACTGAACCCCAACCCCAGTGCTGAACCCCATCCCCTCACCTCCTACCCCCACCCCCGTCTAGGGGAAGTATACACAAACTTGTTGCCCACT
Organism: Antilocapra americana; assembly: GCA_007570785.1. Taxonomy (NCBI): domain Eukaryota; kingdom Metazoa; phylum Chordata; class Mammalia; order Artiodactyla; family Antilocapridae; genus Antilocapra; species Antilocapra americana. Next base: position 20,587,491 of record ML663009.1, read on the forward strand.
TTGCTCTTGAAGTTCTTAAATAATAGATCATAATATATGTATTTAATTTTAAAACAGCATAACAACTCTGATCTCCAATGAACTCTTTTGACCTTGGGGCTAGCATTGGTCCAGGGTCTGTCCACTCTAATCACATCTTCTGCAGAGCCTTGCCTCAGCGAGCCCTTGCCTGACTCTCTCTGCCTCCCTCAGACCGGGTTGGTAAGCCTCCCAGTCCCCCTGCAGGCTCAGAGCAAGTCTAAGCTCAGGGCGCCCTCTTGTGGTGGTGGGAGTGTGATCCTGACTCGAGCCCCCACTCCCACCTGCTCTCCCAAGATTCTGGAGAGGTCTCCCCACTGTCTGCTGTGGTGCCTGTCCATGTCTGGGGGAGCCACAGGCAAGGGTTCCAGTTCCAAGCCAGTTGGAGATATTGAGTATTAATTTCAGGCCGCTGTAGGGTGTTCTAGTCCATGTTTCCCATCAAAGGCCAGACTACCATGGAAAGCCCAGCTGGGAGTCATCCAGTCACTGCCTTAGGCTGTCAGTCCTTTTGCTGGACAGCTCTGCTGACTAAAATGTCTCACCTCCCACACTGCCCTCCGGGCCTTCTGAGCTCCATGCCAGTCCTACACCCACACACAGAGGAGGTCAGCGCTATTTGTCTATGCATCCATCTAGAGTTGAGTACCCCCTGGAGCTATGCATTAGGCTAGGGGCTGGGAATGGAATAGAGACCAGGCAGTGTCCCTGCCCTCAGGAAGTTTATGGCCTGGTCATGCTTGCAGACCATCCCGGGGCAAGTCCCTCATCCTGGGGCCTGCGTCTCTGGGAAATAGAGGGGACTATAGGGCCCACAGGGCTTCCCAGGTGGTGCTAGTGGTAAGATACCTCCCTGCCAAGACAAGAGACGTAAGAGACACAGCTTAGATCCCTGGGTCGGGAAGATCCCCTGCAACCCACTTCCAGTGTTCTTACCTGGAGAATCCCATGGACAGAGGAGCCTGGCAGGCTATGGTTCATAGGGTTGCAAAGAGTTGGACAGATTGAAGTGACTTAGCACTCATATGGAGCCCACAGAGGGGCACACCTTACCTGAATCTGTGGGTAGGCATCAGGAAAGTCTTCTATGAAGCAGGGACATCTAAGCAGAAATCCCCAGCAAAGAGGAAGGAGGAGGAATGGAGTGTAAGCAGTACAAGCAAAAGGCAAAGCATATGCTACACCCTGAGGGAGCCCACACAGTACAAGCCGGCTGGATCACGGAGTACAAGAGGTGGAAAACCACAAGCGAGGGAAGGTGATGATATTTGCACAGGGAGGACCTTGTATCGGCCTAACTTAGGTGGAAATACTCCACTGGTTTCAGGAGCAGGTGACTTCTGCTGATTGCAACACAGCCTAAGCTTGAGTGCCATGGCACGGGGCGGGAGCCGAGGAGGAGTCTGGCAAGAAGGTTGATTGTGAAGGCACAAGGAGAAATAGGGCAGAGGTGGAGCGGGACTGGGCCTTGGGATGGTTTTGAGTTCTTTTTTAAATGGGAAAGAGTTAAAAATCTTCTCAGGGCAGATGGGCAGGAGGCGGGAAAGAGGGAGATGCAAGAGGAAGAGAGGGGAGTTCTCCAGAGAGGAAGGGGGAGCCTGGGATTCAGAGCCATGGAGTCAGGGGAGAAGGGACATGTCCCCGCCATCAGGACAGGCGGGAATCCTGAAAGGCAGGTGTAGAGGCAGCGGGTAAAGAGGCTTCTGCTCCTGGGAGAGGAGAGGAAGGGGCTGTGAGTGCAGGGTCCCTTCACCCCACCCCCTACCCCTGGGAGTCCATACACTCTCCCAAGAGGAGACACAAGGCAGGAGCTAGGACCCAGAAAGTAAGACCACCATCTCCAGGCATGCAGACGCCACCCCAGAAAAGCTCTGGGCCATAAGGTAGCTGGTGATCTGCCTTCTCTCCCTAGCTTCACGGAAGCCCCCTGAGGTCTGGACTTTCTCCCAAGGATCAGATAGGCCTGTGCCATCCACCTTACTTTGGCCCTCTTCCCATCCACTGTCCATTTTTCTGGGTCCCCATCTGGGACAGTTATTGTCATCAGGATCTCTACAGGAAAACAGTCAGCCTGACTCAGAGGTCCTTTGACAAAGCAGTGCTTATTTACAGAGGTGCCAATGGCCTATGGTCTTTCCAGTAGTCATGTATGGTTGTGAGAATTGGACCATAAAGAAGGCTGAGCGCCGAAGAATTGTTGCTTTCCAACTGTGCTGGAGAAGACTCTTGAGAGTCCCTGGACTGCAAGGAGATCGAACCAGTGAGTCCTAAAGGAAATCAATCCTGAATACTCATTGGAAGGACTGATGCTGAAGCTGAAGCTCCAAAATTTCGGCTACCTGATGTGAACAGCTGACTCACTGGAAAAAAAAACTCTAATGCTGGGAAAGATTGAGGGCAGAAGGAGAAGAGGGTAACAGAGGATGCGATGGTTGGATGGCATCATCGACTCAATAGACATGAACTTGGGCAAACTCCGGGGGATAGTGAGGGACAGGGAGGCCTGGCGTGCTGTAGTCTATGGGATTGCAAAGAGTTGGACATGATTTGGCGACTGAACACCAGTAGGGTGAAGGGACACTGAGACGCTAGGGCTGAAGAGGACCAAGGAGGAATGGTGGTCCAGGAGCCCAGGGAGGTCAGGAGCCTTGGAGGGAGAAAGCCAGGAGCCAGAGCTATGGTACCGAGGAAGCCAGGGGCAGGGAATCCAGGTCTCAAATCTCTCATCCTGCCCTCTGACCTCTTGTGCTTCTCCTGGCTGAGCCACAGGTGAGGGAGCCTAGGTTAGGCTGATCCAGAGGTTGGAGTCCTGGGACACAAAGCAGGGCAGAGGGAGGTGGAGAATGCAGGGGCCCAGGAACAAACAGGGAACCAGCAAGGCCAGTCACCTCTCTGTGGTCACTTGTTCATATAGGAGAATAAACTTGTAGAATACTCTGATGCTTCTCATAGTCAACATACCAACACTTGGTGATAATATAAAGTGATGGCAGATGTGGTGGCAAATTTTCTGTGTCTGCTTGGCTAGGCTACGTTGCTAGTTGTTTGGGCTAATATTAGAGTAAGTGTTGCTGAAAAGGTATTTTGTAGAAATGATTAATGTCTACCGTACAGTCAGTTGCCTTTCAGTAAAGGAGATGATCTTTGATAATGTGGGTGGGCCTCATACAATCAGTTGAAAGCCTAAGAGCAAACACAGGTTTCCTGGAGAAGGAATTCTGCCTCAAGACTCAACATGGAAACTGAGTGAGTTTCCAGCTGCTTGTTCAAGGCTTAATTGCATATTTGTTGTTGCTCAGTTGCTCAGTCATGTCTGACTCTTTGCAACCCCATGGACTGCAGCATGCCAGGCTTCCCTGTCCATCACCACCTCCAGGATTTTGCTCAAATTTGTGTCCATTGAGTCGGTGATGCCAACCAATCATCTCGTCTTCCGTTGTCCCCTTCTCCAGCCTTCAATCTTTCCCAGCAACAGGGTCTTTTCCAGTGAGTCAGCTCTTTACACCAGGTGGCCAAAGTACTAGAGCTTCAGCTTCAGCATCAGTCCTTCCAATGAATATTCAGGACTGATTTCCTTTAGGATTGACTGATTTGATCTCTTTGCTGTCCAAGGCACTCTCAAGGGTCCTCTCCAAAACCATTCAAAGACATTGATTCTTCAACACTCAGCCTTTTTTATTGTCCAGCTCTTACATCCTTACGTGACCACTGGAAAAACCATAGCTTTGACTAGACAGACCTTTGTTAGCAAAGTGATGTCTCTGCTTTTTAATACACTGTCTAGGTTTGTCATAGCTTTTCTTCCAAGGAGTGTCTTTTAATTTCATGGCTGCAGTCACCATCTGCAGTGATTTTGGAGCCCCCCAGAAATAAAGTCTGTCACTGTTTCCATTGTTTCCCCATCTATTTGCCATGAAGTGATGGGACCAGATGCCATGATCTTAGTTTTTTGAATGTTGAGTTTTAAGCCAACTTTTTCATTCTCCTCCTTCACCAAGAGGCTCTTTAGTTCCTCTTCACTTTTTGCCATTAGGTGGTGTCATCTGCATATCTGAGGTTATTGATATTTCCCGGCAATCTTGATTCCAGCTTGTGCTTCATCCAGCCCAGGATTTCGCATGATGTACTCTACATATAAGTTAAATAAGTCGGGTGAAAATATATAGCATTGACATACTCCTTTCCCAATTTGGAACCAGTCTGATGTTCCCTGTCCATAACTGTTGCTTCTTGACATGCATACAGGTTTCTCAGGAGGCAGGTAAGGTGATCTGGTATTCCCATCTCTTTAAGAATTTTCCACAGTTTGTTGTGATCCACACAGTCAAAGTCTTTAGTGTTGTCAACGAAGCAGAAATAGATGTCTTTCTGGAATTCTCTTGATTTTTCTATGATCCAGTGAATGTTGGCAAGTTGATCTCTGGTTCCTCTGCCTTTTCTAAATCCAGCTTGTACATCTCAAAGTTTTCAGTTCATATACTGTTGAAGGTTAGCTTGAAGGATTTTAAGCATTACCTTGCTAGCATGTAAAATGAGTTCAATTGTGTTTATTTATGTATATATATATATAAACAACTATATATATGTGTATATATCAACTGTATGTGTGTGTGTATATATACACACATGTATCAACTGTATCACATACATATATATATATCAACTGTATATATATGTGTATGTGTGTATATATACATATATATATGTCTGCATGTACACACACACACACACATTCTGTTCTGTTTCTCGGACGAACCCTGGCTGATACAGCAGCCATGTGGGGAGACGGGGCCTTTCACACACTGCTAGTGCTAATGTAGAATAATCTGGAACAGAGCCATCTGGAGGTAGATGAAGAGTATCTACCGAATACTGGCCATAGGAGCCAGTCACAGGAAGCAATTCAATTGCCCAGCTTCTCTGGTGGCTCAGACGGAAAAGGAAAGCAATGCAGGAGACTGGGTTCCACCCCTGGGTCAAGAAAGTCCCCTGGAAAAGGGCATGGCAAACCACTCCAGTATCCTTGCCTGGAGAATTCCGTGGACAGGAGAGCCTGGCGGGCTACGGTCCATGGGGTCGCAGAAAAGTCAGACACAACTTAGCAACTCAGTAACAAGTCAGACGGCCAACAATTTACAGTAGGATGCTGAGCAGCAACTACATGGTGAATGCCAGCGTTTAGGAAGATCCCCTAGAGAGGCCCTCTCTCTTAGTGAGCAATGGAACTGGGGTCTTGGAAGGTGGTGAAGTCATCCTGAGATGGGACTGGGCTGGTACCCACATTTCTCATCTGCATTGTTAGCCTCAAGCTTTGCTTCTGGGGAAGAGTCTGGGCCCCACTTTTGGCCAGATTCCTCTGTGGCTCCACCCACCCTATCCAGGTGCCTTGAAGACCCTGGGCAGAGGAAAAGGCTTGGGGAAGAACACCTCCTCTGCTTATCCCCTGGCAGGACTGACGCTGGTCCTTGAAAACAGGTACAGAAAGAGGCATGTCCACTTGAAAAGGATATCTCCCCAGTCCTCAACCCCTAACTTGACCATGGCCAAGCAAACCTGGCTCCCTGCACAACCCTCTGACCAGCACAGTTCAAGGGGCAGCAGCAGCCTGTTCTGCGGGTGCTGGGGAGCAGAATAATGGGGCAGCCTGGCAAGCCCCTTTCCCTCTTCAAGGTCTGAGGGGAAGGCTCCTCCCTCTAAGGAGTTGTGACTCCTGGAACTTGCCCAACTCTGAAACACTTCAGTCTCTGCCCTGTGCTCACACAGTCCCCTCTACCTTGCCAAATCCTGACCAGCCTTCAACCTCAACCCATGTCCCATCCCATCCCAGGAAACCTTCCTCAGTCAACTCAGCCATGCATGTCCCTCCTCCTTGGAAGTCCTCAGTATCTGGCCCAGCACTTCATATTACAGCCTCTTTATACTAGAAGATACTCTGAAAGTGAAGAGGCTTTCAAGATCCCTGGCTGGGACTTGCCTGGGGGTCCAGTGGCTACGACTTCATGCTCCCAGTGCAAGGGACCCCGGTTTGATCCCTCATCAGGGAACTAGATCCCACGTGCTGCAATTAAGAATTCACATGCTGTAACTAAACTATATATATATATACACACACATATATATCCTGCATACCACAACCAAGACCCAGCACAACCAAAATATGTAATATTTTTTTAAAAAGTAAATGACTTTTAACAAAATGCCTGGTTTAGTTGTCTTGGGTTTATAAATGAGGAAATGGCTGCTCTTCTCATGAACAGTAACAATATTAATGGCAGCTAGCACAGTGAGCATTCTCTTTGTGAAGGGCACTTAACACATATAAATTCACTGGAGTCTCACAATTAAGCCCGTTTTGTAGCTGAGAGAGCTGAGGTATAGAGAGGTAAAGTAACAAATCAATACTGCACAGCAAATAAGAATCCTGGCCAGCAGTAGGCCCATGAAAAGATGTTCAACCTCGCTAATTGTTAGAGAACTGCAAATCAAAACTACCATGAGGTATCACCTCACTCCGGTCAGAATCAGTTCAGTTCAGTCGCACAGTCGTGTCCAAGTCTTTGCAACCCCATGGACTGCAGCACATCAGGCCTCCCTGTCCATCACCAACTCCCAATGTTTACTCAAAATCATGTCTATTGAGTTTGTGATGCCATTCAGCCATCTCTTCCTCTGTCGTCCCCTTCTCCCACCTTCAGTCTTTCCCAGCATCAGGGGCTTTTCCAATGAGTCAGTTCTTCGCATCAGGTGGCCAAAGTATGGGAGTTTCAGCTTCAGCATCAGTCCTTCCAATGAATATTCAGGACTGATTTCCTTTAGGATGGACTGGTTGGATCTCCTTGCAGTCCAAGGGACTCTCAAGAGTCTTCTCCAACAACACAGTTCAAAAGCATCAATTCTTCGGCGCTCAGCTTTCTTTATAGTCCAACTCTCACATACATACATGACTACTGGAAAAGCCATAGCTTTGACTAGACGGACCTTTGTTGGCAAAACAATGTCTCTGCTTTTTAATGTTCTGTCTAGGTTGGTCATAACTTTTCTTCCAAGGAGCAAGCATCTTTTGATTTCATGGCTGCAGTCACCATCTGCAGTGATTTTGGAACTCAAAAAAAATAAAGTCAGCCACTGTTTCCACTGTTTCCCCATCTCTTTGCCATGAAGTGATGGGACCAGATGCCATGATTTTAGTTTTCTGAATGTTGAACTTTTTCACCTTTTTCACTCTCCTCTTTCACTTTCATCAAGAGAATGGGAAAGTCTAGAGATCTCTTCAAGAAAATTAGAGATACCAGTCAGAATAGCCGTCATTTAAAAGTCTACAAATAACATGCTGGAGAGGGTATGGAGAAAAGGGAATCCTCCTACACTGATGGTGGGAATGTAAATTGGTACAGCCATTACAGAAAACAATATGGAGTTTCCTCAAAAGTCTAAAAATAAAATTGCCATATGATCCAGCAATCCCATTCCTGGCCACATATCCAGACAAAACTCTAATTTAAAAAGATACATGTACCCCTATGTTCATAGAAGCACTATTTACAATAGCCAAGATATGGAGACAACTTAAATGTCCACTGACAGGTGAATGGATAAAAAAATAAAAAGTGGTACATATATCAGTGGAATACTACTCAGTCATAAAAAAGAATTAAAATACCATTTACAGCAACATATTAAGTGAAGTAAATCAGAAAGACAAATACCATATAATATCACTTACATGTAGAATCTGAAATATAACACGAATGAACTTATGTACAAAACAGAAACAGACTCACAGACATAGAGAACAGACTTGTGGTTGCCAAGGGAGCAGGGATGGTGGGGAAGAATAGATTGGGAGTTTGGGATTAACAAATGCAAACTATTATATATATATGTGTGTGTGTGTGTGTCTGCAACTGAATCACTCTGCTGTACAACAGAAACACAACATTGTAAATTAATTATAGTTCAATGAGTGTGTGCTTCATTCATGTCCGACTCTGTGACAGTATGGACTGTAGCCTGCCAGGCTCCTCTGGACAAGAATACAGGAGTGGGTTGCCATGCCCTCCTCCAGGGGATCTTCCTGACCCAGGGATTGAACCCGGGTCTCTTATATCTCCTGCATTATTCTTTACCATTAACACCACCTGGAAAGCCCTAAAATAGAATTTAAAACAAAACAAACAAACAAAAAAAACAAACGTATTTCCAGGATTTGATCCCTGGAGAAGTCTGGCACAGAATTTTCATCTATCTGATGGTGTCTTTTACTGTTTCCCCACCTGTGTCTGTCTCATCTTCTTAAGTGCATAAGTTTTGTCATATCTTTTCCTAGTAATACCCATCCGCAGCTGCATCCCCTCCTCCACAAAACTGAGCACACAGTAGGTGATTTAGGAGTTGTCCCTAGACGGGCTGCCAAGAGAGCAGGGACACATCTCCCGACACCAGGTGGCAGCATTGGCCAAAAATTCTCTCAGAACTCTGCGTCAAGAGCTATCAGTCAAGTAAAAATTTAAACTTTTATTTCTGGTACAAATGATAAATATTTTGCATTAAAAATCTGGAATTCAAGTTTTCCTCATACTTCATGCTCTCTCCCTGTCCCAGAACCTTACAAAAATATTTCTGTTTAGAGGGAGTAAGCCGGCACCTGTTCCCTCAGCAAAGTCCCGGTTTGCAGAAAGGCACAGACGGTCTGTCAGGGTGGGGGGCGGTGGCCTCAGAGGCCAGCAGAGAGAGGGATGCGCTGAGACCCGCGGTTGGGGCTGCTCCCCCTCTGGTGCAATGTCTCGCCCCCTCCTCGCTGGGCAGTGCACAGGGGCCAGGTCCTTCCCAACGGTGGGGCAGGGGTTGTGTGTGGGGAGGCGGGTACGACAGGCACAGACGCCTCTCAGGGTCTAAACCTTCAAAGAGTTAGATACAAGAGTCATAGGCCATCACATTTTGGGTGCTTGAAAGTGAACACTTCAGGGAGATGAAGGCGGGGAGGCAAGCTTGGAGAATCCCCCTTCTCCCTGGGGCCCCAAGGAAGGCACAGGGCGGAAGTAGGGGATGCCTTCATGAGTTGACCCTTGCCATATGACACCCCTTTCACAGTCACGGGTGAGTGGGCCAGAGGCTCCGGGATTAGGTGACGGGAAGGAAGAGCCATAAGGCCTCGGTTGTCGGGGAGGGGGAGGCACCCCCTTTGGCGGCTGGGGGAGGGGCGGTGGGTCCCGGGCAGCTGCCTCGGGGACCACCCCTCATCCCAGCCTGGCTAGGGATCCTCATCCCAGAGGCACAGCTGCTTCTGGGGCACATAGAAGTCGAAGCTGTAGTTCTTCTGGCAGCTGCGGATGCCACACTTGTAGGGCGCGGGGCGGTCGCGACCGTGGCAGTACTTGAGCATGCAGGGGTACCAGGCCAGGCTCAGACCATAACGGCAGATGCAGGGCTTCCCGCGGTCTCCCACCTGCCCACAGCGAGGCAGCAACGCCTGCTCGGAGGCCTTGGGGAGAGCCTCGAACACGGAGCCATCCACACCTGGGAGAGAAGGCGGGGGTCAGGGTGGGGGCGGGGGCCTCCCCGCATGGCCCCTTCAGACATCCCAGCACCCCCATGAGCTAAGTGTTATCATCCTTATGTTACAGATGAGAAAACTGGCCCAGAGAGGTAACCGGCCTGGCTGACGTCACACAATAAGTAGGGATTCAGGACTGTCTGACTTCAGGGCCTCCACTTGCCTCTGCCAGTGCCACGCCATCCAATGCTTAAAACCGTTTCTGTGCTGGACATGATGGCTCAGAGGTGTAGGGAGAAGGAGCAGGAAAGCAAGGGAAGCTTCTAAAAGAGGTGGTATCTGAGGAGGGCCAGGGAGGGAACGACGCACAAACATGCTTGGGAAGTCAGGGTAGCCAGGACACAGGGTACACATGCGCAGGATGCTGGGGGCACACAGCAGTGACCTAGCGCAGGCTCGGCTCAATGACCACGGGAAGAACCACCCCTGGTCCCTGGGGGACAGCATCTGGCTTGCACCTCGGTCTGGGGTGCAGCCCACAGGGGAGGGGCAGGTGTTGTGCGGGACACGGCCACAGCTGTATCGGACATTTCTAAATCCAGTGGTACCCTGGGAGGAGCAGGCATTTCTCTTATGCTCAGCCAGCCAGGCAGAAGGACCAGGGACCTGGCATTGGAATGGTGACATCCCTCTGCCCTCCCTACAGACAGGAGCTGAGGACAGGGCTGGGAAAGATGACAGGGAGATGGGCCAGGAGTGAGGTCACACAGGCCCGGAAGGCAGGGACCATGGGAGGATGGAAGACGTCCTCAAGGGTTCTGGAGGAGAGATGCTGGGCCCCCAGAAGTGTGAAGGGAAGGAGTGGAGCTGAACTCTGAGAGGCAGCAGCAGAGGTAGCCAGGTGGGAACGGGTGTCTTTGGGCCCCATCCAGACGCTGGTTCCTGCGCATGTCCACAACAGGTCTCACCTGTGTTCTCACTTAGGGCACAGAAGGGGGTGGGGATGGGGAATGCCTTGGAATTCCCTCCCCAGGGCCTAGTAGAGTCACCGTTCTGCGTGTCCCTACCTGGAATCGATCCCTTTCATTGACTCCCCTCAATAAAGAGCCACGCAGGCGTCACTTCCTCCAGGAAGCCCTCCCTGATCAGTCCCAGCTGGGTGGAGAACTCCTGTATCTCATCATCACTCCCCATCATATTTGAGATGATACAGCAGTGGGCTGCACCCAGCTGACCTTGCTCCAGCCAGAAATGGACGTCTTCCTGGCGGGTGTAGATGGCATCCACGGCCTCAGCACACACGTTGCGGAGATGGGGGCTCAGCAGCGCCCCCTGGCTGAAGTTGACGGCGATGTCCATGTGCATTTGCTCTGGGCCCCGCACTTCCTCAGCCTGCCGCACTGCCCGTGGGTTTTTCTGGGTGGAAGAGAAGAGTTGTCCACACCCGGCCTCAGACAACCCCCTGCCCACTCTTTCCCTGGTCCCTGATTGTCAGACAAGCCCAGCCTGGCTGCCATCAGAACCTTGGGGCCAGCTGCAGGGTGACAGTCAGAGGGAACCAGCTCCCCTCCACCTGGTGGAAAAACTGATAACCAAGGCACAGTTGAGCCTTTTCAGCTCGCCACTGGGCTGACCTAAGGGAGAATTCTGATGTGTTGCTGGGGGGTGGGAGTCGTGATGGTGTTGGAGGTGGCCAGGCCAGTTGTCCCAGGCTCAGTGACCGCTGGGGTCCTGTACTTTCCAACATCCAGGTAACTGAGTCTCTCTGGGAAAAGCAGACAGAAGGGTGGGACCTAGGACAGGTCCTGCTGAAGAGTTTAGGGAGCTTACATGAGGCTGGGGAGAGGCCCAGGGTCGGGGAAGGGACTGGGGGCAGGCAACAGGCTGAGGGGTTCCCAGGCTGCACTGAACGCATCACATGCTCCATCCCACTTCATTCTCACTGTGACCCATCTCTCAGTGAGAAGATAGGGGCTTTGCAGGACTTTCCTGGAGGGCCAGTGGTTAAGACCGAGCTTCAAATGTAGGGGTGTGGGTTCCATCCCGGGTTGGAAAACTAAAATTCCTCATGTCCTGTGGTGTGGCCAAAAAAAAATAGGGACTTGGAAGGGAGGTGACACATCTAGAGTCACCCAGATGATGAGTGGCGGTGCCACAGCTGAAGGAGGATCTGACTTGCCTCCATCATAAACGGGGAGGGGCTGAGGTTAGGGGGCAGGAAGAATCTGCGAGATGGAGGTTCAGTGCAGATTAGGGACCTGGGGTTATGGGGTCAGGTGTGGCCTGGGGTAAAATCAGGGGGTTCAAGATTAGAGGCTAAGAGTGGGGGGCCAGGGATTAGGTGGATTAGGGTGGGGTGGGAGACTGAGGCTGGGATGGATGGGGTCCAGGCCAGGGCTCAGCTGCAGGGGTGCATGCAGGCTCTGGGGCAGGCCTAGGGTGGGCACTCACCTGCCTTAGCTTGGCCATGGCCTCGCTGGGAATGATCTCGTTGTGGTGCAGCCGGCTGACGAAGCAGAGAGCCTGGAACTGACTCTGCCCCTTCTCCAGCTCCCCCAGAATCAAGGCCCGGAAGATCTTCACATCCTAATGGGGAAGGGCAGAAGGATGGGGGCTGGTTGGAGGGGGTGGGGCCTCCTCACAGTTCCCCCCGCCCAGTGCTCAGCTCAGACTCCCCCAGAGGACATAGGCCTGGACACTGTCCTGCAACGGACACCTCCCTCCTGCTGGCCTGGGAATTTTTGTCTTTCCCATTTAAACCCGTGACTTAAAATAAAGAACACACCCCAGATGTTCCAAAGCCTTCTGGAAAGTTCACATAGTGAACTGATAGAAAGCTTTCCAAAACAAGGCTGTTTAAAAGTACAGAGCTTCACCTTAAAGGAAACCACCTCTCTTGGTACCTGGTTCATTCATAGCTGATGTTTCCCCTCTGTGGCACTCCTGTGTTCTCTGATCAGGGTGAGTCAGGGCCCCTATGACCACCTGACTAGCGTGCCTGTCACGAGGGAGAGGCTGCAATTTTTACAAGCACAGATCTCAGAGTTCCTCTCGCTGACTTTCTCATTCAGTAGGTTTGGGGAGAATGCCCCCGGTGCTTCTGGCCATCCAGGCTCCTAGCCACCTGCATCTCAGATGGAGGTGGCAGGGTCAGGATGGGGTTAAGGGCAGACACAGCAGCAGCTGTTGCCAATGGCGTGCTGCGATGGCTCACCTTTCCCCTTCCCTCCCCACTTCCCCTTTCCCCGTGGGGTTACTAATGGCATGATCAGCTGGCCAAGGCTCCTTCCTGTCACTGACTCACTGTGTGAATCAGGGAGGCCAGAGGGGGGCAGAGGGAGAAGGGAGAGGGGCTATGGGATGGGGTCCCCTTTCCAATCTGGCTGCTGGGACCCTGGGCACCCTAGGTGTCCCTTGCTCTCACCCAGCTCTGTGCCTTGGCTAACGGCTCCCGATGAGACATTAGCAGGTCCCAGTCAGCAGTGGTCCAAGTGTGTGAGGATCCCCCCTGCCTGGGATGACCCTGGTCACACTGATGGGTGCCCCACGAGCCCTGGTGGCCCTGCACCCACACAGGGGGTATAGAGCCCGTACAGATATGAATCCTTCAATGTCCGTCGCCTGGGCTCACTCACCGAACATCCTGGTTCACTGAGCGCTTCCTGCCAAGTTAAATGCTCTGAGAACAGGGTCTGAGGGGCCCCTTTGGATTCCGGTGTAGGTAGTGAAGGGCCCAGGGTTCCCCTCCAAGTCTGCAGTGTATTAGTGGTGTCCAGGCTCATCTCCCAGTTTCTCTAAGCCGTGTTTGTAAAGTGGGGATGATGCCACTTTTACCCGGAGGGTTGTGGTGAGGACAGAACAGGCTGGTGTGAAGGGAAAGCACAGAGAATGCCCGCCGGGAGTTAGGTGCTCAGCGGCGCTGGCTGGGGCCCCTGTCCCACTGCAGGTGACCAGCCACTGTGACAGGTGATCTGAAACTGGTCAGTGCCATCATCCCACAAATCCCCATGCCCTTTTTGTCCTTTTCATTGTTTGTTTGTTTTAGAGTCTTTTGATGTGGACCATTTTTAAAATCTTTATGGAATCTGTTACAATACTGTTTCAGCCTTATGTTTTGGTTTTTGGGTCCCAAGGCACGTGGGATCTTATCTTAGCTCCTGGACCAGGGATCACATTGGTACCCTCTGCGTTGGCAAGCAAAATCTTAACCACTGGATCACCAGGGAAGTACCTCCCCATGCCCCATGCCCTTTGGAAGTCCTCGGACTCTACAAGGACTTTCCCTACTTCCCTTCACTGTAAATGATCTCTGGAACACTGAGGGGTGGGCGTGTCCAGGGAGATTTTCCACCAAGATTGTAGAAAGGGAGACTGAGGCCTAGCTGGTGAGAAAGGTTATGTTAGGTTCCTCCTGGTCCCAGACTTGGAGGGAAGGTGAATCACAGCTCGGGTAACCTCAGCTTCCTCTCAGCAGGAAATCCGCTCTCAGGCCAGGAGGCTAGGCTCTCCCTGCCCCGCCAATCCTTGGTCATCCAATCTTCCACACCCTCGGGTCGGCTGAGGGGAGATTGGATTTGGTACATGTGTGCATTTTCCGCTCAGTTTCTGCCAGGTGAGACTTGATACCAGATTTCCCCTCCTGGGGCTGAGTTAGGCGGATGTCCCTGGCAGAAGCCCCAGGCAGGATCTAAAGTCCGGGTATTTTCAGTCATGATCCTCGAAGAGTATGCCATCTGGGATATTCACAGCATCTTCTCCGATACCACAAGCACGCGCCAGAGCCTGTGGTCTGTGGGCTGCCCCGAGCTGGCCTCATGGCTTGGACCCCGCCCATCTACCACTAGAAGGATTTGAACTTCTAGACCAGACCTGGGGGTGAATGAAATCTGTCAGAATATTTTCCCTGCTTCTAGATTAAATAACAATGTCAATGACAACAGCAAAATGCTACCAAAATGGGAATTTGACTGCGGGTGAAGTGAAGTGAGGGGATGAGAATTTTTTGTTGAGATAGATTTCCTCTATGTCTCTCATTTTTTTTTTTTCTTTTGCAGGACAAAGATTTATTGAAGTTTATAACTGGAAGAGACAAGTCACTGTTACCATGAGTCAAAAAGGATATATCGTCCATTCAAATCTTCACAATAACAGGAGGTAGGAACTATGATTATTACTGTGTTTGGAATGGATACCTTGCTCAAGGTCATGAGACCAAGAGGAAACGCAGCCAAAATTTTTAACCCAGGCAGCCTGCCTCCAAAATCCAAACTCTTGCAACCATAATGCACAACTGCTTCTAGATCAACTAATCTCTTTGATGCCCAGTTACAGACCAGATGGTAAGGAGACTGCCTGCAGTGCAGAGACTCAGGTTTGACCCCTGGGTCAAGAGGATTCCCTGGAGAAGGGGACAGCAACCCACTTCAGTATTCTTGGCTGGGGAATTTCATGGACAGAGAAACCTGGTGGTCTACAGTTCCTGGGGCTGCAAAGAGTCAGACATGACTGAGTAACTACCACTTTCACTTTCTAAAGAAACTAAAGCTCAGGCCCAGAGAGTGTGGTCTGCTCTCAGCCACAGAGCCAGTGAGTGACAGAAGAGCATGCAGGGCCCTCTTCCCGCCGTGTGGTCTGCATGTCCTCTGCAGACCTGCCCCAAAACCATGGTGGCTCCCATTCAAGGTTGTGTGTGACTAACAGTCAACAGCATCTGACGCAAACATCAGGGTAAGATGACGCAGGATCACCTTTCTAATCCCTCTGCCTGCTCTGCCCAGGGCCTCTGTAAACCCTGAATTTTCCAACCTTCTTAATCTGTATCTCCAGGAAACCAAGTTCCCTGTGCTGAGCCCAGGAGGGAGACAGCAGTCCAAGAAGCTGGATCTCTGTGGCTCCATCATCATGACCAGTGTCTCTCCTACCTTCTATTCCCCACACCTCAGACTCACTACCAGGGCCCCCTTTCCCTCCAGCACAGAGGATAGGGCAGGGGGAGAGGGCCCCTGCTTCAGGGAACATCTGACCAGATGCTAAGCTCCCAGCTTTCCTCCTTGCCCAAGAATCCCCTGGGATGATCCACCCAGATGTGGCCTAATGCCCAAGGCAGACAACACAGCTGGGAAAGAGCATATGGCAGGCTTTTCAGGCCCAGGTCTCAGGCTAGGACGTCCAAGATGAGCAGTTCCTATAAGGCTCCTTCTCCCATGGGCTCCTAGGAACCTCTAGCCCCCCCCAGGAGCAGGCCACCAGGAAGAAGAGGAGGGGATGGTACCAGGGCTGAAACTGGGCCACACAGAGGGAATGGTCACAGAGATACAGCAAGTCTGCTATACGAACTTTCAAGCTGCGAATGTTCAAAGATGCCAACATGCGTCTGGTTCCAGCAAGAAGTCAGAACCTGTGCGATCAGCGTCAGGCGAGTGAGCTTGCAGCTTGTCCTCCATCTCCTCTTGCTGATGATCCTTCAGCTCCACCATCTCCCACATCCTCTCCCTCCTCCAGCCGGTAACTCTTCTTGCCTGTTCACTCGATGCCAGCACCCGTATGCCAGCTACTGTACAGTACTACCATACTTTTCAAAGTGCTGTATTATAAGATTAAAAATGTTTTGTATTTTGTGTTTGTTTTTTTATGTATTATTTGTGTGAAAAGTATAAATCCATGACAGTACAGTACTATATAGCCAACTGTGTTAGTTGGGGACCTGGGCTAACCTTGATGGACTTAACAAACATACTGAACTTACGAACGTAGTCCCAGAAGGGAACTCATTTGTATGTAAGGAGCTTACTGTAGTGAGCATTTGCTGAAGTCCTTTGTGGGTCGTTTCAAGGTTCTCAGAGAGCAGGACAGTTAAGAGCAAAGGCTCTGGAGCCAGTGCTGCCCACATTCAAATCCTGGCTTTGCTGATACACGCCATGTCACCCTAGGGGATTCACTTGACCTCTCTGTATCTTAGTTTCCACATGTGTAAAATGAGTACAACCAACAATACCTACACCTCAAGGGATTCCTGTGAGGAAAAATGAGTGAAAGGTCTCAGAACAGCATGGGCTGGATTCAGGAAAAATGAGTGAAAGGTCTCAGAACAGAATGGGCTGGACTCCTTTAGTTTTTCTCTAGAATTGTTGCAATCCCTGGACTAGCTCCAACTGTGATCAACTCCAGACCTGCAGAGGCAAGAGAAAAGAGCTTTCTCCTAGAGACACTTCAGAGAACCAAAGAAGACAGGTGACTCTGCTGGAGCTTGCAGGTAATCAGCAAATTGGTGGGAAAGCGCTGACTAGCACCACCTGGGGCAGGGCCTTCACACGTGGCAGGGCAGGGCAGTGGGCAAGACCAAGGTCAAAGCCCCAATCTTCAAGGGACTCCTAGGGGAAGCTGACCTACAACTGAAGTCAGCGCCCATGATGAGGGCTAGGGTTGAGGTTTATGCAAAGTGCTACAGGGTAAAGGGGAAAGTGAAAGTCGCTCAATCATGTCGACTCTTTGCAACCCCATGGACGCACAGTCCACGGCATTCTGCTATAGGGTAAAGGTTGGTTGAGGAAGTGCTCCTGTCCCTTTAGGCATGGGGCTGGGAGGGGTGGAGGGAGGGAAGACTTACTAGAGCAGGGGTCCTCAACCTTTTTGGCACCAGGGACAGGTTTCCTGGAAGACAATTTCCCCACAAAGCGGGTTGGGGGATGGGGGGCTGGCATGGATGGATGGTTTGGGGATGATTCAGGCACGTTACATTTATTGTGTGCCCTATTTCTATTGTCATATCAGCTTTGCCTCAGATCATCAGGCACTAGATCCTGGAGGCTGGGAAGCCCTGTACTAGAGTGAAGGATATTTCACTGGTTCTGGACAATGAGAAGATAGGGGGCTTTCTAGCCAAGAGAGGGGCAATTACAGAAAATGTGTGTGTGTGCTATGCACTCGGTCATGTCCGACTCTCTGTGACCCCGGGGACTGTAGCCTGCCAGGCTCCTCTGTCCATGGGATTTTCCAGGCAAGAATACTGCAGTGGGTTGTCATTTCCTACTCCAGGGGCTTGTCTCAACCCAGGGATCGAACCTGCGTCTCTTGCACCTCCTGCATTGGCATGAGCGCCACCTGGGAAGCCCCATTACAGAAGATGGGGAGGTACAAAGGCATCTTAATGCCCCCACCCATCCATCTCTTCATGCTACCATCTTATGATCTGCCTAATGCCCTTCCAAGGCTTCTTTTGTCCTCACCATAAAATGTACCCCCCAGAGGGTGGCATCCATATCTTTCCTGACAGTTCTGAGCATTGAACCAAAGAGATGGCAGTTTCCAGAATAAGTGAGGCCATGTGCCTTTCTATGAGTTGATGCCTGTCAGGGATGTCCTGTCCCATCCTGCCCAGCATCCTTCAGGACTCAGTTCACATGCATCCATCACCTCCACCAACCCTCCAGCAGAGCTGGCCAGGTCCAATCCCTACCTTCCTCTCACTGTGCTCTTTCCTTGTCTTTCCTTCCAGACTCAGCTCCTTGAGACTGGGATAGTATATTATTTGCAGTGTATCCCCACCCACTAGAACACAGCAGGTGCTCAATACATACCTGGAAATGAATAACTGAAGCATGGACTGAACAAACAAGAGCAGGCCAGGGTCCTAAGGAAAGTGATGGGAGTAGCAGGGAGGGAGGGAGGGAAAGAGGGGAGGGCAGTGAGAGTGGAAGGAAGAGGCTGGTGGGAGGGCAGGGACAGGGTCTGAGAGCCCAGTCAAGGAGTCTGAGCTTCATCTAGCAGACCACTGGAAGTCATCACTGGATTTTCAGCCTGGAGGTGACATGTACAAATCTCTGGCTTAGAGCTGAATCAGAAACTTGAGCTGTGCTAGGTCATCATGCATCTGATCTAAACACCTTGGAAGGGCCCCAGTCCTTGTGTAGTGTCTTCTGCCTGGGCAACAAGCCTCCCAGGCCCTCCATGCTGTGCCCCTGGACAGCGGCTCCACGTTCTCTACGCAGTGTCCTCAGGCTGACACAAAGCTGAGCAAACGCACCCATGCTCTGGGGCCTCCATCGTAAACCTCTTGCCCCCAGTAGGAAGACGGCTCTCCTTGTACCTGGGCTCTTGCAGGCTGGTAGTCCTACAGCTGCAATTTTGGCTTCTAGAAGGTTCAGGGGAGCTTTTTCATGCTCCAGTGAGATTCCAGCAGGGGATATGACCTTCAAGGTCACCCAGCTGCAGGGCCAGGCCCAGGCGCCCAGATTTTCTGACTCAATCCTGTGATCTTTCTGCTCTTCCCAGCTCCCCGCTGATTCCTCTCCCAGACATTCTATTCTTCTCTGCGTCCACTCCCTGCCTGAGACCCTCTGTATCTCACTGGGAGAAGGCTGTTCTGGGAAAAGCAGGGGGCAGCCCTCTGCACTTACAAGAGCAGACAGCCCGTGCCAGGTCCCTGCTGCTGCCTTCTGGGGGAGAGGCTCCAGGGAAGGCTTGGTGTTGGGGACAGGAGGTGACCCTGCAGACGGAGCCCAGGGGAGCACCGATGACCCTGGCGCTGTCACACGAGCCCGACTGCCAGCTTCCAGAATGAAAGGGGGAAACAAACCTCTCTTGTTTTGACTGCTATGGGGTTTTATGTTACAGCCAAGTCGAATTGTAACTGTACACACAGACAGACACCTGCGTGCCCCCATTCAGGGGCCACGTGGCCATAATCTTTCACCCAGAGGTGCCGATTCTCGAACCATCTCCCATCTTTCACCCAGCGGCACCTATGCCCCTCCTGCCAGGGCCCACACTTCCGCTTGGCCGTGGGCCCCTCCTCTCTCGCACCACTGCTCCTAGGAGCACGTTTCCTTCCTCGTGGCCTCTCCCAGGAGTCTCCACGTCACCCCCTTTCTCTTGATCACCCGCAGCATCCTTCACATGTAGTTACACATGCCCATCTTCTCCAGACAGTCTCTCCACACCCTTTTCCCGCCCTCCCTTCTCCCCGCAAAGTCTCACATACACAGACACACAGACACACACACACACACACACACAGCGTCTCCCATGTCTTCTCACACATCAGCCTCTGCACACACCGCACACAGGCTGTTACACTCACCTACCTCCAGGCACTCACACCCGCCTCTCCAACAAGCATCCTCTCCCAGTTCACCGCCCCAGCCCAGCCTGACCAACCCCCTTCCTCCTCTGCCCTTCTTTCCACCACCAGCTCCCAGCTCCCCCTGACTGCAAGCACTCTTCCTCAGCTCCCTTTTCCAGAAAGCCCACCATGGGGAGGTGCAGGGAGGCTCTCCCATCTCAGACCTCACTGCCCACCCAGCCCTGGACCACGGGGGAACTGAAAATGAAGAGGGCCAGATGGTGGGGCTGCTGTGCTGGGCTGGGCTGCTCAGGCATGTCCGGGCATGTCCAGCTCTTTGCTACCTACCCCATGGACTGTAGCCCACTAGGCTCCTCTGTCCATGGGATTCTCCAGGCAAGAATACTGGTGTGGGTTGCCACGCCCTCCTCCAGGGGATCTTCCCAACCCAGGGATTGAATCCAGGTCTCCTGCATTGCAGGTGGATTCTTTATCATCTGAGCTACCAAGGAAGTCCAAGAATACCGGAGTGGGTAGCCTATCCCTTCTCCAGGGAAACTTCTCCACACAGGAATCAAACCGGGGTCTCCCGCATTGCAGGTAGATTCTTTACCAGCCAAGCTACCGGGAAAGCCATGGTGGAACTGACCTTCCCTCAAATGCCCTCTCCCAGCCCACCTCTGGGCCACCGTGGTTACACAGCTCAGGCTGAAGGCCACGCTCCAGGTCCCCGCTGAGGACCTGTTCCTCTCTCCCCCTGGCCCTCAGATGGCACACACTGTCTCCTGGGAGCTTCCTCTGCCATCTTGGTCTCCTTCTCATCACACCGGAGTATGAGGTTTTGAGGCCCGTCCTGCGCCAACCCAAATATTTACTGCTTGGCTCCTGGCTGGAGCCGCTTTATAGCTAGAGAGGGGCTGGCTTCCCTGTGCCTGGAGGGGCAGCCAGGGAGCAGGGCCCTGCTCACTCCACGCTGGCTGCCCCAGGGCAGGCACAGGAGCACCTGGGTTGCTCTGGTCGGATCCCTGGAGCAGACACAGAGGCAAATGGAATCAACCCGAAGTCAAGCCAAATACGCTCCCCAGCTGGTGCCTGGGGAGGCAGGCTGTCCCATTAGGAGATGCGTGTAGACCCCAGGGGCTACGCCTGGACGGAGACTTCTCGTTACAGGTCATCCATGCAACCACCCCCTGCGGGCAGTGCCCCCTGCCCTCCCCAGGCCCCCAGCACTCTGCCAGCCAAATCCCAAAGGTCACCCTTGTCCCAACTGCTCCAGGAACAATGTGCGGCTTTATGTGGGTCGACTGCACCCCAATGTCCCGCTGACTCAGGACTCCTGAGATGGGGCTCCACGCTTCCTGCTCACTCGCATTCCCAGCCCCAGCGCCTCCCTCCCTCATCCCCAGACCTTCATTAGAACCTACTCCCACCCCCCGGGGGAGCTGCCACTTAAACACTTGCCAACTGAAAGGATGGGAGTCCTAATGATGTCTGGGTCCCCAGAACAGGAACAATCTGCTTGGCTGTGTCAGGAAGGAGGGCTGGGGCCCTGGCTGGAACTGCGAGTTCTCTTCTCAACCTGCCTCCGCTGGCCTCCGCTTTGCCGAGGCCTCTTACTCACTTCTCACAACATGCCTCCAAGCCATCATACCATATTAGTGTTGTGTCTGAGCCTGAGGCTCAGAGAGGTTAAGTGACTTGTCAAGCCACACGGCTGGTCAAAGGCAGAAAAATGTACAGAGAGTGCTCAGGAGTATCTGTGAGTTATTTAAAAAATGGTCCCCTCACTCCCACGGTCTTTCCAGAAGCCATGAGGGGAGAGGAAAGAGGAATAACCCAGGCTCAGTGAAGGGGTCAAAACTCAAAATTCATGGTGGGGGATGTGGTGAGTTTGGGAGGAGGGGTCCAGTCCAAGTCTGTAAGCAGGAAAGTTTCTCCATAGATGTGTCCCTCTGCACCAAGGCTTTTATCAGTCTCCTTCTTCCTCTTTCCTCTCCTGCTCAGGTTTCTTCAGCCTCTGGGAAGAAGCCCATTTATATGTCACAGCAAGCACAGGCAGTCAGAACACAGTGGAAGAATCCCTGGGTCCCCATCCTGGATCATTAGCTACTGATCTTATCCAAGTCACTATACAGGCTTCAACCTCAGTTTGCACATCTGTGAAATGGATGCAATACCCGCCATATGATGTAGTGGTGAGGATCAAATGAGGCCAGGTGTGTGAATGCCACTGTCAGCGTGTGATCTGAGCGACCACTCAGAGTGTGAGACCCGGACAGCTGTGATTCTTACCTCAAAGCTGGCCTCTGTTTCACTGGCACCACCTCTGTGACCCTTGGGAAGCCTCACAGGAAGACCCTCACTTCCCTTTCTCCCCCATCATAACAGAAGGTCACTGACTTGCTCCCAGGTGGCAGTCCTCACCGTTTAACCCGGGATCCTTTGCCAAGACTCCACCTGGACATAGGTATTCAGGGAGTGGGAGGTGCAGGGCTGATTGCTAACACAGAGAGGACTTCTTCAGACACGGTAGGACTGCTGTTAGAACCTAGGGCCCCACAGGCACAGGCCGGGTGGTTCTCTCTGATGACTTCTCCTGAACTCCCGTGGGGAAATGCCCTGGGCACCACAAAGCTCTGGGCCTCAGCGGAAAGCACCTCTACCGTAGTCTGTTCCCCGAAAGACACCCTCCCCATCACATGCCTCCACTGCAGATCACCAAGCTGCAGGGGCCCAACATAAGCTGGATAGGTGGACACTGGGCCCTCAGAGCCTGTCCTGTCTGACATCCCTGTGATGTGGTATCCTGTTAGAATAAACAGCCGCAGGCATCAGTCTGGCCATTTGCACATCCCCTATCTTTGCTGACTCTCTCACAGCCTGCAGCTGCTCCCCCTACCCAGACGGGGAGCCCCCATGGCACAGATGACTGTGCTCTCTGGACTGCTCCTTCCTCTGACTCCCACCCCCCATTGGTGCCCAGGGCATGAGTCCCTTGGAGTGACCTCAAGCTGACCTGCTCTGTTATATGGACCCCCTTATCTTGGCTCTGGGCTTCCTTGGTGGCTCAAACAGTAAAGAATCTGTCTGCAATTCGGGAGACCCAGGCACAGTCCCTGCATCGGGAAGATCCCCTGGAGAAGGGCATAGCAACCCACTCCAGTTTTCTTGCCTGGGGAATTCCAGGGACAGAGGAGCCTGGTAGGCTACAGTCCACGGGGTCGCAAAGAGTCGGACATGACTGAGGAACTAACACACACACACACACACACACACACACACACACGTATCTTGGCTCCAGCCCGTGGCCCCTCTTGGCCCCCACCCTCTACACATTTGGAGTCTTTGGCACCTTCCTCCCTGCTCCTGTTGCAGTCATGAATCACCCCCACCCCCACCCCCACCCTCTGTAGCAGCACATGACTTTCTCTTATCTTTCAGTCCCACCCTCCCTGTCCGGTCAGCACCAAACCACACTGCTTGAACATGACTCATCCCCTTCCCCCAGCTTCTGGACACTCAGACTGGGGTAAGAAATACTCAGAGGGGAAAGAGAACTTGGATGGAGAGAGCAACCTAGGGAAAGGGAACCAAGAGGGCTGTCAGGTCAAAAGCTGGGCTGGAGAGGCAGGCTGGTGACATGCCCGGTGAGTCTGTACATCTGGGTATGATTACATGCATAGGCTTTGGATTATAAAGCAGAGCACTGCCTACTGAGACCATATGATGAATCAGCATTCTTGTGCTGAGGGCACAGAGAACGAGGTCTTGGGTCTACATGCTGTTTATTAGGGTTATTGTGGATAGAATAACAGGTTTCAACTAAATGACTGAGTTGGGGCTTGACCTTCATTCCACAGTCTAAGACCGTGCCTCCTCCAAGTCCCTCCGTCCCTGGAGCAACTCTGCCAGGGCTTCCCAAATGTTGCTGCACATTGGAGTCACCAGGGGGCTCTTTAAAAACCCTGCTGTCTGGTTCCCACCCTCAGACATTTGGACTTAATTGGTCTGGAGTGCAGCCGAGGCATCAGGTTTTCTAAAGCTCCCCGGGGCGATTCAAATGTGCAGTGAAGTCTGGGAGCCACTGAGCTGCAGCATGGTTTTTGAAAACTGTGCCCTGAACTGATGGTCAGCAGCCTGTAGGCAGGCCTTACAGTCATGCACGATGGCGACTTGGTAGCTTTGAGGGCCTTGTGGAGTGTGTGATCTTTGCCTGGGCTCCGTGTCTTACAGTGGGTTGATCACTGTGACATCTTTACTGGCTTCAGGTCCAGCGTGGCAGTGTGAGGGCCAGGCGGTGCTGGAGCCCTGTCTCCTGGCAGAGGCAGAGGGTGGGAGGGGCATGGGGAGGGGGCTGGGGCAGGGGTGCCACCCGCTGGAGGAGGGCTATATTGCATCCAGCACAAGGGGCCTCACTGCTGTCCTGGGTAGCAGGACACGACAGGGATGACTGCTCCCTGTGGAGGGGCTGGCCAGCAATTCTGGAGTGTGATGGTTAACTTCCCATGTGCATTTCATTGGGCTGAGAGATGTCCACAGAGCTGATAAAACATCTTTTCTGGGTGTGTCCATGAGGGTGCCTCAGAAAGATACTAGTGTGTGAAACAGGAGCCTGAGTAGAAGGCGGCCCTCGCCAGAGTGGGTGGGCATCATCCAATCCATTGAGGGCGTGACAGAAACAAAAAGAGTGGAGAAGGGCAAATTTGCTCTCTCTGCGTGAGCCAGACATCCATCTTCTCCTGCCCTTAGATGTCAGTGCTCCTGGTTCTCAGGCCTCTGCACTCACACTGGAACAACATAGGCCTTCCTGGACCTCCAGCTGGCAGACCACAGGCTTCTCCATCTCCATAATTGTGGGAGCCAACAACCCCTCCAATAAAATCTCTTCTACAGCTCCGTGGTGGTGGTTTAGTCACTAAGTCATGTCCGACTCTTTTGCAACCCCAATGGACTGTAGCCCACCAGGCTCCTCTGTCCAAGGGATTTCCCAGGCAAGAATAAACTGGAGTGGGTTGCCATTTCCTTCTCCCAGGGACATCTTCCCCACCCGGGGATCCAACCCGTGTCTCCTGCTTGGCAGGGGGATTCTTTATCACTGAGCCACCTGGGTGTATTTCCCTCCTATTACTTCTATCTTGCGGGCCTGGGTGTATTTCTCTTCTATTATTTCTGTTCTGCAGGCAAACTCTAATACATGGAGCTTCAGAGAGAAGGTTCTGATGAGGGACTAAGGCTCTTCCAGGCTCAGTACTGTCTTTCCGTGTGACTTTGGGTCTGTTGTTCAACATCGTTGCACCTGAGCTTAGCACAGAGGGTCCCTGCTGAGATGTGACATTAACAAGTGATAATTATGAAGGTCAGTGGCTTCTATTTCTGGAGCATTGGGTACAGCAGATGATATACAGTGAGTATTTCATTTATGTGGCTCAGTTTAGTTCTCACCATTATCATCCCCATTTTACAGATGAAAAAAATGAAGGCTTGGAGAGATTAAGTAGCTTGCCCAGGGTTAAACTCGGTCTGTTCCTTTCAGTCTGAACTGTTTCCCAAAGGTGACAAAATGGCCAATGTTACTAACCCCAAATGGACTAGGAACTGTTCCCAAACCACCCCCAAATGGATTTGGTACACAGAATAAAACAAACACCAGGTCTAGGACTTTTTTCTACAAGAAAAGTCATTACTTCTAGATAGAAGCTTCTCTTGGAAATCTGCCAAAGACCCTGAGGACTGGGTGAGCAACAAGAGAGGTGACCCACCCCAGAAAGATCTCTTATAAAAGCTGCTCTGGCCAATGCAGAAAATGGACTAGGGTGGGGATAATGGCTATTCCACTCCACTCCCAGCCTTCCCCAACTCCACCCCACCACAGGCCAGCTGAGAAACCCAGAGTAGGAAGGGACCTTGGAAAGCTGGTTCCTTTCGGTGATTTCCACTCCCAATTCCCTCCCTCGCTGATGAAACTGGAGATGCCAGAGGGCGGGTGTGAAATGCCAGCTTCTGGGTCAGAGGTTACCCTGAAAAGCAGTCTTTGGAAACCTGGGTAGATGTCTGAACTGCTGCAGGGAGATTTGAACTGCTGTGGGGATTAAAATGAGGCTCTTAAAATCAGCTCCAAATGGATTCTCTAACTGGGCAGTTGCCCCTCACTCTACCCTCAGCCCTAAACCCCAGGCCTGCACCCCACTGCCGCTGGCCTCTCCCCTACCCTTGCCCTCAGGATAGAGCAATAAAACCTTCCAAGTTGCAGCTAGAGGCTATAAAGCTGAGCCCTACTCATTGACTCTTTGACTGGTGTCCTACCCACTGTCCTGGCTGCTAGAGTGGTCCCAGGGTTGGGAAAGTCTCTCGAGGGTTCCTGCACGGCCACAGAACAATGGGCAGTGGGCAGGAAGGTGGGAGACTCCCGGGCTGGCCTGAGGCTCACGCTCAAGGACAAAAGGCTTCAGTGGAAGGTTGGAGGGGATGCTTAGACTCCTGCTACCCCTATTTGGGTTTTTCAGGAAAAGAACAGACTTGACAAAACTCCCCTGGAGTACTTTTAAGTGGGGAGGCAGGAGGTGTTCCTGCCCTGTCAGCTTCCCTCTCTCCACACACACACTCACCTGCCCCTGCCTGAATTGAGAACCTCGCTTAGGCTTGCTGAGTAAGGAAGGGATTTCACAGTCCTTCCAATTGCAACACTCAAGCACCCCTCCCCCCACCCTACCACCCTCTCAACTGGTCTCCCTGCATCCCTGGTCAGTGACAGCCCAATAGTCCAGGGACAGATCGGCCGTTAAGCCCCACCTCCACTGTCCATGGGATCACTGCCCCCCAACCTGGTACCATCTATGGCAATGTGGGTGGGTCCCTCGGTGACTCCACAAACTCTTCCCTGACTCCTCTCAAGCTCTGGTCTCCAAGAGGAAGGAGAGAGAGGCGGCTCAGACAGCTGCCCCAGAGTCCTGGGCTTTCCCAGCTGGTGGCTGTCTCATCGGCCTCCCCTCTCCCCTCCCCAAGAGGCTTCCAGGGCCTCTTTCTACAGGAAAGGGAGGTGGGGAGCATGCTTCAGTTGATCAGGAGACTCCCTGGAGTACCACACCTCACCCACCTTCTTTCCCCCCAGGGTTCCCGCCCCTGGGTCACCGTTACTCTCTGCCCTTTGAGGCCCGCTTCCTGATAACCCCAGTGCCTCCGTTCTCTACCCCACCTTGCAATCCAGGGGGCCAGGTCCCACCTACTGGTTCCCTCCACCATACACACACACACACCC